>JALMGJ010000045.1:392500-720000 GCA_023362775.1 Charina bottae | reverse complement strand
CAGGGCGAAAAGGAGAAAAGAGCTAAAAGGAAGGCACGTCAGGCAAACCCTCATCATGACCGTCTCCCACCCGGAAACCTGTGCCCTCATTGTGGGAGGTTGTGCGGATCCAGAATTGGCCTTTATAGCCACTTACGGATCCACCGTTAAAATTTTACCTTTGGAAGACAATCTTACTCGGCTACGAGTGATCGCCAATGACATATACATACACATATACATACACATACACACATACACACACACACACACACACATACAATGTGTGTGTGTGTGTTCATTCAATCGTGTCCAATTCTCGAAGACTGCTTGGACAAGTCCCTGCAGTTTTCTTGGCAAGATTTTGGAAGTGGTTTGCCATTGCCTGCTTCATAGGGCTGAGAGAGAGCGACTGGCCCACGGTCACCCAGCTGGCTTTGTGCCCAAGGTGGGACTAGAACTCTCAGTCTCCTGGTTTCTAGCCTGGTGCCTTAGCCACTACACCAAACTGGCTCTGTATGGTAGATTATGTACTAAACTTTAACAAGGGTTTGGGGTGGTGGTTTCAATCTGTTGTGTTTTGTAATCCTGGCTTTTGTGGTTTGCAAGCTGTGATTTATGGCTTGCTGTATGGATCCAACCAATTGTAGTTTATTCATTGACTGAGCAAACAGTGGGTTAATGTTGTATGCAAAACCAGCCTATGTGGGACCAGATTTCAGGTGTCCTTAATTCCTCCAAAGCTTTCAACTTTGATGAGTTAAAATCCTTAATTGGGTGTCATATAATGCAGAAAGGAACTCATTGGAGATGCTGGAATTCTCCTAACTGATTTGAATAATGCTAATCAGGTTGCTCTTTACTTTGTTCTAGAGTTTAAGAACCCGTGTTTGGGGGGATGTCAACTTGGGGGGGGGATGTTAGATGCTGCTTTGTTAGCATGTCACACATGTTGCTAATATAGTTTGGCAATGTTCTTGTCTTTCTAAGACTTGGGACTTCTCCCAAAAAAACTGGTCATCTTTGAGAAGTGAGTCTCTGAGTGGCTGTTTAAGATCCTGCAATCAAGCTTTGAGGATGCTTGAAGAGGGTTTCAACAACTGATTTATATCAGAAGAAACAAATATGAATAAAGCTGTCAAATCTGCTTTTTTTCCAGTGGGTGATTTGATATTTCATGTTGGATGTGGACAGAACTATGTACAGTTAAAGTTCGGTGCCAACCAGAAGTAAATTACAGTGAAACCTCAGTTTAAAGGACCAGTTGTCAAAGGGGTGTCTTTTATTCCTGACACCCTGTTAAATACAAAAATACCTCAGCACGGGGATTTGCGTCATTTGCATCATGATGCAAATGTTGCAAATTACCTCATTTGAGTCAATTTACATCACAACATAGATTGACACAAATGATGTAATTTTTGACATTTGGGTCATGTTGCAAACAGCAGCAGTTGCTGTGAATAGGGTAAATGTTTATCCTTTGGGGGAGCATTTTTTTAAGTGCTCCATCTAGGCTACTTTGGATGCAGTGGACGTGTCTGCTCTTTTAGGGAGACTTGAATGGAAATTTTGTCTTCTGCATCCAGAGTCTACTAACTGCAGGTCCATTAAATTGAGGCTTCCCTGTATGTACATATGGAACCTATGGAGAAGCGAAGGATAGTAAATCTATACCCTAACCTTTGAAATATTCCTGGTGGCTAGAAACTCACTTCAAATAAAAAAAGGGAGTGGAGATTTGGGTATTTAAATTCTGTTCTAAATGCCATACTTGGTGCTTGTGCAGAATTGGAAGAGATGGAGACTGGATATGGGTAATATAAGAGAGTGAATATGTGTATCTAAATGGTTAATACAGGAACTTCATGTGAATATTTTGATTAATATCCCCCATATTGAGTGGACTAACAATGGTGGAGTTGTACTTTTAAGCTTTTATTTTCATGTAAGAAACTTCTATTTTGATGCCAAATTTTAACAGTTAAACATGTGCATACATCCCACTTTTGAGTTTCTCCTGGTGATTTTTAAAATAATATCATAGAATATTTTAAGCATCACTGGGGGAAAACTACTGAATTGATTGAAAACAAAAAATGTGAATAGCTTTTACCTATCTGGAACTCTCCAACTCTGTTGGGAGAATTATGGTAAGCAATCTGTTGCCATTCAGGAATGTACTCTTTCAGAGGGCCTTGGTGATAGACAGAAGTAGCAAATTAGTGTGTGTGTGTGTGTGTGTGTTGTTATTATGAATCATTGTTATGTTGTTAAATTGTAAGCTGGAGCATGCAGATGTTTGAATAAATAAATAAATACATCTGGTGGGTGCCTGGTTGGAGAAAGCTGATCTAGAATTTATTTAAAGAGGTCTTTTAATTTTGCTTAGCTTTGGTTCACTTACAAAAAAGAAGAAGATAATATGCAGCTTATATATGGAGAAACTCCTTCTGTTAAATTCTCTCATGGAGAAAATCTATCTATGTGGTCGCTAAGAGTTGATACCAACTTGATGGCACATAATTGATTTCTGAGGGAAAATCACAAATGGCATATACTCCTAATCCAAACTAGTTTGGACATTATGTGTGGTTATTAAAAGTTTGTTACCCTTTTTTATCTCAAAATCTCAAGCTGGGCTGCATTGCAGAATTTATACACTATCACACACAAAAACTCACTAGGTTGCAAATGAATCTTAAGCAGCATAGTTTAATTTTTGGGGTGGGGGGTGGCTCATAATTTGATTTGCTGAGTGAAAATCCTAAGTGAAAATCACCATTTAGCTGGAGATAGGTTTTTATTTAACCTGCGATACTGAATCATTCACATATCTAGCTGTCAGCAGCTGCAGCCAGACAAGCAGGGAAGATGCGTGTACAGAACAGCCCAGATAAGGAAATGGGAATGGGGTGTCTGAGATTTTGGGGGGAATCCCAAAAGATGCATTAAAACTTTCCAGGGGTATCTTCCTGGTGCTGCTTCCATCGTGTGATGGTTAAAAATAGACAACCCTGCCTTGAGTCAATAATTCTAGAGTCACCTTTGGTCAATGTACAGGTAATGATTCCCACTGATAATCACTGAATATACATGGAATGTTTACTTCTGTTCCTTTACTAAAATCAATACCACCACACTTGGACTGTGTCTTTTCCAGCTGCTTTGTCTCTAATAGGACGTTGACAGTTTCTCCAGTCCTCTATAACCAAGATATCTCTGCTAGTGCAACAGAAATTGGGTAGTGTCTAGAGAAGAGCTTAAAAAGCCAGCCATGTACCTGAGTTTGGAGCCTGAGCAGGTGGCTGTCTGGAAGGCTCTCATTAATTCGGTTAAAAGTGATTTAATTAGTTACCTATTAGACACAGCTGGTTAAAACTGGAGACTGGAACTATCCTTTTGGAAAAGGAGTCACAAACTCATCAACATGGGATGTTCACTGGTTGCTAAGCAGCTGCTGCTTAATCATTGGGCAGTTTTCTTCTTAATTCATTTCCTATTTCCGTCAGTCCAAGCCAATTTACAAAGGGTTCGATCTGAGCTTAAGTTGAACATGTTTTCCAGTGTTCTGGCTTTTCCCTGTGGTTTTAACGATATTTTCTTTGTGTTTGTTGTAGGACATTCAGTCAGAAGAAAGCAGCAATTGAGAGAGAATATGCACAGGTAAAGGACAGAATACATCTTGGGGTTAATAGTTGGAAGATTTGCATTCTCTTGGCTGCAGCCTTCGGTGGGTCTCTCCTCCCTTCCTTTCAAAAGTGGCCGTTGACACTGAATTCATTAATAAGGTGGTACTGAATGCATGACGTCTCCAGATTGAGCAAAATTCCTTTCTAACCTTTCACGTTGATCCCACGATTCGTGACTCTATAGTTTATACTCTTTCTCGCTGTGGGGCGTAGAGGATCTTACTGTGCACTCATCCAGTGGCATGGTACAAGGTACTATTATTGTTCCCCATGTACAAGAGCTGGTGGAGAGGCAATTTGAGCTCATCAAACTGGATCTAGGCTGTTCTTTCAGCTGCTGCTCATCTTCAATCAATCAATCAATCAATGTTTATTGATTAGCCCTTAGGCCATATCAGAATACAAGATTAAACAGTAAATGTTAATAAAACTCTATATAAAATTAATATAAAAGGACAAGTTGAGTAAGCAGTAAATAAAAATACGGTAGATAAGTATACATATAAGTGAAAATACACGTCATATTTCCGTGTCACCCCTACAGTTTACTCCGATCAACCCCATATATGTAGATCTCAAGCATATTGTTTTGCTTAAATACAGAGCTGTATTATATGTTATTTTTGGGTCTTGGCCACACATACAATATGTTGTTCCAATATGTGTGCTGCTCATCTTATTTTCCGCTTCAACATTAGTTGCTTGATTACATTTACAGATAGTCCTCGCTTAACAACCACAATTGAGACCGGAATTTCAGTTGCTCAGCGAAGCGGTCATTAAGTGAATCCAACCCAATTTTACAACCTTGTTTTGCAGCGGTCATTAAGCGAATCACCGTGGTTGTTAAGCGGATCACATGGTTCCCCATTGATCTTGCTTGCCAGAAGCCGGCCGGGAAGGTCGAAAATGGTGACCACGTGACCACAGGATGCTGCAACGGTCATAAATGCAAACCGGTTGCCAAGCACCCAAATTGTGACCGCGGGGAGACTGCGACGGTTGTAAGTCTGAACCATCACTAAATGAATGGTCGTTAAGTGAGGACTACCTGTAGCACTGTAGGTCGAGAGGTGGAGATAGGCTTCTGAACCGCAGGGTTAGATCTTGCTTTCACCATCTATGGAGACATCCTATGTTTCCTAGGATGACATATAAAACACACCCAGGCCTGTGTAAATACCCATAAAAATACCACTCCTTGGGCACAGTAGAATAATACATGTACTAAATTTGTATCATAGATTTACTCAGCTCAGGTAGCCTAAGCCGAGAAGATGGGGAAAAAACCACGCCAGAAAAAGGCAGAGGCGTGTGACTTGGGTATGATTTTCAAGAAAACCACATAAACCCATGGGATATAAACAGAGAGCAAGTCCCACTCCCTTTTCTTGCCTAGCCTGGCAATGAAACGTCTGCAAGAAAACAACAAGGCCCAGAGAGCACCAAGGACTCCACAAACCACATAAAGGCATTGAGAGCTGAGCTTAATTCGAAGGAAATGTTATTCTTTAGTGCAGTGTTTCTCAACCTTGGCAACTTGAGGATGCGTGGACTTCAACTCCCAGAATGTTAATTAAAAAACCCCCCAAACTTTAAACTAAAATGGGCTGTCCAAATCAGATGTGCTAAAGTTCCTTCAAGTTTATTGTATCTCCAACATAAAGAAATGGACAGTCAATCTTGTTGGACATTTGGAAAATAATATTTTTGATGGATTAATTTCTTCTTAAGGTTGTAACACAACTGTCTGACATTCTTTAGACGAAAAGGCGGCTGACTTGGTAAAACAGGATATTCCAACTCTTTGTTCCAAGTTTATCTTCGTAATGCTCTTCAACTGTGTATACAGCTGAGTTGTAGGCTTAGGCTCCACTAAGATCCTTCCCAAAATGCCCAATGATTGAGAAGCTTCACAGGCAGCCAACACACAAGGCCCAAATTGAGAGATCAACAAATGTTGGTTTTGGATATGTTACCAATAAGCATTTTTAGGCAGTCCAAATTCTTTGAGCATGACTCAGAAGCTTAAAAAGAGTCTTTTAGATCTGCTCGACTGATCTAAAGTATTAATTCCTTTTGCAACCCAGGTTCTTTTACCTATCATTTTAAAATTAGAGTTATTGTAAAGCATCAGTTTCTAATGAGAACCTGATCAAATTTAACCCTTTGACCCAAAATCTTGCAAATGTGTCTTGCTGCCTTTTAAAACAACAGAGTAACCATCCATGATCAAAATTGACCAAGAGTGTCCTCCAAACCAAATGGATTTTTCCAAATCTCAGGCTATTGTTCAAACAAAATGATGATCTATTTGTCAATGTTTGTGACTTCCAACATACCCTTCAATTTGTTCTTAGAAAATAGAACATATTTTTCTTAAAACAAATTAGTACAATAACACTTCTTCTGCCTTGAGAAAAGGAAAAAAATCCCTGAAGATTGACAGTTGACAGACTGTAAGGGAGCAGGAGGAAAATCACAGAAGAAATGTGACAGGGATTTGTCAGAAGAGCAGGCCTGCCCACAGGCTTTAGGCATGTCTCCCTTTCACAAAACAACAAAGTGAGTTGCAGACATACTGCAGACAGACAGAAGCAGAACATCCTTTTGTTTCTGAGGCTCCACTGCAGCTGAAGTTCACTTAAAGAACTGGTGTTCAGGATGCTGATACACCACTAAAGCAGTGTTTCTCAACCTTGGCAACTTTGTGGACTTCAACTCCTAGAATTGAAGGGAGTTTAGGTTTAAAGGGAGTTGAAAAGGGAGTCTAGGTTTAAAGAAATAAATGTAATGTTAAATTATGTACCATAAATTTGGAATTTGTCTTTTTCTTTCGATGATATACAGTATATAGCCATCCTCTCAAAGCAACTTGGGGCAGCATATAGATAAAAAATAACTATTTATTTATTTATATTTATATCACCACCCATCTCCCCCAAAAGGGGGGACTCTGGGCGGTTTACAATTATAAAATATTGTATTATATAAATAAAAAATAAAATCTAATAAAATTGATACCAAAACTCCACCAGAGCCATCCCACAGATGGGATAGCTTTAAGGAGATGCCTTAAAGATCTGGGTAAAAAGCAGGCAGGGTTGGGACCATCCATACCTCAGAGGGGACACTATTCCATAGGCCAGCCTTTCTCCACCGTTTGACCCTGGAGGAACCCTTGAAATACTTTCCAGGCCTCGTTTGGGGAACCCCTGCCCTTTCAGGCTCCAATATAGGCCAGAAGTTACAAAATTATTCTATTTGTTTCATGGGTAGACCTGTACATATGCATTAACAGTGTTCTTCAACTAAAAATAAAGAATGAAACTTTCCTCTTTACTGTGAACTTGCCCGAATTTGAAATAACTTTTTAAATAAATTGTGATCTCCCAGGGAACCCCTAGTGACCTCTTGCGGAACCCTAGAGTTCCGCGCAACCCTGGTTGAGAAACCCTGCCATAGGACAAAGTTCCTCATATATCTATATGTGAGGAATATCACGCTATAGCAAAAAAGATAATGATGTGCAGCTGGAAAGGAATTACAACACTAGAGGTAAACCCTTGGGTTTCAACCTTTGATTGGCCCTTTATAGCTCTAATTAAAAGTCCAAACAAATATAACTGTGGGGTCAAGGTCCAGTTGGTTGTTCAAAAAGCTTTATAACGGGCTTGCATTTTATATACGTGTTGCAATCTGTCTTGCTCTAGCTTCTTAGACATTTCCCCCTTTTTCTTCTCCTCTTCCTCTTTGTCCTTGAGCAAATAAAGTAATAAAAATGGTTGAGTATCCTGTGGAGCCATAGGTGGCCCTAGCCAGCAGTTGTCTCCAGGGGGAGCCATTTGCAGAAAAAGGAGGACCATTGTGTAGGCCTGAGGGAGGGAGGACTAGGGGATGGGGTGGGGTGGGGTGGGAGAAGACAATCTTGTTGCCTTCTTACTCCAGTTATTCTGCTCTGTGACATTGGGAGGAAAAAGGAAACCATATGGATTTCCTCTTTCTTGCAGGGATGGTTCTGAATTCTCTCTGCCTATTGGCATTAGGAGCACAGCAATCTGTAGTAGTGTCTCTGATGAGCCAGTTGGGATTCCTAGTAGGTTGGATAAGGCCATTCTTGGCAAAGAAACTTCCTCAGGTCAGGCCATATTTTGCAGGAATCGTAGCAGAATTATTAAATAGGTTATCATGCTGTAAGCTTGGCATCGGCTAGGTGGATTTTTTAAAATGTTAATTACCACCCCTAAGTTCTTGGTTGATGAAGACGACCATCTGGAAGCCTCCACCAGATAAAAGGAGAACCGGGCCCCATTATTGCGAGAGGTGTTTTTTTCCCTCTCAATCTAAGAAAGATAAGAAGTACGATCAGCTTTTTAAAAAGCGATTCCCCTCAGAGTGAGACTGGAAGCAATGCTTTTAGGGTGCAGATGTTCAGAATGTGTTGACAGCTAAGGGAAACAGAGAGACGGTTTCAGTTGAATCCGCTCTAAATGGCGATTCGGTATATAAGGTCCTAGATGTACAGAGGTGGCCTTGTTTGGTTTCAGGCTGATGAAAGACCTTCTATCAGCCAGCTGTACTCATAAACCTCCCAGTGAAAGAAAAGGGGAAGAGCGGAAATGTAAGGGTGGCCAAGTTAGCTCAAAGCAGCCTATCCCCGATGCCAAGACGTAGAAAGACAGGGCACCGCTAATCCGGCAAATATTTGCTATCAGCAGCAGCAAAAAGTTCCTTTTGGGCCAGAGGTAGAAGGGCGTGCTCACCTGGCTTGGCTGCTGGAGCACGTCATCTTTCTCTTGAGCGAGTAACGCTAGACCGGAGTCCAAATTATCATCAGGATGCTTCATCACTCGCTTCAGGACTTCGGGCTGCAGCTGGGAAGGCTGGCCCTCCTTGAACTCTTCTGGGTAGACGGACAAGAGATTACATAGTAAGACCTGGGCTGTTGCCAGAGGCGAGAGATATTTTCACAGGAAAGCAGTCTGTCTATAGTTAAAGTCCCGCTCGGCAAGTCTTTCGGTTATAGCAGCAGATTTGCAGGTTTGCTGGAATGATTAGACACAACGGCAGCACGGCTCATCCTGTCTCACCCATTTAGCATTTTACAGCTCTTGATAATGTTGTCATTTCAGCATTTGTTGGACGCCGCGCTGACTCCAATCACTTGGATCCAGTGTTTCGTTCCGTTATGAAACATTTCCTCGGGGGGAAAAGGGGAGAGATCTTCTTTCCCAGTTTTTCCTCCTGTTGCCCCATCTCAGCGCTTGATGAACTGCCCTAGAGCAGGGGTTTTCATACTTTTTTAGGCTGGTTTAAAATCTCTCTGTCTCCCTCCCAAAATCCCCGATCAAGAGGCAAATCTCTAGTGATAGAAACCAGCTGCCTTTGAGATGTCCCCACTCATCTCATGGAACCCCATCAGGTTCTCACAGAATCCTAGGGTTCCATGAAACGGTTTGAATAACTGCCCTGAGCAGGATTTAGGTGCTGAATCTCCCAGGTCATCCCTAGATAGAACCCATAGGACCACCCTCCCACATTTTAAAAAAATCCAGCCATTTTAAAATTACATTTGTATGTATGTACAGGTAGTCCTTGCGTAACAACCACAATTGAGACCAGAATTTAGGTTGCTAAGCAAAGTGGTCATTAAGTGAATCCGACCTGATTTTACAACATTTTTTGCGGTGATCATTAATCAAATCACCGCAGCTGCTAAGCGAATCACGTGGTCGTTAAGCAAATCAAACAGTTCCCCATTGATTTTGCTTGCTAGAAGTTGGCCAGGAAGGTCGAAAATGGCGATCACGAGACCATGGGATGCTGCAACGGTCATAAATGCAAACCGGTTGCCAAGCACCCAAATCGTGATCACGTGACAGCAGGGACGCTGACGGTCGTAAGTGTGAGCACTGGTTGTAAGTTATTTTCAGCACCGTCGTAAGTCTGAACCGTCACTTTAAAATGGTCATTAAGTGAGGACTACCTGTATACAGCTTATAATCTTACCAGGTTGCCAGGGCCCTGTCCTAGAGGTCCCATCTCCACGTGCCAGGGTAACCAAGGAATTGCATTGCAAGGGAGAAGTCGACAGCGATTTCCTCTGTTGCTGTAGCACAAGCATCTTGGCTGAACTGAAGTTTTGTAAAGTCTTTAGGAAGGAATTGCTGCATCCACCACAATTTTTTAAAAATCATTTTTGTAAACATCTGAATTTCATGTCCTCAGACGGTGCGGTAGAATTCCGCAGCTAAACCATCCATGGGAATCCTCGTTGTTTGGAAGAATTCTAATCATCGATGCATGAGTATACGAAGTAGAATAAATCGTACCTGCTTGGGATTCTGTTTTCCAAACATATTCTAAGATTTCTGTAATCGCTGCTGATATGATTGAACTTCATCTGCAGCCATTAGAACTACTGCCATCCTTTTTAAAAAAAGATAATTTCTAGGACGTAGGCCTCTGTTCCAAGGGCCATACGGTGCATTTAAGCAGAATGATTGTATAAAATATGTATTTTGGACAAGGTGGTGGACTGTTCTGCTTAATTAGCGTCTTGAGTGACTGCAGAATACCCTAATTTGGAAGAGCTACTGATCATCAGATGATAAGAAGCAAGTGGCCTGAAGGTAGATTTCAGTGAGCCACACCAGCTGGTTAAACTCCCTATAAATCTTTGTTTTGAAAATTGAGAAGTAGGCAGTGAATATGCTGTATGCTGAATGACTATGCAGAGTGAGAATTTTTCTCATACTGCCCTTGACAAACCCTGGAACAGTGCAATGCTGGTTGGTGGCAAATATAATACACCTTCCAGCTTTAGGCAGTTCTGAAGATTGTCTTAGTTCACCACCTAATCTACTAGAAATTGCCAGAAATTAGTGAGAGAGAAAGCTCTGTTGTCATTGTCCATACAGGTTACCAAGTGTGAGTGCACCCCATGTGCATGAAGAAAAGTGGTTCTCTTCTCTACTTCATGTGGTGATATTTATGACTTGCCAGTCGCAACAGCCGATCAAGATTATATTAGATGCGTTTCCCCAACATGCTTAAGTTGGATCCTGAATTTAAGGGGTTAGCATAATACGTTGACTCAAAGACTAAGCCAAACAAGCTGGGTTTACATACACCAAACACAATTTGAGTTTGGCTTCTGCAGGTATCTTTAACTGAAGTGGTTTCATGCAGACCAAACTGCATTGATCTTTTTTATTGAGCCTTGGAAGTCGGAAGTGCCAAATTTAGGTAAAGCAATAGAAGTCAAATGTATGTTCCCCATCTAGGCTCAATCTGTGATGTGGTGGTGAAGATACTGCAAGTCCATAATGCTGGGAAAGATGGAAGAAAAGAGAAGAGGATAACCAGCAACAAGGTGGATGGACTCGGTTACAGTGCCTTT
Organism: Charina bottae; assembly: GCA_023362775.1. Classification (NCBI taxonomy): domain Eukaryota; kingdom Metazoa; phylum Chordata; class Lepidosauria; order Squamata; family Charinaidae; genus Charina; species Charina bottae. The sequence goes on along the minus strand of JALMGJ010000045.1, from coordinate 708,927 downwards.
GGAAGACCTGAAAGTCCAAGTTAGGGACAAATTGTCATGGATAAAATCTATCTACAGTGGGGCAAAAAAGTATTTAGTCAGCCACCAATTGTGCAAGTTCTCCCACTTAAAAAGATGAGAGAGGCCTGTAATTGACATCATAGGTAGACCTCAACTATGAGAGACAAAATGAGAAAACAAATCCAGACAATCACATTGTCTGATTCGGAAAGAATTTATTTGCAAATTATGGTGGAAAATAAGTATTTGGTCAATATCAAAAGTTCATCTCAATACTTTGTTATATATCCTTTGTTGGCAATGATAGAGGTCAAACGTTTTCTGTAAGTCTTCACAAGGTTGGCACACACTGTTGCTGGTATGTTGGCCCATTCCTCCATGCAGATCTCCTCTAGAGCAGTGACGTTTTGGGGCTGTCGCTGGGCAACACGGACTTTCAACTCCCTCCAAAGGTTTTCTATGGGGTTGAGATCTGGAGACTGGCTAGGCCACTCCAGGACCTTGAAATGCTTCTTACGAAGCCACTCCTTCGTTGCCCAGGCGGTGTGTTTGGGATCATTGTCAAGCTGAAAGAACCAGCCACGTTTCATCTTCAATGCCCTTGCTGATGGAAGGAGGTTTGCACTCAAAATCTCACGATACATGGCCCCATTCATTCTTTCCTGTACACGGAACAGTCGTCCTGGTCCCTTTGCAGAGAAACAGCCCCAAAGCATGATGTTGCCACCCCCATGCTTCACAGTAGGTATGGTGTTCTTTGGATGCAACTCAGCATTCTCTCTCCTCCAAACACGACGAGTTGTGTTTCTACCAAACAGTTCTACTTTGGTTTCATCTGACCATATGACATTCTCCCAATCCTCTCCTGGATCATCCAAATGCTCTCTAGCAAACTTCAGACGGGCCCGGACATGTACTGGCTTAAGCAGGGGGACACGTCTGGCACTGCAGGATCTGAGTCCCTGGCGGCGTAGTGTGTTACTGATGGTAGCCTTTGTTACGTTGGTCCCAGCTCTCTGCAGGTCATTCACTAGGTCCCCCCGTGTGGTTCTGGGATTTTTGCTCACCGTTCTTGTGATCATTTTGACCCCACGGGGTGAGATCTTGCGTGGAGCCCCAGATCGAGGGAGATTATCAGTGGTCTTATATGTCTTCCATTTTCTAATTATTGCTCCCACAGTTGATTTCTTCACACCAAGCTGCTTGCCTATTGCAGATTCAGTCTTCCCAGCCTGGTGCAGGTCTACAATTTTGTTTCTGGTGTCCTTCGACAGCTCTTTGGTCTTCACCATAGTGGAGTTTGGAGTGTGACTGTTTGAGGTTGTGGACAGGTGTCTTTTATACTGATAACAAGTTCAAACAGGTGCCATTACTATAGGTAATGAGTGGAGGACAGAGGAGCCTCTTAAAGAAGTTACAGGTCTGTGAGAGCCAGAAATCTTGCTTGCTTGTAGGTGACCAAATACTTATTTTCCACCATAATTTGCAAATAAATTCTTTCCGAATCAGACAATGTGATTGTCTGGATTTGTTTTCTCATTTTGTCTCTCATAGTTGAGGTCTACCTATGATGTCAATTACAGGCCTCTCTCATCTTTTTAAGTGGGAGAACTTGCACAATTGGTGGCTGACTAAATACTTTTTTGCCCCACTGTATGTGGTCTCTTTAAGTGTTGACACCAACTTGATGGCAGATAATCAAAGATCAACTTCATAAACAACATTATTGGATTTATACCTTGCCATGCTACCTGTGTGATATATAAAAGGAGGTTTATGAATACATGCCATACAAATATAAATCCAGAATGATTTTATTTTATTTATTTATTTAATTAATTTATTCCCCGCCCATCTCCCATACAAGGGACTCTGGGCGGGTTACAATAATTAAGACTTAAAAATTTAAAATATTTAAAACCATACAAAGTAGAAAATGTATAAAAATAAATCAAATATAAAATAAAATAAAATAGGATCCCAGATGGATTGGAGACCGTAGCATAGGTCTTATTGCTACGGGGCCAGCCAACCCCAGGAGGCACTACCGCCTCCGTTGTCCCAGGTCAGGCGGCAGAGCCAGGTCTTAAGGGCCTTCCGAAAGGCCAGGAGTGAAGGGGCCAGTCTCACCTCCGGGGGCAAGATGTTCCATAAGGCGGGGGCTGTCGCAGAGAAAGCACGCCTCCTGGACCCCGCTAGATGGAATTCTCTTGTTGAGGGGGTCCGAAGCATGCCTTCTCTGCACGCACGGGTGGGGCGGGCTGACTCAAAGAATGATGGTTCTTCAGTAAAGTTTTTACTCTTTTGGTGCATAGTCAGTTATCCAAACCTGTCTTAAGCATGGAAAATGAACTTTCCAGCTCTGTCCATCCATCAGTGGAGAGTGAGCTTGACACTCTGAGATTTAAAGAGATTCTCTCTTCCACTGAATCAGTCTCTTCATTCAAAATCACACCGTTGCAACACCAGTTGCCTAATGAAATTTGTTTAATGGCTGTTGGAAATGGTAACCAAGTTACTGAGAGGGAATTGAGAGCGGGTAGACTTTAATTAAATATCAGATTGGCCACAAGCCCAGAAGTATCACTCTGGTGAAAAGAGGTGTGTGTGCAGTGCAAACTGAGTGAATTCCAAGTTTTTACTGCTTTATTCAGTGCTGCCGGCTGCGGGATACTTATGTGATGCAGACGTTTGTTCATGTATTAGAGTCATCAAGACATTTGCCAAGTGTCTGCGCTGTTATGTTTAAAAGCTTGCCCTGAACTTTGAAGGTTTTCTCTTTTTTTCCCCCAAATCACAAAGGATGTAAAAATCTTCATACAGGCCTGGCTGTGAAGACCAAAAGGCAGATATGAGTGTTGGGTGGATTCTGTGCAGGAAAATTTCAAAGCCCCCCAGAAATTTGTTAAAACATACGAAAGAATCCCAACTCCTAAAAATCACCACCTTGTTTCAGGGAATAATGATATATTGTAATGTTGGGAGTTGCGTTGATTAATACATCTGTAACTACTGGGGAAGAAATTGGAGTTTCTGCAAGTTTGGGGATTTAGTTTTAGAGCAACATTGGGGTATGATTTATTCTTCTCGGATCTGTCCCTTGTAAGAAATTCCCCTATTTTTCTGTTCTCTTTTTACTTACATTAAAAATGATTTCCCTTCTGGGGCTTATGCCCCACTGTTAACAACAGCTGAAACAAAACGAAACAAAAATATGCAGCCGTATTCCAAATTTTAAAAAGCTTGATTGCAAATCTGTGCGGAGTCCTTTCATGGCACTGACATGCTTCCCATCTGTAGGTGCCAGACTGCATGGAGCTCCAACCAATCGAATGTCCTTGGGGTGGTTTTTTTGGAGACATTAGCTCAGAGGTGGAAATTAGATAGAGATGAAAAACTACACCAAAATACAGTCAGCTTCTTGGGAATATTTACCTGTTGCATTTATTTATTTATCGTAGTTATTCTCCCGAGTCACAAAGCTCTCGGTTTTTGGCTTGTGACTGGTTTGATTTGTGTTATAAGGTTTTTTCGTGACCCCGAACAATCTGGTGTCTTGGTGTTCCCCCCCTGCTTCTTTCTTTTCTTTTCTTTTCTTTTCTTTTCTTTTCTTTTCTTTTCTTTTCTTTTCTTTTCTTTTCTTTTCTTTTCTTTTCTTTTCTTTTCTTTTCTTTCTTTTTTTCTTTCTTTCTTTCTTTCTTTCTTTCTTTCTTTCTTTCTTTCTTTCTTTCTTTCTTTCTTTCTTTCTTTCTTTCATCTATCCATCCATCCATCCATCCATCCATCCAGTCAGTCAGTCAGTCAGTCAGTCAGTCAGTCAGTCAGTCAGGTCCGACTCTCGTTCACTTTGTGGATCAATGCTTTCCATGCCTTTCTATCTCTTACAGCATAGCTTTCCAAACTGTGTGTCGCAACATTTTAGTGTGTCGCGACAAAACCCAGAAGTGGACGTGCATGGGGGGGGCGGCAGCGGCGCATCAGCGCTTCCGGGTTTTAGCGGAAAACACGAGGCCGCTGCCGCCATGCACACTGCCACCACGCGCACCCCCACGCCGCCGCTGGTGTGTCGCCAATGGCGGCAGTTTGGAAAGCACTGTCTTACAGCTTCCTTTAGTTCCATCAAAGTCATTCCAGTGTCCCTTCTGATGGTGTCAAGCCAGTAAGTCCTGGGGCGGCCCCTTCTTCTTTTGCCACTGATCATGCCCAGCATAATTGTCTTTTCGAGTGAGTCGGCTCACATAACATGAACGAAGTATGACAGTTTTTGTTTGGTGATCTTGGCTTCCAGGGATATTTTTGATTTGACTCTGTCTAGGACTTCCTTGTTGGTAATCTTTGCTGTCCATGAGATGCGGAGTTGTCGCCTCCACCACCACAATTCAAATGCATCTTATCTTTCTCCTATCTGCCTTCCTCAAAGTCCAGGTTTCACAACCATACGTAGCTATTGGAAATACGATCGTATTAACTAGTCTGCATTTGGTTGGGAGGCTGATATCTTTATTCTTCCAGATGTTATTTATGCTGGTCATTTCTAAATGCTGATAATGTAATATATGAACTAGATTAAGAAGTATTGCTGCTAATATAGGGCCACATGGAGAACTTGCTGTCTCAGTTTCTGATTCTTTAACCTAGTTATGACTCTGTAAGAGAAGCCGGCTTTTATCCCTTGATTGCTAGTTAATTTAGATCCCCTCCCCTCAATTCTCTCATTTGTTGAGGTGTGAGCCAGTTCTGCTCACACATTTCTCTTGTACAGACCAGCAAGTGTGAGATCTTGTGACAAATACTTTTCTCTTGGAAAATCCTTTTCTTTTGAACAGGAAGAAACATTGCTCAAGCCACACTTTTTAGCGAGTATGTGTTGCCCTAAACTAGTGTTTCCCAACCTTGTCAATTTTAAGATATGTAGACTTCAACTCCCAGAATTCCCCAGCCAGCATTAATGGCTAGGGAATTCTGGGAACTGAAGTCCACACGCTATAAAGTTACCAATTTTGGGAAACACTGCTCCAAGCTCTCCAGCATAATTTGATTCCTTGATTCTTCCATTGAGAATTTTAAATATTATTCCCATGAGTGTACTCATCCTTGCAATCATCTTTGATTCCTTGCCTGTATGTTTGTTGTCATGAAGAGTGTTGAGCTAGGAGCCCCTATCCTAGAAGGTCTAACCAATGTTTCTCAACCTTAGCAACTTTAAGTTCTGTGGACTTCAACTCCCAGAATTCCCCAGCCAGCCATGCTGGCTGGGGAATTCTGGGAGTTGAAGTCCACAGATCTTAAGGGTGCCAAGGTTGAGAAACACTGGTCTAGACACAAGCACTTTCATGCATTCCAACAAAATGAATGACACATTCCCAAGTATTTATATAACATATGGGGAAACACTGAGTCGCCAACAAGTTTATAGAGTGCGTATTTTGTACTTAGCAGTACAAATCTGCCAAATTGACTTCTTTAAAAAAAAGTACAATTAAGTGGATTATTTGCCTCCTAGAGTGAAGTGGTGGCTGATCTTTGGGAAGGAGGCCATATTGTGGAGCGGTAGCTAGCTTCTACACAAAGATCCGAAGCATTTCCTATTAGGAGGATCCTCAGTAGAAGGAAAGTATTGAGAAAGAGATTTTTGGCAAGGATGTAAAATTTCTTCGAATAAATACCCCAACTAGGCATGTGACCTGGGATCAATAGTGTCCTAGAGAGATCAATATTAGTATGAGGTCGTTTGATAGGTTCTTACGCGTGTCTTGCTTTTGCTTGCAAAACCTGAAGACCATGAAATGCGGTGAACGGGCCTCTATCGATTTCAGTCAGGTAATGGGCAGTTTAGATATTAACATGTAAAATGTCAGCACTAAAAGCCGCTGGCTCTGTGCTCGTCTTTCCTGAATGATTCAGCTTCTCTTACTTTTTATCTTTCATTCTGATGCTCTTGTTCAGATCTTTGTGTCTGGTTCTAATTTGACTTCGCATGCTGCATTATTTCCCACGGGTGTCATATAGATACACTAGCATTTTCTTCTTCTTCTTTTTAAAATTTGCAGTCATAGTATCTCCATAACCCTAATAAATAATAAATTAAATGCAATAATATTGTAGAAGTGCTGGTCTGAGGACATTCTATCCATACGATTCGATCAAGAGGAGTTACAGAATAGCAGAAAGTATTATTTAATGTTGCCTTATCACTTCCTGTAATCTTGACATTATACCTCTGTTGATGCAACCCAGGGTCCCTTCTGATCCTTACATTCTGTGCGTCTGTGAAAAACAAAAAAGCATGCCTTAACCCCTCCCTCCCTGATGACTGGATTCTGTAGGCTCTCTCCTGAGCAGCCACTTCCGATTCCCCTGCCACCATTCCCTGCTTTCTTAGATTCTACAGTCTAAGAGTTCTACACTTCTCAGTGGATGCTCAAGGAGCCAGAGGACCAATCACAGGAGAAAGAACCTGCGCCAGTCACAGCCAAGGCCCACCTCTGAAGGTTGCTGGTCTTCATCTCAGGATCATTTGGGACTGAAGAGACTTGCCTCAAGGTTGTGCAGTGCCTCTTGACAACCTCCAAACTGTGATATCAAGATGGAGACATTTGTCTCCGAAACTGTGTCAATCGAGCCACCTGCCTGATCACCTGATACGCAAATAGACCAAGCCGTAGAACCCTAGAGTTGAAAGGGACCACAGATATAATCTAGTCCAACCCAACCTCTATAGCATGCAGGAAAAGCCATTAAGCCATCCTCGAGAGGTGGCTATCCATCCTCTTTCCAGAATTCATCTCTGGAGATGGAGAACCTACAACCTTCAGAGGGAGGCTGTTCCACAGTTACGCAGATCTTACCATCAGAAAGTTTTTCCTTATAGTTAAGTCAAATCCAGAAGGCTGCAACTTAAGACTGTCCTTCCTGGTTCTAGTTTCTGTGGCCATGGAAAATAGTTCCCAGCCATCTTCTCTGTAGTTTCCCTTCATGTACCCGAACATGGCTACCATGTCCCTTTCAGTCTTCTTTTCTCCAAACTGAACATCCCTAGTTCCTTCAACCTGTTCTTAGAGGGCACGTCCTCCAGGCCTTGATTTTCCTCCAGAAGAACTTCATTCCTACAATGAGCAGGTGATTTGCTTGGGCACAATCTCTTGGTCTGGAAGTGCCGTGGCCACCCGAAGGATCCAGTTTATCAGTTAGGGCAGGTTGCTGTGGCTTCTCTAGTTTTCTTCCCAGGGCTCCTGGCTCTGTTAAAAATTGGTAGGGGCTTACTGGGCCAAACCTGACCTCATGCCTTCAAGGCACCTCTTGCCACAAGCAGAATGTGTGCCAAGCATGTGATGGTATTGTCAGTTTCTCTCTTGATCACTCCCAGTTGCATACCGATCAAGGCATCTCCATTGGGAACCACCATCAGTATTTGACCCTCACAGGTAGGGAAGGTAGACGACTGGATGAGTTTGGACTCCCCAGAAGCATTCTCCCTCTACGTAGCCAATTATCCAGCATGTCCAACCTGTGGTTAGGGGGGGAAATGGGAGGAGGGAGTGCTGTGTGTGGTGTCTTGAGCTCAAGAAGGAAAGGTGGGGTATAAATCTGATAAACAAGGGAGGTGGTGTGGGGTAGCACCAGGGAGACCCAGGTTCTAATCCCCGCTCAGCCACAAAAGCTCCTGAGAAAACATTGGGCCAGCCCCCCTCTCAGCCCCAGAGCCTGGGGGAGTGGGGAAGGAGCCCCCTCTCAGCCAGGGAAGCTTCTGGGGTGACATTGGATTAGTCCCTCTCTCTCCACCCAGCATATCTCACAGGGCTGTGGGGGCGTTATCCCCACGTGAACCAGCTTAAGCTCCTAGAGAAAGGACAGAATCAAAGACAGAAACACTTCTTCTTCTTCTTTTTTTTATTGAGTTTTGCCTTTATCATTCTTGAAACGGAACCTTGGGCCATCTCATCATCCTCTGCACCAGTTGCAGAATTGTCTCTGTTTTGTTTTTTTGTTTTTGACCTGCTCGTCAAGCCGTTTATGGGGGGCTTCACTCCCCACTCTCTGTCAGTGATCCCTGCTGATAGAGGCACGACATCTTTCCTTTGCTTTGTCCCTGTTGATGATGAAGCTGATGGTTTCTGCTTCTGGCCATTTCTTCTCATGTCATTCTGGCCGCAGTCTCCCTTACGGACAAGCCTTTCTGGCTACCCACCGTTTCCAGCCAGATTTCTCTTTCTTTGAGCTTCACTTCGGTCCAGACATTCTTTTACCCCCTGATCTTTGACCCCAGTGGGAGGGACGCCCTCAAGGTCTGACTGTGACTAACCTTTTATCTACACAAAACCTGGAGTATTCAGGAAGGTCCATTGACTGTTCTGGGGCCTGCAAGGCTTCGGGTTCCCACTTTGGATGTTCACCAAATGGATTGTAGCAGCCATAAAACTCAGTTATAAGCTAGCCAAGTGCCTGCTGCAGATGGGAGGTCCTTCTACCAAAGTCTGGTTAACCTCTGCATCTTACCTTCCTTGTGTCCTTCCACTAGCTTTATGTCAAGAGGCTTTCTGGGCCCAGCTTTCTACACGTAGTCCTCGACTTACGACCGTTCGTTTAGCGATGGTTCAAAGTTACGACAGCCTCCGGAAAAGTGCTTTACAAACTGTACTCGCACGTACGACCATCATCCACCCCCGCAGTCACGTGATTGCAATTCGGGTGCTTGGCAACCGGCTCGCATTTATGACCAGTTGCAGCGTCCTGCTGTCACGTGATTGCGATTTGCGACCTTTTTTGCTGGCTTCTGGCAAAAAATGGCAAAAAAACGTCCATTGGGGAAGCTGGATTCACTTAACGACTGCGGTGATTCATTTAACAACCGTTGTAAAAGCAGTTGTAAAATCGGGTCCAGTCACGTGAGTCGACTTACGACCGCAACGGCTTACGGCAGAAGTTCCGGTCCCAATTGTGGTGGTAAGTGGAGGACTACCTGTACAAATATTCATGGTTCGTTCATCTTATGAAAACTGTTAGGGATGTGTTGCAGTTTGTAACCGAGCGGAAAAGGTGCGCTGGAGCGGGCAAGGCAAGGGTGCAAGCAAGCACTGCATCTGTCAGTGTCTCTTTAAAGAAGCCGCATCTTTTCCTGGGCTTACCTGGTGGCTCGTGATCACTGGAAGACAATGCATCTGAATTAGGGAAGGGCTGACCCCCAGGACACCTCCTTGTACCCTTTTTGGAACTTCCTTAATGCAGATGCATTCAGATGCCTCTGAACTGGGCTCTGCATAGGCATGCGTGACAGACGAGCAAGTGAAGAACTTCAGTCCCAGGTAAAGAATTAGTCCATCCCAGTCACTGGAAACTGGCGGGGCCGGCATCAGCTTCACACCTGGCCTGGAGCGTCCCATTAGTCTCCAGCTGACAGTGCCTTTTTTTCTCCTTACCATTTTAGCCCATGGTCCCTCTGACTGGGAGTGATGGGAGAAATAGGTCAATACTGGTCAATACAATTCTGGAGAGCATCGGTTGAGGAAGCTTATGCTGCTTGACGGGCTTCCTGTAAACATCTCGTGGGTTAGGAACAGGATGCTGAATTAAATGGACTTTTGATCTGATTCAGCAGGGGGGGGGTAATGAATAATTAACTGGGACCTATATCTGGGGCATTAAGGGGCATTAATGTATTATCCTCTTACATTTTAAAATGTGCATCGGGATGCTTCCGTTTATGGGATAACGGGTGCTTTTAAAGACTTTGGATATAGGAAGTATTGGGCTTGTCAAATGACCCAGTATGGGAAAATTTGGGAAAAAATACTCTTTCTGCTTCTGTAACACTGGAGATGCTGACTAGAGACTAAAACAGTGCTTCTCAACCTCGGCAACTTTAAGACGTTTGGACTTCAACTCCCAGAATTCCCCAGCCAGCAACAGCTGTTTGGGGAATTCTGGGAGTTGAAGTCCACACGTCTTAAACTTCCCAAGGTTGAGAAACACTGGATTAGAATATTCCAACAAGGCTCAGTCCCATTTCTCCTGTCCAATGGAAACTCTGAGGAACTGTGTGGAACCAGGATGGATTGGATGTCGGGTTCTCTGCAGCAAGCCAAAATTTTGTCAAAGGGAAGAAAAATGTGTTGTGATGTCACAATGCAAGCCTGCTTGTTACATCCTTGCATGTGAGGTTTCAAAGCAAGTATGAAGGAGGTGGAATTTGCATTGCAGTGTTGCAATGCTTCATCGTTCTCCCCCCCTCCCCATCCCCAGATACTTGTGATTAGGGAAGGGGAATCTACACAACCTACACAAAATAAAGATGTTAATGCAAGGGATCCAATGGATCTGGAAACTGGATGAACCATACTTCTAGTGACAGAACCGTGGCAGAACGTTGTATTTTGATTGTGAAGGGTGTGGATTTTAGGAATGATCCTAAACAAATCCTAGGAATGCCAAATACTTCCTACTGAACATATATCTATGGACATGTGCTTATACAGATACTCTGTGAGATTTCACCTGGTATTGGAGAAATAACAGTACAAATAAATCTGATACAGGTAGTCCTCGCTTAACAACCACAATTGAGAACGGAATTTCGGTTGCTAAGCAAAGCGGTCATTAAGCGAATCCAACCCGATTTTATGACCTTTTGTGGTGGTCATTAAGCGAATACCACGGTCATTAAGCGAACCATTGATTTTGCTTGCCAGAAGCCGGCCGGGAAGGTCGAAAATGGATGTTGCAACAGTCATAAATACGAACCAGTTGCCAAGCACTCAAATCGTGATCACGTGACCGTGGGGATGCTGCAATGGCTGTAAGTGTGAGCACTGGTTGTAAGTTTGTTTTTTCAGTGCCGTCGTAAGTCTGAACCATCACTAAACGAATGGTCATTAAGTGAGGACTACCTGTAATATATAAATAAAGTCTACAGTTCCAAGAACTTTGAAATGTATTTAACAGGGCTCGAAAAATTAATAGCATTTTTTCAAAAAGAGATCAAGTTAAAAGTGGCTTGTGTGGGTGGCCGTCCTTGGAACCTCCTGCTTTGAAACTCTGAGTAATACAGAATGAAGCAGTCAGAAAAAGTTTTCTTGAAATAGCCTTGGTGGAGAGAAGTTTTTCTATTCTTGGCGCATCTTTCAGGGAGACCAGACAGCGTCAACTGCCCTTGGCTGTTTTTGTTAAGATGCAGTGCTCCTGTACGAACTCTTAAGGGGGAAAGCAAAACTCATCCAAAAGTTTTCCATCACTTCCTGGGCTGGGCTGCATGAATAACTTCCTATTTTGCTTTGTTGTTTGGATTGCCATCTTGTGATTAGTTTATGGTTAAATTGTACTTGTTTTGGTTAATTTTTTTTTCTATTTTGTTTTTATGTAATTCTATTGTTGTGAGCCGCCCAGAGTCGGTTAGAATCAGGCGGCATCCTAAATGAATAACATCCAAGTATCAATATTCATTTCTTTATTTATTCTACTTGCATGAGGACAGATTCCTGACAATTGACAGAACATTCAACAAAAACACCCCTAACATTTAAAACACTCTCCCTAGTAAATAAAAATATAAGAATAAGAATAATCAACAAATTAAAACAACCAGTAACTAATTGAAGTTAGAACAATGCAAGGAAAATTTACATAATAAAATAATGTTATGTTGTTATAATATCAATATAATAATAATGAAGAATAAATAGGACAAATCAAAGCAAAACCAAATACAATATGATCAACAATTGAATCAATGAAACTAATTCAAAGTGAAATAAATTGAAGATGGCACTAACAAACTATTTAACCAAATGTTTTTTGGAAACGTTTGGTCTACAGCTGCTTCTGGAACCTTAAAAGGGATGGTGGAAGTCTTCATTCTAAGTCATACCCTGACTTTTCATCACCTGCTTCTGCTTTATTTCATTTTTATCCCTATTTCTCTTAACATGGGTAATCCGCGTCGGCAATAATATTCCCAAAACAGGAGCACAGTTTTCCAAAGGATGGATGTTCCTTAATGTATTTATGTATAATGCTCTTGTAGAGTATTTGGGGAACACGGACAACTTCCTTTTCAAGGCCCTCCCCTACTCATACATCTGAACCAGTGTTTCTCAATCTTAGCAACTTTAAGACGTGTGGACTTCAACTCCCAGAATTCCCCAGCCAGCATGGCTAGCTTGGGAATTCTGGGAGTTGAAGTCCACATATCTTAAAGTTGCTAAGATTGAGAAATACTGGTCTGAACATTCCAGTGTTGTGTTATTGTTGTGAGTGTTTCAAAGTGCTATTCAGTTTTCTATTTTTCACCTTTTATATTCCAAGTTGGGGGGGACGGGACATTTTCTTGGGTTTGTATAGCAGTGGGAAGTGGAACAAGCTTTTTTTAAAAAAAATCATTCCTACAGGCTGCACAATAGCCCTGAATCAGAGGAGAGAAAAGAGATGGACAAACCAATTGCAAGCTTTTTAGCTGACTTTCAGAACCATTTTCTTTATACATTGCTTTGTTTTAGCTGCTCTGGACAATACTATTCCAGGACCTTATTGCGACTAGCAGCTTATTTCATTGTTAGAAAATGAGGAATGCAAATAGTGCAATACTGTGATGGGACAATAATGAAATATCTGAGAATTTTGAAATTGTCGAATCCCAGTAATAGTTTTTTAACAGCACACACGCGTGTATGAAATCCGCCTACATGTAAAAGCTTCTTTGAGCTTGACTCCAGACAATTTCATGGCCACATCCTTGCCATTTGTTTGTTTATTTGATTTATACAGCCACCCATCTCGCAGTTATGACTCTGGGCAGCTGACACAACGTAAAAATTCAAAGTACAAAATAAGCAACAGTATAAATACGTATTAACTAATAAATTAACACGATGTCATGGGCTCAATTCTTGGCAGTGCTATGTAGATAGTTTGCCTTCTTCCATCTAGTCTGCAGCTGTGAGATTTCCTAGTATTCCCCCTTGTAAGCACAAACCAAGGTTGACCCTGATTAGCTTTTTAAGGTCAGCTAAAGCTGATAGGGGCGTGGTGGCTCAGCGGGTAAGACGCCAGGCTTGTCGATCAGAAGATCGCAAGTTTGGAGGTTCGAATCCCTAGCCCTGTGGAGTGAGCTCCCGCACTCGCCCCAGCTCTTGCCAACCTAGCAATTCAAAAGCATGCAAATGCAAGTAGATAAATAGGTACCACTTCGGTGGGTAGGTAACAGCGTTCCGCGTGTGTCATGCCGGCCACATGACCGCGGAAGCGTCTTCGGACAACGCTGGCTCTTCAGCTAACAAACGGAGATGAGCACCGGCCCCTAGAGTCAGACACGACTGCACAAATGTGCGGGGGGAACCGTTACCTTTTTAAAGCTGATAGCTGCCCTAGAATACCTGTTGTGTTCAGGGGAGTGAGCTGAGCTGAGCAAGACGGGTATACAATCAGAATTTATGAGGATTATGGTTATGGGTGAAGATTATGATGACCCAACCACAGCTGTGAATGAGCCACAGCAAGCTTCTTTGCTACAGAACATTGAACCGCGTTGCTTTGAGGGGAGCCGGCATTCCACAAACCGAAACAGCGCATCAGGAAATCTAGAGCATAATGCAAAAGAAGGCTGGAGTCTGGATCGAGGCCACAACTAAGATTTCTAGCCCGGCTGCTGCTTCCAACTCTGCTCTCATTATTGGAACAGTACAGGGATGAAAGTGCAGGCTATTAATATCTACCTAAGCTGTTCCATAAATTCTGTAAAAGCATTCAGAGTGACTCTGGAAAGTCCTGGAAGAACGAAATGTTTAGCAAGAGGGCGATTCCCATCTTCTCACTGTGCTCTTTACCAGAAAAATGTTCAGTCAATGTCCCTGAAAAACATGTTTCCTGGATCTTCAGTGGTGCCTTGGACTTTTTATAGTAGGTCTGCTCTGCATGGAGACCCAACGCTTTCTGTTTTCCCTTGATTGCGCTCACACATTGTGGTAAAACAGCAGCATAAGAAAGGGTTGGGGGACAAAAGGTAATTAAGTTCCTTTTCCCTGTGTATGTCCATATGCTTGACCATACCACCGAGAAACACTGGCCTCTTTCTTTGCCTTTGGAAACCGGCAGGGAAAACCTTAGTTTGTTTTTCCACATGCAACTATTTTTGTATTCCTGGGAAGCCTTCGGGGAGGAGTAATTATTTGCATAATCGCCTTTAGTAGTATTGTGGGAGGGCTTTGGATGCCAACATGCTGGGCAGACAGGCCACCTGTCCAGGACAAATGAACTGTGCTTTGTGCTGCATTTATCTCTGTCTTCACACTTGATTAAAATATTATAAAACCCATCATTCAATAAATGTTTGGGTTCCATTTTTAATTCCTCCTTTCAAAGCAGTGAGGGAATGTGCTGTAGTCAGTTATATCTAATTATCTCCCCATGACATAACTTAATAAAACTTCTTTGTGAAAGTCATTAATATTTATGAGGAGTTGCAGACAAATCCTCTCTAAACTTGAACACAATTTATGTTAATAGATATAAAAATGACCAGTGTTCCCGAATAGTCCATTTCACCTAGGTGGGATAAGTTATTCTTAAAGAAGAAAAATGTGCGAAGTGCACATTCTGGCAGATGATCATCTTAATTTGCAATTCAGTACAGGAAGAATGCTATAATTTATATCTAATACAATTGTGGATATTAGTCCATTGCTTGTAACTACTGAACTACATTAGGTTCTGATTATATCCAAAATACTGGGCTAGAAAGTTATCTTTAACTTTCAGAAGAAGATGAGAGTTGTACAGTATTGTAATTAAAGTAACCTATGTATTTTGTGCCAACGTTTGTACCATTAGTGTCATTTAATATCAATAGCTGGTGTATCTTTGTCCTCAAGATTCAAGAGGCATACTGTAACCCTACACCTTTAAACTATTGTTGTCCAGTTAGTAAGAAGAATTATAGAACCATAAAGTTTGAAGGGACCATCAAGTTGAGCTCCCTGCTCAGTGTAAGAGGTAGTAGCTACTCCATTTGAGAGGTGCTTAGGAGGTTGAGGAACCCTGTTCTAGATCTTTTTCAATCTGGCTTCGGTTGACGTTCACTATCCACTCTTCCTTCATATCCTTATTAGACAACTTTGACTAAGCTGGAAACTGAGAATGTGAACCTGTTAGTTAATCTCAGGCATCGTTGGCTCTGCCAGAGTATCTAGTCACACAGCGGTTCCATTACTTTCTGGAGAACTGATTTCAGAAGGTTGCAATGTGGGATACTGGGTTGACCCTTTAGCTTTTAAGCTCTGGGATATTTGTGAGGTTCTATCTTGTCTTCCAGGCTTCTCGACATCTATTAAAAATGATAGTGGGGATTGTTCAGAGATCTGAACTGTTTCTACCAGTCTTCATGTAATAGCTAACTCTATTGTTCCATTCCATGTGAATCAGGTGAGACACAACGGGCTGAATCATGCTCAGATTTAGTAATGGCCTTCAGATAAAATGGTGGTACTGTTGGCAGGAAGTTCCAGGTCCAGGAAATTGTAGGAAGAGCCTGTTCTAGCTGGACCTCTTGAAATAGAGGAGATTTCTTAACTGGGAATAATCCTAGGTCACGTTTTGTCACTGGTATGAATCTTGATTGATTGATTGATTGATTGATTGATTATGTGCCATCGAGTTGTTGTTGACTCTTAGCAACCACATAGATAGATTTTCTCCATGATGATCTGTCCCTAACCTGGTCCTTCAGGTCTTCCAACGGTGCCCCCATCACCACTGTAACTGAGTCCGCCCATCTTGCTTCTGGTTGTCCTCTTCTCTTTCCTTCCACCTTTCGTAACATCAGAGCCTTTTCCAGAGAGCTGGATCTTTGTATAATGTGCCTGAAGTAGGATAATTTGAGCCTGGTCATTTGGGCCTTGACTGAGAATTGGCTCTTGGAGGTCCAATTTTATGTTTTGTTTGTGTTTTTGCTTGTTTAGGTACCCTAATCCTTCAAACCTTATTTGATCAGTTTTCTGCTGGTAACTGTACAAACATAAAACTTGGTAGATGTTCAGTTAGCAAGAGAGAAAATAAAGGGTCCCTTATGATTTTGGTGTAAAGTCAAAAAGTTATATACCATACCAAATGCCTGTCAAGATAGCGAACCGTTGGCAGGAAATAGCTTTGAGAGTCCTGGCTGGTGCCAAAAACTTTATGTATAAACATGTACGCTAAGGGCTCACATGCATCTGCGACCAACTGCTTATAAGCATCACATTCATGATCTTTCTCATCTTGCTAGAGAAAAATGTGGAATAATGTCATTATTATATCAAGTTTGAAAGATACTTGGCTGATTCGTACTGAAATAAGGTGGCTTCCTTGCCTGGAGGTTCACAGATGGTTCTGTAATAGTGAATGTGTGAACAGGCACATGCCAATTTCACTAGAGGCTTTAAGCTGTATTTCTGGGCGTGGTTCATTTGAGTGCATCCAATATTTTATTGGTTAAATCTACTTCTAATAAAGGGAGATGTCCTTTCTTAGGAAAATGTTTTTTTAAAAGGATCTTGGTAGACTAGAATATTCAGGAGAGTACAGTATTCACATCTCATGTTGAGCTATAGTTTCTAAAAAAAGTTTTTTAAAGTTCTGATATTCTTGCAAGTGTTGATAATTTCCACTCCGTCCCTCTTGCCGGTGGGGCTGTCCAGTCTGGACAGTTCCATCTGCAGTTTGTTTATCTTATAACTGGTTTGTTGAATCAGGAATAAACCAGAATACTTAGTTCACACATAGCACCAAACTAACACAGATGGAACTACATCTCCTTTTTGTAGCTGCTTCTGCTAGCAGGAGGAAAGAAGAAAAAGTAATTCTTATTTAGAAGGAAGCCACCATTCTTTTCAATACTGGCTTACTTGTGAAGAGCAATTAAAGGTGTAGATAAATTGTGTTTCTTCGTAAGCTAAAAACCTGCTTAGATTGCACGAACACGTTCAGAGATCCCGATGAGCAGAACATCAGAAAACAGAGCGTCTGTGCATATCCTTTTTGGATACGCTGAAAAATAATTAGACATCTGAAACTTCCTTAAGATAACAGTTAATTTTTGAGCCTGGATGGCTGGATTCCTGCGCTTCCCAGTCCTGATGTTATCATACATCTCTCATACACAAACACACAGCCATTTGCCAGAAGAAACTGTTCCCCCAGGCTCAAGAGAATTATAGCGTGCTTGGCCAAGCCCTGCCAGGTTAAAATCTTTGTCGAGAAGCCCGTGTGGTTGCTTTCTCAGCTGGCACCTCGCTTTACAAATGAACACTTCTCCCCACAGTCTTTCTTAACACATGCCAGAAATGCTTGCCATTGTCTTAGGGGGAAAGTGTCCTTTTAGGTAAGCAAAGGACCACATGATGGTTCCCTAAAATGGACACACTTTAGGCAGAATTGGCTTCCCTTGTTGGTTGGTCGGAGAAACCAAGGGTTCTAGCTGTAGCCCGTGAAGTGTATGGGTCAGTTGGCTGTTGTGGGTCTTCTGGGCTCTGTGGCCGTGTTCTGGAAGTTGTGGTTCCTAACATTTCGCCAGCATCTGTGGCCAGCATCTTCAGAGGGCAGGAGCACAGACAGAAGCGAAATCTCTGTGCCCAGGTAGAGTGGCAATGTTTTGTTTGTTTTCTATTTATAGAGCTAAGTTATAGGAGATTAGGTGGAGTTTTTTGTTGTGTTGAAATGTTAACGAGTGGCTGATGAGCGTGATTAGCATGTTCATTGTGAGAAGTATTCCCATGTCCTGGTGGTTGGACTGAGTTCGTCGACCTTTTCCAGGCTGTGTTTTTCAGGACTGGTAGCCAGGTTTTGCTAATTTTTAGACTTTCTTCTTTTTTATTGTAACTGTGCTGGTGTTTGTGAATTTCAGTGGCTTCTCTGTATAATCTGGTGTAGTGGCTTTTGGTGTTGTCCAGTATTTCTGTGTTTTCAAATAGGATTTTGTGTCCCATTTGCTTGAGAGAATGTTCAGCTACTGAAGATTTTTCCGGTTGCTGTAGTCTGCAGTGTCTTTCGTGTTCTTTTATCCTGGTGTGAATGCTTCGTTTTGTGGTTCCAATGTATACTTGTCCGCAGCTGCATGGTATGCAGTATACTCCTGCAGCGGTGCGGGGGTCCCTTTTGTCTTTTGCTGATTTTAGCATTTGTTGTATTTTCCTGGTGGGTCTGAAGACTGTTTGAAAGTTGTGTTTTTCCATCAGTAACAGCCATCGAAAGCCTTCGACAATACATTGTATGGGTCAGCTTTGAAAATACAGGATAAATCTACCCTTCTATGCCAGAGCAATCTACTGATTATTGACTACATTCCATCAAATCATTGTCGACTCCTAGGGACCACATAGGTAGACTTTCTCCATGACATTCTGTCCCTAACCTGGTCTTCCAGGTCTTCCAACGGTGTACCCGTTGCTACCATAACTGCAATCTACACTGAAATTAAAATTAAAGAGATAGTTTAATTTATTTGGTTTTTATTTACCAGGTTCGTATACTACTACTCCTGTCAAAGCAACAGTCAATAACAAATCCAATAAAAAATAACCAAGGTCATAAACGTGCTTTTCATGGATGGGGGGATCAAAAAATCAAGATGTTGGTTGCAATCATGTGATCAAAGCCCCAACCCTGGTTTTAGCCACCATCTTGATTTTTTAGCACCCTTATCTCAGGACAGTAGCAAAGTCACTTCGTTTTGTTTTTTTTAAAAAGTCAAAGCTTCCCATGCTACATTTAAACCCTCACTTCAGGTAGTCCCTGTTTAACACCCACAATTCGGACCATCAACTTAGTTGTTAAGCGAAGTGGTCGCTAAGTGAAACCGGACTGTTCTTACAATCTCACTTCAGCTTTCGTTTGCTTTACAGACCCGCGAAGGTTGTAAATGTGAGGATTGGTCATAGAGTTACTTTTTCATCACTGTTGTAACTGCGAGCAGTCGCTAAATGAGGCAGTCACTAAATGAGGACAACCTGTACATTTAAATGTCAGTGCTTTGGAGAAGAATTAGAAATTGGTTCAATAAGGCGGGGGATTCCATGCAGTCCATATTGACAGGTTAAGCTTGGGATCCATGTGGGAGAAAAATACTAAAATGAAGAAATTCAACATGAGAGTTACTGTCTATAACAGAGCTTTCCAAACTGTGTGTCGGGACACATTATTGTGTCGGCTGCAGTGTCTGGGTATGTCGTGGCTGCTGCTGCCTCCGAGCCCTGCCAGGATTCTGCGCAGGTCCTAGTGCCTGCCTTGTGCCTGGCTGCCTCCAAACCTGCCCTGCCAAGATTCCACGCAGGTCCTAGTGCCTGCCTTGTGCCTGGCTGCCTCCAAACCTGCCCTGCCAGGATTCCACGTAGGTCCTAGTGCCTGCCTTGTGCCTGGCTGCCTCCAAACCTGCCCTGCCAAGATTCCGCGCAGGTCCTAGTGCCTGCCTTGTGCCTGGCTGCCTCCAAACCTGCCCTGCCAGGATTCCACGCAGGTCCTAGTGCCTGCCTTGTGCCTGGCTGCCTCCAAACCTGCTGTGATTCCGCGCAGGTCCTAGTGCCTGCCTTGTGCCTTGCTGCCTCCAAACCTGCCCTGCCAGGATTCCGCGCAGGTCCTAGTGCCTGCCTTGTGTCTTGCTGCCTCCAAACCTGCTGTGATTCCGCGCAGGTCCTAGTGCCTGCCTTGTGCCTGGCTGCCTCCAAACCTGCCCTGCCAGGATTCCACGCAGGTCCTAGTGCCTGCCTTGTGCCTGGCTGCCTCCAAACCTGCTGTGATTCCACGCAGGTCCTAGTGCCTGCCTTGTGCCTTGCTGCCTCCAAACCTGCCCTGCCAGGATTCCGCGCAGGTCCTAGTGCCTGCCTTGTGCCTTGCTGCCTCCAAACCTGCTGTGATTCCGCGCAGGTCCTAGTGCCTGCCTTGTGCCTTGCTGCCTCCAAACCTGCCCTGCCAGGATTCCGCGCAGGTCCTAGTGCCTGCCTTGTGCCTGGCTGCCTCCAAACCTGCTGTGATTCCACACAGGTCCCAGTGCCTGCCTTGTGCCTTGCTGCCTCCAAACCTGCTGTGATTCCACGCAGGTCCTAGTGCCTGCCTTGTGCCTGGCTGCCTCCAAACCTCCTGTGATTCCACACAGGTCCTAGTGCCTGCTTTGTGCCTGGCTGCCTCCAAACCTGCTGTGATTCCACGCAGGCCCTAGTGCCTGCCTTGTGCCTGGCTGCCTCCAAACCTGCTGTGATTCCACACAGGTCCCAGTGCCTGCCTTGTGCCTGGCTGCCTCCAAACCTGCTGTGATTCCACGCAGGTCCTAGTGCCTGCCTTGTGCCTGGCTGCCTCCAAACCTGCTGTGATTCCGCTCAGGTCCTAGTGCCTGCCTTGTGCCCTGCTGTAAGAGTGTGTCGCGAAATGATGCCCTGCTGTAAGAGTGTGTCGCGAAATGATGCATGTCTAAAAAGTGTGTCACCAACATGAAAAGTTTGGAAAGCTCTGGTCTATAAAGATCAAGATTCTGTAGCAAGCAAGGTAGTATCACTTTCATTTCATTTACTGCTTTTCATGCCAATTGTGAAAAAAAGTTCTTATGGCCTGCTTGGCATGTGAATAAAATTAGAAGTAATTTTATTTGCTTTTACAGTTCACAAAACACATAGCTGTCTTTGCAGCTGGGGGGGAAATTCAGACAGATTTTCCCTTCCTGCACAAGTGTTTTCACACCTAGTAATTCTGTATATCATGGAGTGTTAAAATTCATTACCTTTTAGAACATGAAAGCAAACACATCTGCATTGATGATAAGAAATTTTCTGCTTTGAGAATCCTTTTAGCTGCGTTGGTTGGAACCCTTTAAAAAAATTAAAAGTGGCTCAACCCTTGCTTTAGACTGACATAGTTTAAATATTTTAAGTTATTACTGTTTATTTTTAAACATCCCACTAGCAGAGGAAGCTTAAGACTCAAAGTATATATATATATATATTTTGTTTGTTTCAACAAAAAGTCAGAAACACTTCTGGGTGGGGGCAATTGATGGCAATTTGAGATGCCTTCATAATGCGCCTTAATCTTATTTGTTTGTGTTAAAAGAACCCACATTAGAGGAGGGGAAAGCAAAGGGTGGGGTCCGTATATTTAAGTGGCAGAACCAAGGAAGATGTGAACGGCTTGCCTAGAAGATACGCAACCCAAACATTCCAGCATAAAGCCCCAAAGACGTGTGCCAAAAGTAATTTTTAAAAACCCCTAAATTTGGAACACTGGCAATTTTGAAAATGTTACGTTGGCAGAGGATAGCCTTATCGACTGAGTGGCACCTCCTGTTTGACCTGGTAAGACATGTTGAATCAGTGGCGTAACTTAGTCTGCCTCTGGTAGAAAAATATGGCACAACTGTAAATTGGATCTAGTTCAATTTGAAAGGATGCCAATCCCCTTGAGAGATAAATGCATAGTTTGGGCTAGATGCTTCTCCCTAAGATGATGAGGATCCATTCTCTTTCTTTAGGATATCAAATATGAGGGCTGATGTTTATTAATGTCCTGAATTCCCATTGTGGACATTGGGCAAACTCTTCCGTATGTAATAGAAAAGAAGAAACTAGACTTTTTCGTTATACCCTTTCACTGTCTCACATTAATTTGTTCCACTGTGGTTGTCTTAGCAACGAGACTACAAATCACCATTTTTCCCTCTAAGTAAAAGGGGAGAGATAAAGGAGGCAAATTTGGTTAATTAAAAGGTGTTTTGGGGGAAGTGAGAAATAGCCTTGTAGGAGGAGAGTTGTGTTAGGCTACAGTAGCAAAACATCAGGAGCCACATATTTGATTAGGAGGACTTGTTGTGAATTGTGGCAGAACTGGGTGGTTTGAGGCCTTGATTCTAGCCGTAAACAAAAAAATGGGACCAGAAGTCCACTCCAGGTGGATGCTTCTCCCTTTCATCAAGCAGGCCAGAAGAACCCATGAGCGTCTTTCTGGCTAGTTCCTACATCAGCACATTTGCGACGTTATAAAGCAGGGGTGGGGAACCTTTTTTCTGCCAAGGGCCATTTTGATATTTATAATATAATTTGCGGACCGGGGGGGCGGGGTTTGTGGGCGGGAGCCAATCATGCGGAAGGGGGCGGGGTTTGCAGGCAGGAGCCAATCACGCACACTGGTGGGCGGGGTTTGTGGGCAGGAGCCAATCACACACACTGGGGGGCGGGGTTTGCGGGCACCTGCGGTTGCCTTGGCAGGGCCAGACCAAATTATTTCACGGGCCTTATACGGCCCGCGGGCCAGATGTTCCCCACCCCTGTTATAAAGAAAGGGATTAATTTGCTATTGCCCTGTGACTGCACCACTAGCATCAGTTTCATTTTAGCACCCAAGTTTCTGGATCTTGATCACTATGGTTGGGTCTTTTCAACTTTGTTTGTTTGTTTGTTTGAATTTATCACCACCCATCTCCACAACAGTAGACTCTGGTCAGTTTACAACATTAATATTAATATTAAAAAACCTATACACTTAAAAATACAATATAATAATAAATAGATAAGAATCCAGAGGATGGGAAGATCTTAAAAAAGGAGGGTATTACGGGGCTAACCACCCCCAGGAGGAACTATTACCTCCTTTGTCCCAGGCAAGGCGGCAGAACCAGGTCTTTAAAGACTTCCGGAAGGCCAGGAGCGAGGGGGCCTGCCTCACCTCCGGGGGCAAGATATTCCACAGGGTGGGCGCTATTGCAGAGAAGGCACGCCTCCTGGACCCCGCTAGATGGAATTCCTTCACTGATGGGGTCCGAAGCATGCCCTCTCTGCATGACCAGTAATCGGGATGAGACGGTCCCTCATGTTTAGCTGCCTCTGTCTTGTTATTGTTGTTTCTGGTTTCTGGTTATTGTTTTTAACAGTTTACTATGCCTTAACCTCTACTCATATAGTGTGGTTTACAACTACTTTAATCAATTAATCAAAGTTTTGCATGGAAAATCAGGGATAGATCAGGATACAAACTTTTTCGTCAAGGAAAAGTACTATAACCATAGCAGGAAACACCCATGGGTTTGGTTGGATTTAATGTAACATTATAGAGAGCCAGTTCGGTGTCGTGGTTAAGGCATCAGGCTAGAAACCGGGAGACGGTGAGTTCTAGTCCATTGCTTTCCAAACTGTGTGTCGCGACACAACCTGGAAGTGACGATGGCGCGTCGCTGGCTGCGGCGCGCCATCAGCACTTCCGGGTTTTACCACAAAACACGAGGCTGCCACCGCCGCCGTGCACACCGCCGCCACCACACATGCCCCCGCGACGACGCCATGCGCTGTTGGTGTGTTGCCAACGGTGGGAGTTTGGAAAGCACTGTTCTAGTCCCTCCTTGGGCATGAAGCCAGCTGGGTGACCTTGGACCAGTTACTCGCTCTCAGCCCTAGGAAGCAGGCAATGGCAAACCACTTCTGAAAAACCTTGCCAAGAAAACTGCAGGGACTTGTCCAGGCAGTCTCCGAGAATCGGAGACGATTGAACAGATTTTTAAAAATGTAACATTATATTTGGCCAATTAATAGTAACAGGAATTCAAGTTACATGTTAGATATTTACCATTAGGCTGTGGCATTGCACAAGCTAGCTCAGCCTCACTTAATATGAACATAAGCACATTTAAGAAGCACAAAGAAAAATTCATTCTACCAACCTAATTTTCTTTAAGGAGGTATTTGGCATTCCACAGAAAAGGATATCCTGTTAAGAAAACTCTTTTGTTTTGCAATAACATTAAATTAAATGTGAAAGATCTAGAGTGCTTTGTTACAAACTTCAAAGAGGATTCCCTGTGGGAAATACAGGGTCAAATGTATCAAATTTATAATAGTTGACAGAATAGTTATTTTCCAAGTCTGATCCATGCCTCCCCTTTCTCAAGAGGAGCATATTTTCTTCAAACTGTTAACACATTGTCTGCAGATCTCCAGTTAAATTTGTCCCCCCCTCCCCTTTTTACATACTTGAAAGAAATAATCCTATTTTAATCTCCTGAATTAGGAAGTATCTGTGCACCGGATTTTGGAAATGGGCAATGGCCACTCTCGCCTCTCTTGTAACATATTGGCAAAACATTAAGAAAATCAACATTTTTTAGCCGGTTGGACAAACCATCAATCTGCTTCTCTGAGGGATGATCTCTGATATTACTAAAAAAAAGTGCAGGATAGGGAATATTATCTTCTGCTGAAATCAGGAGCATCCACGTGCCTTGACCAAAATATTCATTTTTCTCTAGGGAAGTAAGCATAGATACTTTCTAACACAAGGAGTCCAACCCTCAGTAGAGGGTTATTTATTAGAAGATCTTAGGAGCTCCACTCATTGAATTCCTGATACCTCTTGCCAGCATTTTAGAATCATTCATTTTTTAACCTGGGTTGTCCTACATCTCTGCTCCCAGGAGAAGATGAGAGGTGGTAGAAAGAGGCTCAAAATTAGATCCTGCTTTGGTCGTCATGCTGTTGCACACATCAGGGGTGTCTGGCCTCTCTGAAGATGGGGAAGTAAATTCTGGGCAGACCAAGAGACTCCTCAGCCTTTTCTCCTCCACTCTGGTGTCTTCAGGATGTTATTAGGATTGCAAATTTCCAAGGAGCAGGACTCCTTCCTGACATCAAAGCCATCAACTCTTGGAACTGCCTTCCAAAAAAACTTGGAGAACTTCAACAGAAGAAAATCCCGGCTGCAGTGCTGGAATTAACTCTATAAAGGGCAAATAAAACTGAATTGAAAGGGATTCCCCTTTCAGAACAATCCCTGTTTAGGAATTTGGCGTCTGGGTAGGGGCGGGGGGGGGGGGAAGCAGTGTTGGGAACCAAACTCTGCACTACCCAGGTTCTCTACCTTGTCACTTCAGATTTCCGACTCCCACTGAAAGCATTCTGGAATTTCCCCCACCCCACCAGTAAATATATGTGCAAAGGTGTAGTGGCCTAAGGCTGTGTTCCATAAAAGGGCAAGGACAGGAGAAAAGGTGTAATATGAATTGAGTTAATGACTGCTGATTAAAATTAATTGCCTGCATAATAAGGCATTCCACATACACAAATTGTTCTCTTATACACATATTATTCTCACAGACTCAGAAAGGGCGGGGACTGTGCAGAAATATTCTACTGTATGGGCTTATTCAGTGGCAAGCCCCATTAAGCGATGGCTTTTACTCCCAGTTAAGTTTGCCCAGACTATTTCAATGCTGGCATCCGCTAACCCTAGTTTACTCAATGTAAGCTGGGATGGAAATTGGGGAAGAGATCCTTGGGTTTTGAGCTCTGTGGAAGGAAGGAAATGACCCTTGTGGTGTACTCAAGATTACTCTGTAGTAAGATCCACTGAGTTCAGCCCCTATTACTTTGTAAACTGCCCAGAGTCTACTGTTGTGGAGATGGATGGTGATAAATTCGAAAAATAAATAAATAAATAAATAAATAAGCAAGCAAGCAAGCACCATCAGCGCTTCTGGGTTTTCGCGCGACATACCTGGGCCCCGCAGGCGACACAGTACTGTGTCGCGACACACAGTTTGGAAAGCTATGGGCTAAAGAAAGGTGAGACGGTGGTACCCACCCTGCCCTTAGTGATACGTGGTTTCATAGTGATGCGTGGTTTCGAGTGGCGGCCATCCTGGTACAAGAAGAGGAACTACATTGGGTTGAAGGGTCTATTTTAAATCCACTAAAAGTCTTGATTAAATGGATAGTTTTGCAATGTTGAGGAGAGGGGAGTCGACACTTGCAGGTCTATTTATTTATTCCATTTGTAAACTGCCATAATCTAAGCAGGAACTCCCAAGAGTTAACAACAGGGTATACATCAAATTGAAATATGAATGAATGAAAAACAATAAAGCATCGGACACAAACTGTAATTAAGAAATGATTAATAGCTATACAAAACCAGCGTGTAATAACAGAACAGACCAGCTTCAAAATCAACCAATAGCAGTCAGACCTAGCTGGCATATGTATGTGTGTATATACTGTATGTACATAGCAGGTAGTCCTTGACTTATGACCACAATTGGGATCGGAAATGCGGTCGTTAAGTGAGGCATTGTGTGACCACGCCTGATTTTACGACCTTTTTTGCAGTAGTTGTTAAGCGAGTCACTGCGGTCATTAAGTGAATTGCGTGGTTTCCCCATTGACTTTGCTTGTCAGAAGCCAGCTGGGAAGGTCGCAAATGGCAATCACATGACCCTGGGACACTGCAACTGTTGTAAACATATGCCGGTTGCCAAGTGCCCAAATTTTGATCATGTGACCTCAGGGACGCTGCAGCGGTCATAAGTGCAAGGACTAGTCGTAAGTCACTTTTCCAGCCCCGTTGTATCTTTGAACGGTTGCTAAACAAATGGTTGTAAGTCGGGGAGTACCTGTATGTATGCATGTATTTAAATTTGCTATGGAAGAAGAGATTCAAGACTCTGAGTTTCCCTGCCTTAATGAGGGCTACAAGTTCCAGGATTCTGTACCATATGCCTGATTCTTGCATTAAAATTCCTCGGTGAAGTCTGTACGAGTCTTCCTTTTTTGATCATGCACTGTGGTACAGGCTTGGCAGAGGGGGCCAGTCTGATCTTTACAGATGGCTGCTGGTAGGTAGGTAGGTAGGTAGGATAAGAAAGGGAAGGGGGAGGGAGGCAGGCCGGCCGGCCTCTTAGGTCAATGCAGAATCTCAGGAAGTGCAAGAGGAATTTCCCAGCCTCATTTACTGAGGGCTTATTAATGCTGAGCCTTTCTGAATAATAATAATAATTATTATTATTATTATTATTATTATTATTATTGAATAAAAATTATTTGAAGCACTTCTTCCAGGGTTTCCTAGGCTGAGTTGCTCTTTGTGACATCAGCTGCCAAAAGACTTGCTTTCTGTTTCTTGACTGTTTATGTCTCCTTTCCTTTCCCAGCCTGCCCACACACCCCTCCCATCTTTCACACCGTCCCAGTCCCAAAGAACAGGTGGTGCTATTGAAAAGCAGCACCTCTGAACCTCGGTCCCCCTCTCGTCACAGAGCGGGGTGTTTCCAGCAGGCTGTCCCTGGACAAATGGGCTGGCCGGTGTATGCCAGCCGACACCATCCTGCACCAGCCACAACTTCCAGCAGGAACATCTTCAAAGGGGGGGGGGAGATTATCAAAAAAGTCAAGTTGGCAACTGCCTCTGTACAATCAGAGCCGCAACCCCCCCCCCTTTTTTTTTTTTACCTGTGTCACTGCTGCCATCTTGACTTTTTGGGACACACAAACACACACAGTACATATATACACTATGGTCTTTTATGCTGGCTACTAAGATATCTTTAAAAATGCATTTTTAAATTATTTTCTTTTAAAGGTCTCTGATGCATAACTTTTACTATATTTTCTTACGTTACTTGGTGATTGGTGATTGGTTTGTTTTCTTGGGGAGGCGCTGTTCTGAAGTTACTGCTGATTAACATTTTAGCCTTTACTCCTCTTCTAGAAATCCTTGCCCATTAATGTGTCTAATGTTACAGCTGGGCTTGTCCAGTGGTGACCCGAACTGTGGCATTATATTTGTCAGGCGAGACTGGTCATGTAGGTGTTAGTGCTTGTAAGTGGGAGATGAACTTCGGATTGCCTGTTGGGAATTCCCGAAAGGCCATTCAGAGGGGCTTTATGTGAGAGTAGTGGACATTAGCAGCAACTTTTCTTTTTTCTTTTTTTTTGGATTGATACCTTTTCCAGAGCTCCAAAGAATCTGATCTGATCAAATGATACGTTATTAAGGGTACCCTCCCCATCTCTATAATGCACTGTTTCTCAACCTTGGCTACTTTAAGATGTGTGGACTTCAACTCCCAGAATTCCCCAGCCAGCATGGCTGGCTGGGGAATTCTGGGAGTTGAAGTCCACACATCTTAAAGTGGCCAAGGTTGAGAAACACTGTAATAGGGAGTTAAGTCATCCCTGGAGATACTGTTCAGGTGACCTTTTCAATATTCTGGCTCTGCCATCTCGCTTGGGGCGGGAAGGGGGTAGTCAATCCCGGGGGTGGGTAGCGCCTTAAAGTGGTTCCCGTGTATTTATGAATCTAAATCAGAACTTTTAATATTGCCATCTTGGATGCTATTTTATATTTATATTTTTATGTAAGATACCTTGTTTTTATTGTATTTTAATCTTTTTTAGCTTTATTGTAAACTGCCCAGAGTCCCTCTTTTGAGGGAGATAGGCAGTGACGAAATCTGATAAATAAATAAATAAATAAATTCTGCACATAGAGAATTGAATTGATGAGATGGATGCTGCTTGCTAAGTGCTTTGAAGCAGCTCAGGAGGTTGAGCCCTTGGCAATCTGAATTCCCATCAGAGCAGAGCCTGTTTTCTCATCAAGCAAAAAAAAATAAATAAATAAAAAATCCTGGGCATTATTTTCCCCCAGAACCCTTTTTTCCCCTTTTTTAACCAGCAGAGCAAGTTCTTCACATTTTTTCTGTTGCTTTGTTTAAGTAATAAAGATGGAATCAAGAATTGGTAGATTCACTAATTAACAGGGAACTTGCAGAAGTGACGTTTTAGTTACTGAATTGATTTATCAGTTCCCTTTCTGTTGGACAAGCACTCTTGAGACTTAACGGATACTCAGTTTTTAAAGTGGGAAGATGCATTGATTGTCCTTATTTACAGGAATAAATGATATCACAGAAGAAGCAGAGTGGCTTTTCTTTTGCTTTACATCATTTTACTCTCTTAGTAGAAGAGGAAGAATTTAAAATAGAAAACACAATGAATCCCTCACAAAATGCCCTTCATTAGTTTATCTTAGTAAACCGATAAAAAGTGGGATAAAATGACATTTAGCGAGCTGCATATAAATTAACTACAATATTTGTTGTGCAAGTGTTTAAATTGCTCTGATCTCAGAAGGTACAACCCACTGTAATTGCTTTGTTGTTACTACCGTTACTGTTTTGTTGTTTTGCTGCACCAGTTACCTGAAATAATTCCTCCAGGTATTTTGTGCTGACTCAGAATGGGGCTTGATGGATACCCAGTAACACTAAATTGGTGTGTGTGTGTGGGGGGGTCTTCTTATTTAAATTTTGTATTAAATTTTGCACAGCTCCCGAGAATAATTAAAGTGGCTTGAAATATGGTGAGATGAGGCTGCCTTTGGTTCTGCAAAGTCTTGCTTCCCCAATCTTGGGACCCTCCAGATTTCCATTATTCCCAGCCAGCCACTGACAGATCAATGAGAGTATGGGAATTACAGCTTTCACTTAGGGAGAAGATGCCAGATGCACAGATGTAGGACGGGGGTCTGCTGGTTTGGCAGTAAAAAGATAAAGAACTCAGCTTGTTTTCTGAGCTGACACATACCGAACAAAGGACTTGGAATCATAGTTGCTCACAGGCTGAATTTAAATCTTCAGACGGATGTGAGTATAAAACAAGCAAGGAGAATTTTAGGCTGGATCAGTAAAATTAGCCTCCGAGTCATGGCCTCTTCCAGTTCTATGTATATGTTACCCTTGTCAAAAGAATAACCCAGGGCAATTCCTGATTTCAGGGTCTGAAGGTTATAATCTAAATTTACCCGCTATGGATTATGTCCCTATTACACAGCGGGGCTTCTGAGTAAACGCTGAAGTTTTAAGAACAGCCCGTTAAAATGTGGCACGGTTCCTGGCCTGATAATGATCCTCTGCGTGGAAGCCAACAGATTAAATCAAAACGGGATCTAAAGATTGTCTGAGAAATACAGCTCTTGCACAAATACACTTCAGTTTCTGCACAGAAATAAGATTACTTCCAGATTTTTAGAAATGCTATCTGCAGTAACGGGATTTTTCTTATCGCAGGGCTAACCGTTTGAGTTAAAGCCACGCCAAGCCACCCCCATAAGTGACTCCTGAGCGCGCTCAGTGTAACTGGGTCAAAGGTTAAACTATTGGTAGACTTCCCAGTTGGAGCCGAACAGTGATGATTTTTGTCTCGGGGAACTCTTGAGAGCCAAACCAGCAAGTGTCCTTGAAGAGAACAAGGAGAACATTATACGAGGCATTAGCTGCGCATAGAGACCCACTCTCCTCTCCCTGCTGATTTTAAAGCCATTTATGATTTCCAGGGTGAAACATCCAAAAACGTGCACGCGTTTTAGCATGATAGGAGTAGTGACAGCGTTTCTTTTCTTAGCCAGGAGTGTTTAAGACTGCTTTTCTTTAATCTTACAAACCCTGCAACAAACAGTAAGGATTAGTACCTGCAGGGTGTGTTGCTTGTGGTTGAAACCACAGTGCTCTGACTGACTTGGTATATTTCTGCCATAGCTGTGCTCCTCAGGTCTTCCCACTGTGTTACTCCGGCTTTGAATTACATATCTGCTTGGCAGCATTTTCCTCAAGTTCCAGACCAAACATTTGGGACCTGCCATTGAAATAATAACATCAGGGGCGTGGTGGCTCAGTGGGTAAGACGCCAGGCTTGTTGATCGGACGTTCGCAAGTTCAGAGGTTCGAATCCCTAGCCCTGCGTGTGGAGTGAGCTCCCGCACTCGCCCCAGCTCTTGCCAACCCAGCAATTCGAAAGCATGTAAAAATGCAAGTAGATGAATAGGTACCAATTCGGTGGGAAGGTAACAGCGTTCCGTGCGCGTCATGCGGCCACATGACCGCGGAAGCGTCTTCGGACAACGCTGGCTCTTCGGCTAACAAACGGAGATGAGCACCGGCCCCTGGAGTCGGACACGACTGCACAACTGTGCGGGGGGAACCTTTACTTTTATCTATTGAAATAAACACACACACACACATTTTTAACAGCGGAGATAGAGCCATATTCCAAAGGAGGACTCTGCTGCAGTCAGGATTTGAAGGGGGAAAGGTGGTTAGGAATGTACTTGGGCCCACATGTAGCACCTCTTTTAAGGAAGTTGGGTCTTCGCCTGGGCCTGCCTGGCGCAAGTGGTGCGACATTCACACCAGTGTGTTTTCCCAATCTCCTTTTCCTCTTTGAATCTGAATTGCTGCACAATCCTGTGACAGAGTAGAACCCCTGCTTTGCTTTGACTTCTCTCCACTTTGTACTTTATGACTTTGTGGGCGGTATCCTTCAAAGCTTGCCAAAGAGGTTGAGGTTCTGCAAGGACTTGTGATTTTGTCCTAGGTCGTTTCACCAAGATGAGACACCCTGCCGAGCTGTGCCCAAAATCTCCCATTCCTCCACACCCTGGTGTGCCGCCTGTCTCTGCAAAAGGAATGCATTTTTATTCTGGCAGAAGAGCAAAGGCAGATGCTCAAGAGACTTTCCGGGATGAAAGTGAGGTCCTGAAGGATAGCCGTGGCTCATCATTTATTCATTTGTGTTCTTCTTCTGTTAATGAAATTAAAAGGAATTTCTCCAGTTAACTGCTAAATCACCAGCTAGCCCGCCCGCCCGCCCATGTAGGTACCTGTAAATTGGCTAATCCAGAACCTTAGCAGGACAAGGATTCCTTGTATTGTCGAAGGCTTTCACGGCCGGAGTTCGATGGTGGTTGTGGGTCTTCCGGGCTGTGTGGCCGTGTTCTGGAAGTTGAGGTTCCTAACGTTTCACCAGCATCTGTGGCCGGCATCTTCAGAGGGCAGGAGCACAGACAGAAGCGCTCTTTCTGTGCTCAGGTAGAGTGGCATTTCATTAAAATGCCAGGATTCAAGTCCATTTGTGAATAAAGCCTTTTGTTTCTCTTTTTAACAGGGCATGCAGAAATTGGCTAGCCAATACTTAAAGAAAGAATGGCCTGGCGTGAAGGCAGATGAGCGAAATGATTTTAGGTAATTGTAACCAAGACACCTGCTTCTAAGGACTCGCATTTGTGATGTTGTGCTGCAACGGTGTTCAGTGTTTCTCTGTTTGTAACTGATCCTCTGCAACCTCTGGCCATTAGTGGATGTACAGGTAGTCCTCGACTTACGACCACAATTGGGACCGGAACTTCCATTGCTAAGCGAGGCAGTCATTAAGTGAGTCACACCCAATTTTACAGCCTTTTTTGCCATGGTCGTTAAGTGAATCACACGGTTGTTAAGTGAATCTGGCTTCCCCCATTGACTTTGCTTGTTGGAAGCCGGCTGGGAAGGTCACAAGTGGCGATCACATGACCCCGGGACACTGCAACCATCATAAATACATGCTGGTTCCCAAGCGCCTAAATTTTGATCACATAACCACAAGGATGCTGTGATGGTTGTAAGTGTGAGAACCAGTCACAAGTCACTTTTCTCAGCACCATCGTAACTTCGAATGGTCACTAAATGAATGGTCGTAAGTCAAGGACTACCTGTAGAGGAAAAGTGCCCAACCTGTGGCCGTTAGCAGGTGGCCTTAGACCAGTGGTAGAGGAAAATTTTTACATAGACTGTATGAATACATGACGGGTGAGTAATCATATTAAATTATGTTTTATTGTCATTGCAAATTTACATGCACATTAAATAGAATGTAGGGCTTATCCTTGCCCCGCTCATTAATATTTGGAGCATGGTCATCCAAATCAAATCATTCAGAGGTCAAGCTTGCCCTGAGCCCAATAAAAATTGCCCGTCCTTATGGCTGCCATTCAGGTGGTGGTGCGTTCCTTAGAGCATAGCTTTCCAAACTCTGTGTTGCAACACTTTAGTGTGTCGCAACACCCAGTTTAGTGTGTCGCAAGGCGGCGGCGCACGGGGGGGTGCACACGTGCACGGCGGGGGGCGCGTGGTGGTGGCGGTATGCACGGCGGTGGTGGCACGCCATCAGCGCTTCCGCATTTTAGCGAGGCTGTCGCTGCCGCCATGCACACCACCGCATGCGCCGCCGCCGTGCACGCGCACGCCGCCGCCGTTGGTGTGTCGCCAACGGTGGCACTTTGGAAAGCACTGCCTTAGAGGCTTGGAATAATGAGTCCAGTAAGACAAGGTGCTCATGTATTGGTCTCCTTTGTTCCCCCAAAATGGTTTCTGTTATCTTACGATGGGACAACTTCCATCTAGAGCAGTGTTTCTCAACCTTGGCAGCTTAAAGACGTGTGGACTTCAATTCAGCTGGCTGGGGAATTCTGGGAATTGAAGTCCACATGTCTTCAAGCTGCCAGTTCTTCCCCAAGAGGGTGAGCAATGCAGTGCAATTCTCCCTGCGAGAGCAAGATCTGTTTCTTCCCCTGGATGGCCTGAAATGGCTTGGGTCTTCCCTATAATCCTTTTTTATCTAGGGCAGAACTTTCCAAACTTTTCATGTTGGTGACACGCTTTTTAGACATGCATCATTTCGCGACACACTCTTACAGCAGGGCATCATTTTGCGACACACTCTTACAGCAGGGCACAAGGCAGGCACTAGGACCTGCGTGGAATCACAGCAGGTTTGGAGGCAGCAAGGCACAAGGCAGGCACTAGGACCTGCGCGGAATCCTGGCAGGGCAGGTTTGGAGGCAGCAGCAGCAGCCGCGACACACCCAGACACTGCAGCCAACACACTAACGTGTCCCGACACACAGTTTGGAAAGCTCTGATCTAGGGGTTGGTGGGTCCCCTCTTGACGAATTCTCACACTGTTTTATTATCATGTTGATAGTCCTTTTTCTTCAACTGTTATTTTTTCCCCAACTGTTCAGACTGACAAAGTAAAATTCCCTAGGTTTCTTGGAGTTCCATAACTTACAGTCCAAGTGTAACGAAAAATTTTTAAAAAAATTAAAGCAAATTCAATTTGTAAATAAATCTGAACAGCGGATATGCAGAAACCAGCCATAAACAGTAAACAAACAAGTTTCAATGTCGGTGGGATTGAAGACCTAAATTTGGAAATAAGATTATATTAGGTTGGTTAGGGATTTGGATTATTTTTCTTTTCCAGTAAGGCAGGGTTTGGGAAGTTAGCTACTGTTTCTGCAGTCTGAACATGAAGTTATATCCATGTGGAAAATGGCATTGCTCGATCATCCCTTCCTTGTTCTCCCCTCACTGATCTGGATGCCTCCTGAGATTTATGTCTGCATTGTAGGAGCCTGTATCCTGTGTGGAAATCATTTCTCGAAAGCACAGTGCAAGTGGCTCAGTCCAGACTCAATATCTGCGAAAACTATAAAAATCTCATTTCGGAACCCGCCAGGGCAGTGAAGTGCTTTAAAGAACAGCAGCTGAAAAAGGTACATCCTGAGAGTTTTGTTCTGTCCTTTTTCCTTAGAGAAGCAACGTTCAATTTTACACAGGTGATGTTTTACAGAGGACTGTTCACGTTCTTTACTCTTATACCAGAGATAAGGAAATGTGGTGTTGGCTATTGTGGTGTCTTCTCCTCCTGATTCTATGTGTTGTCAGTGGTGGTTTGCACCATCTCCCCTAGAAACACCCATTCCTTCTTGCCCCTTGCTTATTTATTTATTCCTTTGTTTGTCTGTTAAATTAATATCTGTGTTGCTTTCAGGAATTCAAAGTCATAAGATAACATTCTCTCTTCCAATTTCATCCGCACAAGATTGCTGTAAAGTAGGTTGGCTGAGAGATTATGCCTGGCCCAAGGTCATTCGGTGATCTTTTGTAGCTGAGGGTGGAGTTGAATGTGGGTCCTTTCCTTGCTCCTAACCCATCCACTACACCAGGGGTCCCCAACCTTTTTGGCGCCAGGGACCGGTTTCAAAAGACGATTTTTCCGTGGGGTGGGGTTTCTGGGATTTCCGCAGGCCGGGGGCGGGGTTTGTAGGTGGGAGCCAATCGTGCACACCGGGGGTGGGGTTTGAGGGCAGGATCCAATCACAAGCACCGGGGGCGGGGTTTGTGGGCGGGAGCCAATCGCACTGAAGGGGCGGGGTTTGCGGGCGGGAGCCCCGCGGCCCAGTTCCTAACAGACCATGGCCCTCTAGTGGGCTGTGGCCCACAGGTTGGGCATCCCTGCACTACACCACATGATTTATCGTAAGCTACATTTTCTTGATTGGGGGGTTGATAGGATTTCTAGACCTCCACAATCATATAACTCTTGGTGGTGTGCAGAAAATGTAAAATCTCCATGGTATGGTAACAGTCTAATACAGTATTTTTCAACCTTGGCAACTTTAAGATGTGTGGACTTCCAACTCCCAGAATTCCCTAGCCAGCATGGAATTCTGGGAGTTGAAGTCCACACATCTTAAAGCTGCCAAGGTTGAGAAACACTGGTCTAATACAAAAATTAAAACCAGCAGCCTAACTGGAGAAATAAACATTCATATGGTGTTCTCTCAATTAACGAAAGAAGCCCTCCAGAGAATCTCCATCTCCACTTGCTTCTGGAAGGCCAAGAACATCAGGACTAACCCAATGTCCAGGAGAAGCATCTCCTCTTGGCGTCAACCCTCCAGTTTCATAGTGGTGGGGAACTATGAGCAATTTTCCCCAAGTCATTTTTATTGAGCAGCTTGATTCTGCGTATCTGCTCCAGCTTTCTGGGGCACCCAACCAAATATGAACGGAGAAACCACAACTAGGACATGAGATTGATACCGGCTTCTCACCAGCATTCCCAGCAGTGATTTCCCATCCATCTTTCCATAGCGGGTCTGATTTTATGCATCGTTATGTGTATGCGTGTACATGTATATTTTTGTATTCCACCCTTTCCTACATTCTTTTTTTTTTCCGTAACCCCACCAATGTCAGACTTTGTAACTTCTCCTCCTAGAAGTTACATCATCTTGGTGGCCCTTTCATATGCTTTTTCCCAGATCCTGTTGGCTATATGGTAACAAGAAGTGTATACACTATTCCAAGTTCACAGTTATGATTTCAGCTTTGGGAGATGGGGACATACGAAGAATACTGAACTCACAAAGGGCATAGAGAAATCTGTAGTGGTTGAAAAATTAGAACGTTGGTGCATTTTAAGAAAGATGTTCTACCACAAGAGAAAAGAAACAAAAATGAGGAAGGATTTGGAGTGTGTGATGCCTGAGATGTTTGACTTATGTTTGGGATCTGATAAAAGCTTTAAATCCATCTATGTGGATATAATCAATCAGCGGCACAGATATTTTGTTGTCGTTTATTCGTTCAGTCACTTCCGACTCTTCGTGACTTCATGGACCAGCCCATGCCAGAGCTTCCTGTCGGCCGTTGCCACGCCCAGCTCCCCCACGGTCGAGTCCGTCACCTCCAGAATATCATCCATCCACCTTGCCCTTGGTCGGCCCCTCTTCCTTTGGCCTTCCACTTTCCCTAGCATACTGTTGTTAATTTTAGAGTAAGAGGTTAATGTATCTTATATTTGTATCTGTACCAAAGAAAGTCTAAAGCAATTCTCTTCTCCTCCTCCCTCCCTCCCTCCCTCCCTCCCTCCCTCCCTCCCTCCCTTTCTTCCTTCCTTCCTTCCTTCCTTCCTTCCTTCCTTCCTTCCTTCCTTCCTTCCTTCCTTCCTTCCTTCCTTTCTTTCCTGCACTCTTAATTTTTCTCTTTTTCTGATATTTTCTTCTTAATTCTTTCTTTTTATATTTTATTTTTTGAAGAAGCTTAAAGTTTTATCAAAAAAATCAGCGGTACAGATAGAACTTTTTCTTCTCTCTCTTCTTCAGTACAAGTTAGGAACAGTTGAAAGATAGGTAGATGGGACAGAAGATTGAAGACAAACTACTTTTTCACACAGGACCAAATTGATAGAATTTCCTTTCTCAAAAATGTTGATGGCTGCTGTCAGTATATTCTGCTCCTAATACGTGAACCATACTAATGTACATATGCATTGTACTTTTGAATACCATGTGCTAGGATCCAGCAAACAGGAAAAGGTGTTCTTGTTTTCTGTTTGGGGCTTCCCAGAGCCCTCAGTGGTAGAAATCAGGCAAGGCAGACATTCCAATGGTGGTTAGGACCAAATGTTTGAGTTTTGCAGAACAGGGGAGATATTTTGGTAGGCCAGAGAAGAGAGAGACCATGTGACCATTTGCAATAAACTCCAATAAATTAGACCCTAATCATCAATACTAGTACCAATTGCATGATCTCTACCCTTATGAACAGATTATTTTCTGGAAGAATCTATCCTTCTGCACACTCTTCCAGTATCAAGAGCCGTATTGCATGCATTTTCTCCAAATAACTGGCAAAGCGCGTGCTAGCAGCCAACAGAAGAACCGTCTTTGTAAATGAAATTAAATACACCCCGTGATGTTTGCAAGAATCTGAAAAATAAGCGTCTTTGGAGGTGGCTTTGAAATTTTCCAAATTATACTTGGATAGGCTTTGAATTTTAGGTGTGGTGCCTTTTAAAAACATTCAGGGAATTATCCAAGATTCTAAGGGTGCAGCGGAAATTGAGATGTTTCAGCCACGTCCTGCAAAGGCATCCCAGGCAACTGGCCAGAAAATCAGTACAGAAGCAACCTTGTGGCTTATTACATAGAGGAGGCTAAGGAAGGAAAATTTTGCCTTTTATTATTGTTATTGTAGAAATGATGTAGTGGGTGAAGGGCTTCTTGTTGGACCATCACTTTCAAGGTTAACTTTTTAAAAAGCTTTGCACTAATAGATTTTTGGCAGAAACGTGTCTGGTGTTATAGGCACCAGTTCATGTATTAATCCATAGCCTACAGACACTGGCCTACTTTGCATCCAGGCTTAAGATTGATTGACATGGTTTGCAGATCATTTTTAACAATGGAACTAATGTAGCTTTTGCAAAGTCCAGTTCAAACTATTCAGGAGAAACAGTTTGGAAAGAAGCTGTTTCAGAGTAGAGAAGTGGCAGGCGTACTTTTCTTCTGCCTCCATCTACAGAATTTCCTGTTGGGGTTTGTGTTCCCCACCCAATTTTTACCAATGTCTCGCATTGCTTGCTTTCTGTAATTTAAAATGTTACGTTTGAAATGTTAACATTTCCAAATTGTTTTGTTTCATTCCACATGAAATACTTCACAGGCAAGTATTTACATGTGAACATGTAAAGGGAATTATAAACTTTACCAACAGGAAATTAGAGATGGCCCACTGCTTGCTTGGACCTTCAGTGCAACTTAGGCACAGATATTCCTCTTTGCTCCTACAGTATTCCGGATGTCACCATTTAGCCATCTTTTAAGGTTCTTGGGATATTTAGCAACCTTCAAACAAAGTGTCAGTACGTCAGACAGCATCTTGTGTCTGAGGCCCTAAGAAAAAAATATTATCAAGCCTAAACATCTTTAAGTGGGGCGCGATGGCTCAGTGGTTAAGATGCCAGGTTTGTCGATCGGAAGGTCGGCGGTTCGAGACCTGAGCACCGCGTGACGGAGTGAGCTCCCGCACTCGCCTCAGCTCTTGCCAACCTAGCAATTCGAAAGCATGCAAGTGCAAGTAGATGAATAGGTACCACTTCGGTGGGATGGTAACAGCATTCCGCGAGCGTCATGCCGGCCACATGACTGCGGAAGCGTCTTCGGACAGCGCTGGCTCTTCGGCTAAGAAACGGAGATGAGCACCGGCCCCTAGAGCCAGACATGACTGTGCAGGGGAAAACCTTTACCTTTACTAAACATCTTTTGCAATATTTGCACATAAAATGTTGGCACAGTTTACTGTGATCTTACTCAAACTGCATAACATAGTGCTAAGAAAAGAAAACAGCACAAATTATTTCTCAGCTTTGAGAATGCCAGTACTTTGGATTCTCTACATTGGAGGTGAACAGTGAAGCTAATTAATCTTGGATTTCATGGAGGAAAAAAATAGTTCAGGTTGTGCTTTTTCCAGAAAGAGCAAATGAAACTGCCTTATCTTTCGTCCATCATGCCCAGGCTGCCTGAATTCTGACTAGCGTCAGAAACCTGAAGGATGGGCCCGGGACTCTCCTGGTCCAGACTTCCTTTCAAAATGGAGACGCTTCCGGGTTGAACCCGGAGCCTTCTACCTTCAGAGCAATTGCCTGGCCACTGAGCTATGTTTGGCAAGATTTCCCATGCATTAAAGTTGAATAGAGAATGATATTTGGGCACCTTTTCTGCATCCTGTACATAGTAGCAATTTCCTTAGTTTTACATTTGTAAAAACATTTAGCCGCCTCACTAAATCATTTCCTTGAGAAAAAAGTTCTGGAATTAAGAGAGCAATTGTCCCTATTCTAACAGTGCTCAAAACAGTAAAACTAAAAGGTTCCTGAAACCAGGATAAAACAATGAATTGAAGAGGGAAGAGGTCCCCAACAGACAATAAAGCAGCAGGGTTTAGTTTATATCCTACTTTGTCCACCAAGAATGGAGGCTAGCTGTAAAGCAGAATGCCATTAAAGCCTTAAATGTCAACTCTCAACCTCTTGAATAAAAATAAATGCATCTGTTGGGTTAAAACCTAATTTAGCAACGAATTGGGTTCATCAGCAAAAGGAATTCACTTCCCGGTGAGTCCCCCAGATACCTCGAAACGGCAACTCCAAGAATTGCCAGCTGACACAATCTGGTTGGGAGACGACAAGGGAAGCAACAACCTGTTGTGATGTTATCCAGGGAGGTGAGTGAGTGTCATCGTTATGCAGGTGACATTCCACTTGACCTCTCCTTTTCATCTGAAGCAGGTGAGGCTTGAGCAAGCTAATGGCAGGATGACACACACACAGTCCAGACAAGATGGAGATACACTTTGGGGTGTTTTTTTCTTTCTTTCTGGTAAAATGGAGGGGAAGTGTCTTCTTTTCATGGGTTGGAAACGTTCTTGGAACCAGATCCATTTCTGCCGCTAGCAATAACAGTACCTTTTTGGATTAGGTCGATGTGTCACTTAGGACCCCAGCAGCGAAAACTGCAATATTTATTCAAGTGCCAATAATCTCCTCTTTGGATTAGTGCAGGAAAGGATGTGTGAAGATGCCTTTGGAAGTGGCCTGGAAACTTCAGTGAATCCAAAGCAGCATAACTCGAGTCTCAGTGGGGATTGACTGACATGACCATACTATGCTAAAGTCTGTTCTCTGCGTGGACTGGCTCTACACCAGTTCAAAGTACAGGTAGTCCTCGCTTAACGACCATAATAGGGACCTGAATTTCGGTCGCTAAGATATGCGGTCAGTAAGCGAATCCGGACCTGATTTTACAACCATTTTTGCGGTGGTCATAAAGCGAGCCGTGCAGTTGTAAAGCAAATCAATTGTTTCCAATTTATTTTTCGGGTCGGAAGCCGGCTGAGAAGGTCTCAAATTGCGATCACGTGACTGCGGGACGCTGCAAACGGTCATAAATGCGAGCCAGTTGCCAAGCGCCCA
Organism: Charina bottae; assembly: GCA_023362775.1. Lineage (NCBI taxonomy): Eukaryota > Metazoa > Chordata > Lepidosauria > Squamata > Charinaidae > Charina > Charina bottae. The sequence goes on along the minus strand of JALMGJ010000045.1, from coordinate 668,743 downwards.
AATTGCGATCATGTGACCTTGGGTGGTGCGATGGTCATAACTTTGAGCGCGGGTCGTAAGTAACTTTTTTTTTGCCCTCTTGTATCTCCGGACTGTCGTTAAACAAACGGTTGTTAAGCGAGGACTACCTGTACTAGTTTTAATGTTTAAAGCTTTAGGTGGCTTAGGGTCAGGATATGTGAAGGTGTGTCTTCTCCTGTCGTTATTTACTCAAAACCAAAGTTTGTCACCTGCGACTCTCAAGCTGAATAGCACAGTGGTAATAGCCTGGAGTTCTTCTGCGAGTGCCTTGGACTGCAAGAAGATCAAACCAGTCCATACTCCAGGAAATCAAGCCAGACTGCTCACTTGAGGGAATGATATTAAAGGCAAAACTGAAGTACTTTGGCCACATAATGAGAAGACAGGATACCCTGGAGAAGAAGCTGATGCTAGGGAAAGCGGAAGGCAAAAGGAAGAGGGGCCAACCAAGGGCAAGATGGATGGATGGTATTCTGGAGGCGACGGACTCAACCATTGGGGAGCTGGGGATGGTGACGGCCGACAGAAAGCTCTGGCGTGGGCTGGTCCATGAAGTCACGAAGAGTCGGAAGCGACTGAACGAATAAACAACAAAAACCGATGACCTCCTGTCAGGGAATGTCCTTTCTAAGTAGGCTTCTCTGGAACCCATTTCATGGTCTTTTCGGCCCCAAAGTCATTTTACTCTCCCTTTCCCAGGGATTTTAAGGATAGCTTCACTGTTCCACCTTTTACTAATTTACCTTTTGCTGCTAATTTTAGCTTGATTTTATTACAGGTTGTAACTTTCTTGCTATCGCTAATACTATTCAGTATTATTTCATCTTAGGCTGTTGTATTTTGATTTTATGTATCATGGTTTTGAGAGCCAGTTTGGTGTCATGGTTAAGGCACTGGTCTAGAAACCGGGAGACTGTGAGTTCTAGTCCCACCTTGGGCACAAAGCCAGCTGGGTGACCTTGCACCAGTCATTCTCTTTCAGCCCTAGGAAGCAGGCAATGGCAAAGCACTTCCAAAAACCTTGCCAAGAAAACTGCAGGGACTTGTCCAGGTAGTCTCCAAGAATCGGACACGAGTGTGTGTGTGTGTGTGTGTGTGTGTCTGTGTGTGTGTGTGTGTGTGTGTGTGTGTTTGGAGGAAGAGCCTCAGGTCTTTCCCAGCTGCAATCCAGGTGAGCTCACCTCTACAAGGTACCTCCTATGATCACAATTAATAGTTAGATACTGTATATAGGATGGTTAGAGCCAGTTTGGTGTCGTGGTTAAGGCACTGGGCTAGAAACTAGGAGACTGAGAGTTCTAGTCCCGCCTGAGGCACAAAGTCAGCTGGGTGGCCATGGGCCAGTCACTCTCTCTCAGCCCTAGGAAGGAGGCAATGGCAAACCACTTTTGAAAAACCTTGCCAGGAAAACTGCAGGGACTTGTCCAGGCGGTCTCCGAGAATCAGACACGATTGAATGGATTAAAAGAAATATCATGGTTTTTTCTGTAGAACCCTCAGAAAGGTTAACATGATTTAACAGTCTTAAGAGTGCTAATAAATAAACAGCTTTTTGGAGACAGGGTATGACTGGCACTGTAGCCTACAGCAGTTTTCCAGCAGAGACTGATCTTGCATCCACACGCTTCGGCTATCTGCAGGGTGGTGAGAGGGGAGTCAGAATTGCAAGATGGCGGGCATGGTGTTGTGTCCGCCATCTTGCAGATTTTGCACACCACCCCTCCCCCAGAAACTCCTGTGCTCAGGATAATCCGCCCAGAGTCTACCGTGGTAGAGATGGGCGGTGATAAATCCAAATAATAAATAAAAATAAATAATAATAAATAAACATATTTATACTAATATGAACAAAAGTGTGGGGTTTTTTTTTTTAAAAAAAAAGGTAGAGTGGCAGATACTACTTTTATGAAAGACCAATTAGTTTTGTTTTCTGTGTTGTTTTTTTGTCCAGTGTGTGGACCAGCTGATCAGAATCCAGACCGAACTTCAAGAGACTGTCAAAGATTTAGCTAAGGGCAAGAAGAAGTACTTTGAAACGGAGCAGATGGCTCAGGCTGTCCGTGAAAAGTCCGATATTGAGGCCAAGTATGTCTGCAGTTTCTGCATGTAAATTGCTTTAAGTAGCTGCGTGGGACACTTTGCCGCAATCCTTAGTGGTATAATCCTGCTTGTAAACAACCAGCCCCTGAACAATCTCTTGATTACTGAGGAATCTTCTGTATTTCTCCATGCAATCTTATTTTGGAAAAAATAACACATAACTTTCTAAATGTACTGTCTGTTACACAGATTTTCTGGCCTCTTGACCAGAAAAACTTTTCTTTTCTTTCTTTTTTTTTTTTTTGCAGGTCTAAACTTAGTCTTTTTCAATCGAGGATAAGCTTACAGAAAGCAAGTGTAAAGGTAAGTGTAAAAATAAATTGCACATTATAATTTTAGAGCTATGTAATGTCTGGCAATTGAGACACAATGCAGAGGGTTATATTTTTTTAAAAAAAAACTCTGAGCTGCTGTGTATATTATTCAGCCTTACTGGAAAATTAAGCAGTTTACCACTAGAAAAATGTAGTCATTTACAAGCCATCAACTTCTTGTTAAAATATTGCTTCACAATGATAAATGTCGGTATTGCTATAATTTCTTTCCTAATTCTGTTTTACTTGTATAGTTAAAAGCACGCCGGTCCGAGTGTAATTCTAAGGCTACTCATGCAAGGAATGAGTATCTTCTCACATTAGCAGCTGCAAACGCACATCAAGATCGCTACTATCAAACAGACTTGGTAAACATTATAAAGGTAATGGCAGATTTAATTGAACTGCTTCCGTTTTTCCTGTGTTAATCAATTCTGTCATGATGACATATAATTTTAACCATAATTATATAAGCTATAATTACTGTAAAATCTCATACATTGCTTTGTTATAAAGAGAGCATTCGGTATCTGAAGTTTATTCAGTGTCTGAAGAGGTTTGGCCATATTTAAACATTTTTTTTTAAATTACTATGTGGTTTCAGCCAAATATAGATGTAATATTGCTAAACGTCATAATTTGCGATCCCTAGACTGTGAAACATAGAGGATCCGTTTATACCAATCCCAGCTATGTTTGTAACAGATTTTGTTGTTCCTTTTAAACAAACCTGGTTTGCTGGCTAAACCAGGCTAGGAAAACATGCTTTAAGTAGATTTACAGCTCATGATTAATGATAATTTTGTTTTTGCCATCATGATATTGTTTGTTTGTTTATTTGTTTTCTATCCCGCCTTCATTATTTTTATAAATAACTCAAGGCGGCAAACATACCTCATACTCCTTCCTCCTCCTATTTTCCCCACAACAACAACCCTGTGAGGTGAGCTGGGCTGAGAGTGAGTGACTGGCCCAAGGTCACCCAGCCGGCTTTCATGCCTAAGGCGGGACTAGAACTCTCAGTCTCCTGGTTTGCCATTGGCTCCTTCCTAGGGCTGAGAGACAGGGACTGGCCCAAGGTCACCCAGCTGGCTTTCGTGCCTAAGGCGGGACTAGAACTCTCAGTCTCCTGGTTTGCCATTGGCTCCTTCCTAGGGCTGAGAGACAGGGACTGGCCCAAGGTCACCCAGCTGGCTTTCGTGCCTAAGGCGGGACTAGAACTCTCCGTCTCCTGGTTTGCCATTGGCTCCTTCCTAGGGCTGAGAGAGAGTGACTGGCCCAAGGTCACCCAGCCAGCTTTCGTGCCTAAGGCGGGACTAGAACTCTCCGTCTCCTGGTTTGCCATTGGCTCCTTCCTAGGGCTGAGAGAGAGTGACTGGCCCAAGGTCACCCAGCTGGCTTTCTTGCCTAAAGCGTTAATTATAATCCAGATGTTGCCTAAGGCGTTAATTATAATCCAGATGTTGGAAGCACGTGGATCTTCTCAAAACAAAAACAGTTCCACAGTTTTAAATCCATTCGCCTTTTAAATGACAAATCAAGGTTCAGGTCTGAAGATGTGCTTTTTCCATACCATTACATTACATCTGCAGTGAATCAATGTGGATGTGACATGTTGCGGCCAGAGGCAGAAGAGGTAGAAGACAGACTCTGAGAGGAGGATGAGGGGTCTTTAAGGGAAAAAAAACCTGACAGGTACATTAAGTCTTCCTTTTAAGGTTTCCTGTCTCAAAATGGCAGGAAGCTGATTGCTTATTTTCAGAAGTACTGGTCAAAATTAACTTTGTGACCACATTTTTAAAATATTTTTAAAATTTATTTTAAAACATTTAAAGAACAAACTAAATAACTACATCAGAGAAAAAAGAAGGAAGTGAAAAAAATAGTGGGTGGGAAATAAACTATCAATAAACAGAATTTACAATTGTCATAACATCTAAAATTCATCGTTTCATGGATTGAATAATTAATTGAATATATAAAACTAGACTCATTACATCACCTTAAGAAATAATTGAAAATCACTACAAAACATTATTATTATTATTATTATTATTATTATTATTATTATTTAAATTTATATGGCCGCCCATATAATATATGGGGTAGAATATTCCTGATTCATATTCTAGTCCTGCATAGAGAGTCTTCTGTGGGGTAGACTTTAAAAAAAATCTGATTCACAGAGGTTTTAGACTGATATTTGTCAAGAAGCCTCCCCTTTGCATTACGATGCCCCATGGCCAACTGTGTTTGAAACTGTGGAGTTACTACCGAGAAAGAGAATGCACTTTTGTGTCTTTTCTCTTTGTGGTATTGTTCTGTGATATTTGTAGTGTTATATGCTGCCCAGGGTTGCTGGCTGGCTGGGGAATTCTGGGAGTTGAACTCCACCCATCTTAAAGTGGCCAAGGCTGAGAAACACTGCTGTGGAGGCAAGCAGCCTTATAGAAATTTGATAGATAAATAAATAAACTCCATTGCGGAATTGCTGGGAATTGCGGAGTCGGCAGTCCCAGCCCATCTGGAAAGGGGGTTTCTGCGTCCAAGCCCATCGCTATTCGTCCCCTCCAACATCCATCTGAAAACGAGGGAGGACAAATTCAGCTGCCTAAAAATAATCACAGGAGAGCTATTCATGGATTCTTTGTGGAGCTGTGGTGGAACACAATGAAGCAAAATAATAGTTTTGGCTAGTTAATTGCCAATCATGTTTAACTGTATGTGAATAAAAGCTGTCCTCGGCCAGTTGAATTATCACTAAATAACAGTTCAGCTGGCAGAACAAAGTGAACAAAGGTTTTTTAAACTCTTTTTTTAAAACTGTAAACAACTATGGAGCACAACAAATAGATTCTACATTTCCTGCCGCTCCCTTGCTTAGCCTCCGTTCTTCAACAAAACCTCACTGCGTTTCTTTCTCTAGATCATTCAGTTTTCTGGGATTCCCCGTCCCTCTTTATTATTAACCTTAATTATTATTAATATTGTTGTTATTATTATTATTACTATTATCCATTATGAGGTTGAGATTTTTATTGTGAGATGTGTCAGCGAAAATCACCTTATTTCATTTTGCAGATGATTTCCTGCAACCCCAAAAGGCTAGAAGTTACATGTTTTGTTCTTCTTAACGGTCCAGAGATTTGGAATGAAGTGCATCTCCATTGTACTAAAAACCTGGGGACGTGGTTAATATTAAAGACTAATTTATTCTTCTGTGGTGATAGTTTTGTTGGGGGGGGGGAATAGAGAGGACTGTGGTCAGGAGGGGTGGGGCAGGAGTGAAATAGCAATGCCTTTACAAAGTAGTGTCGATGACTTCTTGGAATTAGCAAACTATAATGAACAGATACGTTCTGATAAAAATCCAAAATCTCAATTTGAGCCATAGGTAATAGATTTGAATTTCTGGATGAATCGTTAATTTAGTGGCCTTGCCCAAGAGTTTCCCTTTGAAATTTTTTTTGTTCTAGAACAGTCTGCTGGCTGGGGAATTCTGGGAGTTGAAGTCGACATGTCTTAAAGTTGCCAAGTTTGAGAAGCACTGTTTTATAATGTCCTGGAATTTCCGAGGAGACAAATTTTCTGGTCATTAGATCTTGAATCAAGATCATTCCACTCCTCCACATGTGTTGATAGACTTACTTGCCACTGGAAGTTTGTGTTACCGATACTGCTGCGTACTCGTCCCTATAGCTATTTTGTTGCCAGCTGTTTTGCATTTCCTTTTTACGACTGGTTCATTTCCATCCCCGCCAAGGTATCTGTCCCGGGGTGTTCTAATCCTTTTAGGATTACACTTAAGGCATCTAAAGGAAATCTGGCCACTCAAATACAGGCAAATTCCCGCTGTTGCTTCAAGGCTGCTTTTATGGAATGGGTTTTGTGCGTATATAAATTGGTTGATTGATCTACTATTGCATGAGACCAACTCACAGCAGGACCAAAGCACAACAACGGTACAAAGATGAACTAATCAAATAAAGCAATAACCAATTAAACAGCATTAACATAAATTGCTAACGGCCAGGCTTGGTGTAGATTGCAGCAGTCCTTCTGCTTTAAAGGAAAACCCTGTTTTGACAGCCTTTCAGGATGATGCCAGGGTGGGGGCCGGTGGGGCCTCTGGGGTGGGCACTATGAAGCATAGATGTTGAGCCGCAGCCTGCTTTCCGCCTCACATATGTGGGGAACCCTAATGGCCTGAAAATACAGGACAGGCTGGTTCCACACAGAGAAGTTAAGATTCAAGCAACAGCATTGGCACTTTATCACTTAATCTAGAATCAGGCGGTTAAGGGTCCTTTCTCTGTCGCAGCCCCTGCCCTCTGGAACAGCATCTGTACAACTCCCACCCTGCTGTTGTTCCAAAGGTCTTTGAAAACCTGGCTTTGCTCCCAGGCCTGGGGATAGGGTGGCCATTGAACCCTGTCACTTTTTCTCTGGGGTGTTGTGTCTGTTTCTTGCAGATGTGCATGATTTTTTTCCCCTTTCCTTTTATTGTCCTGTGCTTTTGAAGTGTAAGCTGCCCAGAGTAGTTTGGAGTCAAGCTGCTTCTAAAATTTTATTTATTTATTTATTTGGGTTTTATCCCACCTCTGTGTTGGTCAACTCAAGGCATCCTACAGACCTTATGCTCCCTCTCCCTATTTTTCCTACAACAACCACCACCCTGTGAGGCAGGTTGGGCTGCGAGAGAGGAACTGGCCCAAATTCACCCAGCTGGCCTCCCTAAGGGAGGACTGGAACTCATGGTCTGTGGAAAAGACCTTGGGAGACAGGAGGAAGAGCCTCAGCCTAGACAAGGGTCTGATCAACGAAATCTGAGTGCGAAGGAGGGGTGGGGGTAGAGAAAGCGTCTCAGAAGGGACCTTCCCTAGTTTTTGGGAGAGTAAAGTAAGGGAGGGGAGGGGTACTTTCAGACTTGCAAGTTTCTGTTACTATAACCTTACAATAGTGTTAGTACTCATGGTTGGTGCTTCTTGTCCGGACTACCTCAAAGGGCTGACATCAGTCTTGCAAGTCTGAAAGTACCTCTCCCCTCCCTTACTTTCTTTTACTCTCCCGAAAACTGGGGAGGGTCCGCTTTCATTCCCTCATTTCATTACATGGGTCTCCCACTCCTAGCCCAGCACTTTCGCCACTGCACCAAATGGGCTTTCTGACCATCTAGGCACGGGGACCTCCAACACTCTATCACCTAGGCAGCAGCCCAGGGAGGACAAAAAAGGCCAGGGGACAGTCATGCTACTGCGGCCACCGACTTACCTTTCTCAACCCCTCCTGCCAATGGTGCTACACCAGCTGTGGCTTAGGAGTTGCGATCCCACAGGATCTTGTGGGGAGAAGGGTGTTCCGTTGAGTTCTTGGCTTCTCCAGTCTTGCCACACCACGTGGGCAGAAGCTCTTCTCTTGAAGAACAACTCAAACGTTTGCTGTGACTTAGGAAGCTTGGCCTTCTGAACAGTAGGCCTCTTGGAGGAATGTGCAAGCCACTTTTAGGGCTTGGGTTAGGGGTCCAGTTATACTTGGACTCTGTTTTTGAAGGTGAAACGGGGGCTGAGACAGGCGCTTTTAAAACCCCATGCCAGGCAGCTATTTCAAAATGCTGTTTAAATTATTAATGCAATCGAGCAAGATGATCCAAAAATCAATTTAATGTCACTTTTCCTAGATAGCCTCCCTGCCTCTTAAATAATTTACAGGCACTAACCTCCCCACCTTCCCCCCCCCCCCAAAAAAAAATTACAGCAGAAAAATACCATCAGCCTTGGCCCAAGATAGCTATTTTATTTCTGTCATATACATATTCAGGACAGAAATGCACTGGGGAAAAAATCCATAAATCTGGGAGGGTTAGTAATTTAATACCCAAGATGTGCTCTGATTTGCAGTGTCTTTAAATGTGAACGGAATGAGCCTTCTTTATTTTAGTATGTCCTCTCGTCTCGAGTTTCCTGCAGATAGTTTTATAAATCCAGCAGAAAAATATTAAAGCATATCTCTTTTCCAATTATCAATGTGTCTCGAGAGTATAAAGGTCACGGATAACGTTGGAATATTCAGATAATGCATTGGAGAGCAGAAACAGGAACCTTGGCTGTGGGCTTGCCTGTGTTCTCTTTGATTCCGCTATTAAACTAAACTGCGTGCAAGCAAATACCTTATTTTGAAAATGACATTACTGGAACACCAAAGCTTTAGGGGAGGACCAGAGTTAGTAGCACAGGGCGGGCTTGTTATGCAGAGTGGGCAGAGGAAATTTGTGAAGTTTCTGGTTAGTAAGTTCCATGGTAATAGTACTGTGGAAGACCCCTACCTGGGATATCTACTGACCACCAGAGTACCCTAGATTAGAGGTCTTAAACCTGTTGGGTCAGTGGATGTATTTGGACGAGTCATTTTGTTTCCGTGTATTGCTGCATTGGTCTCGGAAGTAAGGGAGATGGGAGGGAGCCTCACTAAAAGCTCTTCTCCATTCCCTTGGGAAGATCTCCTGCCAAAATCTCTTGAGCTCTAAAAAGTTCCAGCAGAGATCCTATACTGAGATAAATTCCTATCAGTATTAATACTCAGATGACCATCCAGTGACCTCAGTTACCTGTAAATACGCTCTTTTTGCTTTAATGAGTCAGAGAGAAATGCTTTGTTTGCACACCTTGTTCAGAGGGTTGAAAGGGACCATGGAGGTCTTCTTTTCCCACCTCTGTTTGGAAACGTCCAGTGATTAGGAAGGAGATTTGCAAAATAACTCTACCTCTTCTTCCCTGGGAAGTACTGTAAGACTGCTATCATGTCTCCCCTTAACCATCTCTTCTTTAGGCTAAACAGACCAGTTCCTTTAACCCTTTTTCTATTATCTCAACACTGTTCCTCTGTTGACGCAACCCAAGATCACATTAGCTCTTTTGGCAGCTTCAGCACACTGCTGGCTCTGTACTACTGCCAAACCAGGTAACACCTACCTTGTACCTGTGCATCTGGTTTTTCCTATCTAAGTGCAGAACTCTACATTTCTCTTCACTGAAATGTATTTTATTGGGTGGGGCCTAATGTTCAAGTCTATCAAGATCCTTTTGAACTTTGGGCCTGTCTTCTAAAGTGTTATCAGTCCCCTCCACCTTTTTGTCATCTGCAGACTCGATGAGCATCCTTTCTATCCCCTTGCTTAAGCTGTCTATGAAAACGTTGAAGAGCACTGGGACCAGGACAGAATTCTGAGGGTGGCCCACTGGATACCTCCCTCCGTGTTGACACAGAACCCCTAAGGACCACTCATTGGGCAAAGTTGTTGAACCAGCTGCAAATCCCTCTGATAGCGGTACCATCCATTCCACATTGTTTCATTTTATCCAAAAGGAGACTGTGTTCAACTTTATCAAATGCCTTACTGAAATCTAAGTACACTATATCCAGGACCAGAGCGTTCCCTCAGTCTACTAATCACTGGTCACTTTGTCAAAGCAATACGATTTGACCGGCATGACCTGTTTTTACAAGCCCATGTTAGCTTCTAGCAATCACTCCGTTCCTTTCTAAGTGTTTTCCAACTGACTGACTGATGAACTTTTATAGAATTTTCTCAGGAACTGATGTCAAGCTGAGTCGTCTGTAATTTCCTTGGTCCACTTTTTGCCCTTTTTGGAGGTGGGAACAGCATTAGCTCTTCTCCAGTCTTCCAACACTTCCCCTGTACTCAAAGGGTTCTCAAAAATTATAAGTCAGTGATTCTGAGATCATACCCACCAATTGCTTTAGCACCCTGGAATGTAATCCATCTGGTTCCAGAGACTTAAATTCATTCAAAGCAGCTAGATTTTATTGTCACCAGTTCCTTATGTACGTATTTGGACTGCATTTGACATTCTGACAGGTTGGACTGCTTTTTCTTTTTGCAAAAAGACAGATGCAAAATCGGAGTGAAGCAATCCAGCCTTTTCCCTGTTGACCATCATCATCTTGCCACCTTCTCCAGCCAGCAGACCAACCATTTCCATGACTTGCCTCTTGTTCCACACATACCCAAAGAACCCTTGTTATTTTTGGCGTTGACTGCAAGCTTCAGTTCCTTTTGAGCCTTAGCCTTCCTGTCCCCATCCTTACAGATCCGGGCTCTTTCCTGATATTCTGTTCTTGCTGTGTGCCCTTCTTTCCATTTTTTAAATTTGTTCTTTTGGTTTCTCAGCTTTTCAAGAGCTCTGCATGCAACCATATCAGTTTCATTTGGCGTCTCCCATTTTTCTTTCTCTTGGGTATTCTTTGGTTTGGTCCTTAATTATCTCATTTTTCAGAATTTCCCAACCCTCCTTTTTCCCCTTCAGGATTTCTATCCATGGAGTCCTTCCTACTTTTTTCCCTTAGTTTATTGAAGTCAGTTCCATTGGTATTTCAAAATACCTTTCGTGAATGCTGTGCAATATGTGCGCATGAGTGTATACAGTATATTTGTCTTTGTCCATGCATCATGTTTGTGTGTGCGCTCTCTCTCTCTCTCTCTCTCTCTCTCTCTCTCTCTCTCTCTCTCTCTCTCTCTCTCTCCGCCTCCTTCCAAATTATTTTTCATGGAATAAGGCTTGTGATCTGACATTGTTACATATTGGCGAGACAGCTGCTTTCTTGTCTACTTGACAATGTGCTTTTTTGATGCCTGATCTGTTTTGCTGGAATTTATCCAGTTCAGAGATAATAAGTATTGATCGCTGCTGACTTGAGATTTTTTTTTTTTTTGAAAGGATGCTCCTGTCGAGGAGGCATCTGTCATTGCCAGTGCCATGTTTTTGACATTTGCACAGATGAGTTTGCCTCTTTTTTTTTTTAATCTTGCAAACTTGCTATTTCATTAGTATGATTTGAAATCAGGAAGGCTGGGAGTAAGTTGCACCAACGTGGTAACATACTTCATTAAAGGAACGGGGGATTTAAACTTCTCCATTGTTGCTGTCTGACACAGATCTAGGAACATGTTTTGTGTGCATTCTTGAACTTTTTCTTTAACAAAACATGACGTATCCTCACAATTGCAGTGAAAAGGTTGGGAAAGTATTCCTTCCAGTCCACACCCAGCACTGGAACCACTACACTACAATATTCATAGCTGAAGCACCTCTTAGACAAGAAGATGAGTTCCCAATCTCTCACTTCCAAATTGTGGAAAGTCAAAAAGTTTTGTCCATGTGTATACATTTAGTTCAGCCATTTCTTTATTTGGGTTGGGAAAGGGTGGTGGTGAGTCTGCAACCCAACAGTGTCATTAACAAATAAAATGAACGAAAGAAATATAGGTGGGTTGTGTATCTGAGAAAGCAAGCAAAAGGACAGGGTCATAATAGATCTGAATGACAGTGGTCTGATCTTCTGGAGTGGAGTTAATGAATATTTGCAAGGAAGTGAGGATATAAGATTAATTTCAAATGAAAAATAAATTGTGTGTCAGTATGAGTTGGTGTCAGCTAGGTTGTTGTGGATGAATATGAAAGTAGGAATTTTTAGGTTAGTGATAGTTTCATGGTGCACTCTGTTGGAAGTTGATAATGGAAGAACCAGAGTTTTTGGGAAAATTGTGCAGCATTTGGGAGGGAGGGAGGGATGGATGGATATATATACTTTACAGTTATGATTTGATTGTCAGAAACGTCTTTGGAAATATGCATCAGCCTACTGGACAGTGATAAGGGAGAGACTTATCTGGAAGCATATCATCTCATAGGTAAAATACAAGGTGTTTTTTTTTCATTTGTTGGAATGTATAACAAGGACCTTGGGCTTGGTGCCAAGGCAGTATGAAGCCCCTTCTGTGGATATTTCAGATCAACTGATTAGCAAGGCCCAAGAATAGACAGTTCATAGGCTCAATAGGGTATCTGTCATAATAGGGAACTCCTTTGCTACATCATAGGGAAAAAAACTACTTGTACATCTTCTGCATATCTTGGATCTCCTGCCTCAAGTTAACAAGCTGGCCTTCATTCCCACTCAGCATAGGGGACTTGATATTCTGAGCTAAATAAGACTGATGGCAATTTTGCATCAAGGATTTTTTTTACAGTCCTTTTACCTTGACAAATAGGAGTAGTTCTGTGTTCATATGTAAAGCACCTGCCTATTCCATCAAATGAAAGAAAGAAAGCTGTCATTTAGTTGTGAACTGCCCAGAGTCCCTCCTTGAGGGGGAGATGGGTGGTCATAGAAATTTAATAAATAAATAACACTATCCTAACATTTTAGCCATTTCTGCTTGTAAGTAAAGCATAGGGCGCAGTCCTTTTAGATCTACTTTTCTTGGATGATTTAACTGAGGATCTGGGGGAGGAAACTGCCTTGTATTTAAGCTCTGTAAAAATACATATATAACTGGTAAATTTTGTTTATCAGAAGCATGAATTATCACACTAATTTTGCAAACCGGTGGGGAAGTGTAGAAAACCTGTATATAGTTTTGTGGTATAAAAACTCTCTGCACTAGAGAAGACTTAGCAGATGCCCAGAATAAGCATGTTTATAAATAATATGTTCCTGGAAATAAGTTTCTTAGAATTTTTTTTCCCCAATGTATATTGAAGCAAGGAGTATGAATAAGATATGCCTTTAAAATTAAAAAAACATACTAGAAATAGCACTCCAGGGAAATCTTTGTAGTTGTATATGCAGGTGATCCTGAATTTACCAGCTGCCCTTAGTAAATATTCTATTTGTTTCATAAATTGCATTCTGGGCAATGTTTGTTTTGAAGAAAGGGACAGAAAGTAACTCTACTAGGCTACTAATGTGTGGCAGTTTAAGGAAACATCTGGCAGATTTATTAGCAAATGAAATTCCCTTCCAATTTGTAAAAGTCAACAAGAAAGATCTGATCTGTGCAAGGGATCACCTTTTCCTTCATCTTGTAGCCACTTTGACACTTGGTGACTTCTAGATTTTTCTCCAGTGTGAGGCCTTGATACTTCTTCCCGTCTTTCGGGTATCAGTTTGGGTCTATGACCTGGAACAAAGTTTGATTGAACTTTCTGGTAATTCAGATGCTCGGTCCTTCACACCATCACCATGGTGAATGTGGAACATATCCAGATGCTCAGCATGTCTATGGAACATATCCAGATGCTCAGCATGTCTATGATGTTTTCCTCTTGACTTTCTTCTTTGATCTCTATGGTTTATCCTTTTGTTTTACTTTAAGAAAATCAAATGCAATCCTCAGAACCATTGGAATGCTCTTGTGTGGCTCATTTCTGATAGGCCTTTTCTGTCCTGCAATTTACCAAATCCGTTGTCTTCCCTGGACCTTCCACTAATTTGACTCTGGCCTGTCATAGGTCAACGTTTTTTCTAAGCATGACCCACAGAGAGGTTCTTTTATGTGTTTTTGGGTGCCTGACCAAGGATGAGGATGGAATAGAAACTTAAATCTTAAGGAAGTCAAATGTGAAACTGGTGGAGAAAAAGTTGGGAAGGACTGAGATTTGGAAGGCTGAATGTGTCTACATCTGTGAGAAAGAAGCATTTCTTTTGTCTAGACCAGTGTTTCTCAACCTTGGCAACTTTAAGATGTGTGGACTTCAACTCCCAGAATTCCCCAGCCAGAATTCCCATTGTTTAGAAGGTTGAAACTATGGTTTAGTCTGTCCATGTGTTGTGAGATTAAGGAGTTTTCATTGTATCTTCTGACTGCTAGTTGGTGTTCATGGATGCACTCTGCTAGTCTTCGAGTCCTTACACTATGTTGTAGATGACTCCTCTTTTTCCTTCTTGGGCTACTGGGTCTTTTAGTTTAATTCAGATGTTTTGGGGGGCTTTAGTTGGTTTGTGTGCTACGGTGTTGCCGTGTGGTTGTAACAGTCTATTGGTCGTTTCTGAGATGTTTCTGGTGGATGGCAGTGTTATCCTTTTCATAGCTTCTGTTGGTTGTGTTGTAGTGGGTTGAGTGGTCAGGCACTTTTTGATAAAGTTGTGTGGGTATCCATTTCATTGAAAGATGTTGTATAGGCAGTCTGTTTCCTTTTTCTGGTGTTCTGGGTAGCTGCGGTGCGCTAGTGCTTGTCTGAATAATATTCTTACACAGCTCCTCTTGTTTGAGGTCGGGTTGTTGCTTTGGTAATGGAGCACTTGGTTAGTGTAGGTAGATTTCCAGTAGACTTGTGTTTCTAGAATGCCATCATTTCCTCTACTGGTGAGGATATCCAAGAAGGGCAGTGTGTTGTTGATTTCTTATTCCCTTGTGAATTTTATTCCTTTGAAGATGTTGATGGTTTCATGTGTCTTCTCTGGTTGTTCCTTTTTTATTATGACAAAGGTATCATCTACATACCAGATCCATACTTTTGGTTGTATGCATGGGAGTGCTAGAGTTTCTGGACGCTGCATTGCAGTCTCTGCTATGAGTCCTGAGAGTGGTGATCCCATGGGATTTTCCTCTGATTTGTTGGTATGTTTGTCCATAAAACTGAAAGTAAGTAGTGAGGCAGAGGTTGATGAGGTCCATGATTCTGGGTATTTCAGTCTTAGTGTATTTGGCTAGGTCGGGTGTGTTGTGTAGAACTGCTGCCATGGATTCTTTCACTAGTGCTGTGTCTTTGGATGTAAAGAGTGCTGTGACATCAGATGAAACCATAATTTCATCTTCATCTATTTTTAAGTCTTTGATTTTCTGGAGGCACTGTAGTGGGGAGTTGATAGAATATTCACTCCCCTCTGTGAGATGTCCAAGTTTTTTTGTAAGTTCTTTGGCTGTGTTGTATGTTGGGGTCCCTGTTAACTATACAATTGGACGAAGAAGTATGCCAGGCTTGTGTATTTTTGGACGTCCATAGAAGTGTGGGAGGATGGGTCCACTGCTTTTCATCCTCCCATGCTTATAGAGGTAAACAACATTTACATACCATTCAAAAGAGACAATAAAAAAGCTAAAAAGGAAACAAAAAGACTAGAACACATCCTTGCCAGCAATCAACACCCATATAAGCAAAGATTAACACCAGAGGAACAATCAAGCAGTATACAATACCCTAATCAAGGAACTACTACAGAGAGTACAACACCCCCACCAACACAAGCAGGACAAGCCAGGGTATATAAACAGAGAGCAAGTCCCACTCCCTTTTTGCACTGAAGACGTTGCCTAGTTGGGCAACGAAATGTCTGCAAGCCAACAACCAAGCTCAGAGAGCACCAAGGACTCCACAGTTCAACCCTGAGCTACAGATATTCTCTTCTATTGGCATCTGTACTTAATTCTTCTGTAATACCCATGCACTTTAGTCTACATTTACTTGTGCTAGAACAAGCTCGTTCTTTGAATTTATTCTCGCTATGTGTAATGAGCCTCAGGAGCTCGGTTCGTTGCCTGTCTTATTGAAAATGGTCTTAATTTAGTTGGGCTCCTCAGCACAGTAGTTCGGCACATCTCCTCCTGCACTCTACCCTTCCCTGTTGTTGTTTTTTAAATACAGTAGTGTCCGTGGTGAACCACACACACTAAGACTTGGATGGTGACCTGCCCTTTTCAGTTAGAGCAGGCGGAGATAACCACGTGTAGCTGCACGGTTACCTCTAACTGGAATTTTGGGGCAGAATCCATGGAATCCGTAATACAGTTGTACCAATCGAAGAGAAGTAATAATACAGTTGTACAAATAATGTAATACAGTTATACAAATAACCCTTCCACCAGTGTTGAAAAACACTGCATTACTCTGTCGTTTGTTGAGTGGGTTCTGGGGTTACTGGAGGTCATGTAAGATGCTCAGGGGAGCCTTTCTTAGCTGCTCTTGCCTTGTCCCCAGTCGTCTCAGTCATCCCCTCCCCTTCGGCCATAAAGCTTGTGGGATGGTCTCACGCCAGTCGTGCCATTTCTGCTCAGTGTCCCTCTCAAGGCTGTAGCAAAGATATCTGTAAGGTGGAAATTAGAAAAGGACTTTTATCCTGTAAAAATATATTTAACCACATAAAAGTATGTTTGATTAAAATATCACCGTTAAGGGTTGCCTATATTAAATTTAACTTCAAAGGAGTTACTCTCTTTTATTTATTTATTTATTTATTTATTTATTTATTTATTTATTTTATTTAATTTCTGTAACCGCCCATCTCCCCCCATGGGGAACTCTGGGCGGTTCACAATAAATAAGTTAAAATAAGGTTAAAATCTCAAGTATACAGTAAAAATATATTGATATATTAAATATATCAATATATATATTTTATATATATATATATTAAATAAATTGAAATATTGAATATTATTAAATATTAATTAAATATTGAAATATATTAAATATATTGAAAAATATATTGATATTAATCTTTTAATTGCAATTCAATCCTGGGCTGCCCGCCATTTGAGGCCTTTCCTGAAAAATGTAAAAACGAGACAATGCTGTTCCAAAAACATGACATTAAATCCATTTCACTGTTAGAAGGGACATCATCTTTAATAACAACAGCAACAGTGTATCCTCTAATTCAGAGCTTTCCAAACTTTTCATGTTGGCGACACACCAACGGCGGCAGCGCGGCCTGCGGTGTCCTGGTGTGTTGCACGAAAACCCGGAAGCACTGATGGGGGGAACCGGAAGAAGCGGCACCCCCGCCAATCAGTGCTGCCGCCACACTGATTGGCGGGGGTGCCGCTTCTTCCAGTTCCCCCCATCAGCGCTTCCGGGTTTTCGCGCGACACACCAGGATACCGCAGGCGACACAGTAGTGTGTCGCGACACACACTTTGGAAAGCTATGCTCTAATTATAACTGGGAAGATGAATAAGGGCCATGCTGCCGTTTATGGAGGTCGACCTCTGTGGAGCTAGTCAAAAAAGTCAAGTTGGCAGTGTGGTCAAAGCCTCACCCCTTTTTTTTTACACGTATTGTACATGCAATGCAATGCATATAAAGAAGAGATGGGGTTTTGATTGCTCTGTCACAGCCACATCTTGACTTTTTTGACTCCCTCGTGGATGCCCCCAATGGGAAGAAAAGGTTCAAAGATAAAATCACAATCACCACTATTTCAGTCATAGACCAGCCTAAACTACGCACGATCGCAACCATTCCAGAAATAGGAATTTAAGGTACAGAATAACAGGTTAATAACAAAAGTTACACACTGAGAGCAGCTTCCATGGACCAGTTGACCATTAAACATAACCCCCAGTTGCCCATCAGATCAGGAGGTGAACAAATGCCTGGCACACGACACAAATGTTTCTGCGAAGAGTTCCTTGTCAGTTAGTGTCTGGTGTTGATTTCCGGCAATCGTTGCGGCATTAATTTTACAAGGCAGGCAGTTGTGGTTTTTGTGTCTTCAGGTGTTCCTTACTAGTACAAGCAAGGTGACTGTGAATCGGTGGATGGTTTGTCAGACCTGCCACTTATCTTTCAGAAGGACCCCAGGAATCAAAAGAATAGGGAAACCAAACCCTTTGTGAAAAACTGGAGCAAGTCAATGAATTGGTTTACTAAAGATGTGGAAATGTGTGGAGAGATCTTGAGATGTGCAAAGGCTGGTAGAATGGTAGTGGATTCTATGTGGTCTCTTGCAAGAAATGACTGCTGGTCAAAAGAAGCAAAAATGTGAGTAAGACCCTCTTCCTGCCCATGTTGTTATAGGGAAGTGAGAGTTAGGAATAATAGAAAAAATATAAAAGTCAGTTGAATGCAGTGGGAATGGGGTTCTTGAGCATGTGTGCTACAACCAGAAGAGGAAGGATGGGGGCTGAAGGAATGTCCACCTGAATACAAACCAGTATGAAATAAATAACTGAAGAGGTTTGGTCTTTTAGAGAGAAGGAACAATGGTTAAATTACAAAACAAATATATGACGAAGGAACGAATGAGTCAAGAGAAGAGAAGATCATACACACATATCACAGCAGGGCTTTCCAAACTTTTCTCGTGGCGACACACCAATGGCAGCGCGCGAGAAAACCCGGAAGCACCGCCATGGCGCTTTTGGATTTTCGCGTGCCGCAGCGGTGGCAGCAGCAATGTCCTGGTGTGCCGTGCAAAAACCCGGAAGCACTGATGGCCCGCTGCTGCCATGTACACGGCCGCGGCAGCACGCCATCAGTGCTTCCGGGTTTTGACGCGACACACCTGGGCCCCACAGGCAACACAGTATTGTGTCGCAACACACAGTTTGGAAAGCTATGTACCACCGAGTGTATTTAGGCCAGTTTTCCTCAACCTGGTATTCTAATTTGTCCTCATATCTGACTGCAACAAAATTTAAGAATACCTGTGGTTGAAATAAATAGGTACGTTTTCCCAGTTCGACCTTCTCGGTTTATCTAAAAACCCTAAGAAGCTTCATATTTTTTGTTCCGTGATAAATAATGTCTGTTGATGAAGAAGAACATACCTGGCATGGGACTTCATAAGGCATTTGCTTCACTTCTGGTACCTGTTGCATAGTCCTACATTTGAGCCCCACTTAATGCCATTTTATATTTACAGGCCATGTGAGATGTTTAAAAAATATGGGGTAGCAAAACGTGCTTCTTGCTTGTTGGGGAGGAAAAAAGTTCTGGGATCTCCTCAACCGTGACTCAGGGCAGAGACACCTGGCTGAATTGTTGCAGCTGGCACCTTCAGAAACGTTGGCAAAAGGAAATTCCACAGAAGGCAAAAATTCCCCTTTCCCCCTCCCCACCCAGCCGCAGCACACTTTTCTACACTAAACCAGTCTAAAGTTAAGATGCCTAAGTGATGCGAACAGTCCAGAGAAGGGATGAAAGCAAAGAGAAAAATAAAGAACCTTTGCCATCCTTGGTTCCTTATAACACACCTTTAAAATTGCTTTTAAAATAGTAATAAAGCAATACGACTTTAGCTGCAGTTGTAACCAGGTGTTTGATAAACACCCCGACGCACCAACTTCTCTTCATGCCGTTATCTCATTTCCTGAAATTGTGGCTTTGAAAACCCTGAAACATTGGTGGTAAGTTTCGTTTCAGATTTAGGAAGTGGTTTTTGAAGCTGATATCTTCTCGCTCCTATTAGCTAGAATGAGAAATGGTTCAGAAACAGGTGCTATTCAGTGTCAAATGAAAAGGAAGGATTGAAGAATCTCAAGTAATCTAATAAATCTGTTTAGATTTGCAACCATTAAGATTCCTTAATTTTTACACAATACCGTTTTATACATAAGCTAATTTTTATTAATTCCATGATAAAGGGTATAATATCCCACCCCCAGGCACTAAAGTTGCTTGTTACAAAATAAAAAGTCTGCATTATATTGTTAAAAGATATTAAATGAGATGTTCATGATCATGAGTATAGGGAGGATGTCATAAAGAACTAGAACTTGTTGAACATGCACATCAGTAGACGATCACTGTGGCATTTCTATGTCACATTTCTATAGATTTAGACTTACAGTAAATTTAACAAGAATTATTATTTCATATTCAATGTATCAGTGCATCTCTTTAGGAAAAACTGGTGGGTTCACCTAATGGTTGGAGATATGAGGCCAAGAATGTAACCTCAGTTCATAGGATGTGGCCTTCTGCTGTGACGTCTCCCTCTGGATAGACATTGCATCAAACATTAGTTTTGTTCTGAAAAGAGTCTTGGGTTTTATAGACGCTAATATTCTTTTGCAGTTTGGAAATGGATATTGTGCCCTTTTAGGATTACGAAACAAAAAAATACTATACAATTGGAAAGACGCCCATTGGGTCTCTTCGATTAGTAAGACGCCCATTCTCTGTCAATTAGTCAATAGTCTGAAGGTGTTTCTTTCTGTCCTTCAATAAGCGTTTGGAAGACGATTTACAAATGTGGGCTATATGCTTTATTCACCCTTTTTTCTCCTCTTAAGCAAAACTACTTCAATCTTAGTATCTTAATTGTATAATGTCTTCTGGATATGTTGGTATAAATGAACTGCACACAACTGCACATCCCTGAGAGGACAGTTTGCTTTAGATTGACTGCCCAGAGTTCCTTTTCGTAGATGGGTGGTTGTATAAATTAGATCAATGTTTCTCAACCTTGGCAACTTTAAGATGCGTGGACTTCCACGCATCTTAAAGTTGCCATGGTTGAGAAACACAGATAGATAGATAGATAGATAGATAGATAGATAGATAGATAGATAGATAGATAGATAGATAGATAGATCTGTCCTGTCCTGTCCTGTCCTGTCCTGTCCTGTCCTGTCCTGTCCTGTCCTGTCCTGTCCTGTCCTGTCCTGTCCCAGTCTGCATTGAGGACAGTACCCTCTTTCTAGATGCATGCATAGGCTTCCTGGGGGGAGCAAGGGATGACACATGCAACATGATGTCATCGCACAAATGACATGATTGTATCAAGAGTACCTGCTTTCTGTCAATTGCACAATGACATCAGGCTGTATGTCTTGTCTTTTGACATCACCATGGCTTGCAGCGGATACCTGTGAACGCATAAGGATGTCTTGTGTCCCCAGTTGCCAGCTCCTTCTGTGTCTCTGGAATGACCGTCGTGACCACAACTACTAATTTCACAGTACGGTATTCACCTTTGAGCCTTCTGTTATCTCGAATGAACCACTACATGCTTTCCTACCATTAAGTAAGAAAACACTGGTGGAAATATAATATATATCATTACACATATTCACACATTGTTCTGCTATTAAAAGAGGCTTCCTCTCTCTTACAATCTTACAATCTGGGATTGTAAAAAGCGTTGAGTCGGTGTGGGGTGCCACCTGTCAGCCTAAGTGTTTCCCTGCTGACATGACCCAGGGTTCCTTTGACAACCAGTTGGTACCAAGCCTACCATCTTTGAGTTCAGTCAGCAAAGTTAGAAAACTTCAGGGCTGCTCATTCTGAGTTTCATGCTCCCTTTGGTTCTTGCGTTGCTCAAAATAGCCCAGCACACACATCTATTTTCACCTTGACTATCTTGTCTTTAAGAGAGCTAAATCATTGTCATTTCATTACGACAAAGTGGCAGCTCCGAGAACAAGACTGGAACACAGAATTAAATGTTACTCCAACCATCTATTAACAGCTGTGTTTAAATAGAACCTCTGAATTCCTGTTGTTTCCTTAATGAATGTGGACCTCCCACCAGGCCAGATGTTCTCTGAAGCCCAGTTAGATGTCCCCTTTAGTTTGATGTAACAGCACTGCTCTTGCGTGGCATTCCTCTGGGCCAGCCTTTCTCAACCTTTTGACCCTGGAGGAACCCTTGAGATATTTTCCAGGCCTCGGGGAACCCCTGCACATTCAGGCTCCAATGTAGGCCACAAGTGACAAAATTATTATATTCGTTTCATGGGTAGACCTGTCTATATGCATGAACAGTGTTCTTAAACTGAAAATGAAGAATGAAACTTTCCTCTTTAATGTGAAGTTGCCTGAATTTGAAATAATTTTTTAAATAAATCGTGATCTCCCAGGGAACCCCTAGTGACCTCCTGCGGAACCCTGGGGTGCCACGGAACCCTGGTTGAGAAACCCTGCTCTAGACGGACACCATGAAATAAGTCATGGAAAAGCTCAAGAATTGTCTTTCTCCGAAACAGTGTTTATAAGATTATGATGATTCAGAGAAGTGACCATGGGATGTCCACACAAGAGATATTTAGAGCTTGAATCAAGATTCAAATTCTAGTCACTGGTTAGCTGTGCTAAGGCGCATTTACCACTATTGCAAACATTAATTCCCATCCTAAGTCTCTCAATGCAGGGAGCCTGCCAGCAATACTAGAGAAGGATTTGTTGTAGTTGTTGTTGTTGTTCAGTCGTTTAGTCGTGTCCGACTCTTTGTGACCCCATGGACCATAGCACACCAGGCCTTCCTGTCCTCCACTGCCTCCCGGAGTTTACTCAAATTCACGTTCATTACATGTGGCTTTTTGGACTTCCAAAGATTCAGTTTTTCATCTGGAGCGCACTGTTGCAAGGCCATGCTTTTAGTGGCCTGAGCATAGAGTGCAACGCTGTTTTAAATGGGTCCTTAGTTACGCAATCTGTGAACAGTGAGGCTTTCCATGGAGTCGCTAGACAAAAAGAGCTAAGGGAATGTAAGCAACTCCTTTAGCTCTGGGTGGTCAATAAAATTAAAACAATTGAAAATAAAAGAGTTGATAGAAGAGCCTTTTCTAGCCATTCCTCCTTGGGCCAAAATAGAGGTGAGTTTGGGGAGGAACAGATCCTGCATGTGTCTTCACCTCTTGACCTAATAGCAGCTTTTGATGGACAGGATTAGAGCACAGTATCTTATATCTTTGGATTTTCATCGTAGCTGCAAAGCAAAATTTCTGGCAGGTTGCATTACGCGCTATTTGTTCGCCTTATAATAAATACAGCAATGGCTGCTCAACCTATTCCTGGATATTTCATGATTAACTGTGGCCATAGATGAGCCATTAATCACGATGCGTGTGTGCAAAATACTGGGATCCCGAGAAATACCTACTGCAATGAAGCAACATCCATTGCCCAAGATTAAATATTTCTTAATATCTTCACTGCCCTTAAGAGCATTTGGGACCCAACATCTACATAAAGCAACATAGCCTCTTAGAAATTGCATGCTTCTTGAAAAACTAGTCCCTTTTTTAATATTCAGAATGCACATTTTGTAATTAAAATCTCTCATTTTCATATTCAAGCTTGATACGTATAGTTTATGTAATAGAAGATAGATCCTTTTTCATATGAAAAAGCACTTTTAGTAACTCAGGTTGTCTTCTTTTAAATGCTCTATATTGCCAGCTAGTGGAAATTACTAAGAATTTTGGTTCAGCCGAGTGGATTTTTGACTCCCTCCAAGTAATCGTGATCCCGCGGCGGGCTGACTTATCTTGATGGCAAACTTTCAGGCTTACCTTGTTAGTGAATATATTTTTGTTTTGTTTTACTTCTTTAATGCAGGCTCTTGATGGGAATGTATATGATCATCTTAAGGATTATTTAATGGTATTCAGCAGGACTGAATTAGAAATATGCCAATCTGTACAAAGCACTTTCCAGTTTCTTTTGGAGACTTCAAGCCGGGTAAGTTCTTCAATAAAGAAATATCAGTTCTTGAAGGCAGTTCAGAAATAGGAAAAACATGATGTGAAGATTAGGGATTCAGGCGATGCCACTTGTTCAGTCTTGGTGTAACACCTTGATGTAGTGCAGTTGGGAAGTGAACTGTAGTTTGTTAGTTAAAAAGCATCTACAGGTAGTCCTCACTTAACGACGATTCATTTAGTGATGGTTTGGACTCACGACAGTGGTGAAAAACCGACTTGTGACTTACGTCCTTCGCAGCATCCCCGCAGTCACATGATCACGATTTGGGCGCTTGGAAACCACTTTGCATTTCTGACCATTGCAGCGTCCTGTGGTCACGTGATTGCCATTTTTGACCTTCCCAGCCAGCTTCCAGCAAGCAAAATCAATGCGGAACCGCGTGACTCGCTTAACAACCATAATGACCATGGTGATTCACTTAACGACAGCCACAAAAAAGGTCATAAAATTGGATCAGATTCGCTTAATGACCGCTTCGCTTAGCAACCGAAATTCCAGTCCCAATTGTGGTCGTTAAGCAAGGACTACCTGTATTGTACGGGGAGAAGGTCCAATGCTCATTCTTTGCAAATAATTGAAGGATCCTGGATAGAAGGGAAATGTTCTTCAACTGTGGAGAAATTGTGCCCATCAGCAAAACTAATAACCTCTAGGTAGATCAGTAGTCTAATGCAAAAGGCTTGCTGTGTGTCCAAACGCAGACTGGCACAGGTGCCCATTCCTAACCACGGTGATGTCCAAAGCATATAAGTAGCGAAGTTAGTGTTGAGACACACATTTTGTCACTCTGCACCCCCATGCCCTGTGGACCCCTGTAGTGACTAGTGGATTAATTAATTAAGAGTGTATTAGTAAGCCATTGTGACCAAAGTAATAGAATCCGCCGCCTTACAGACACAAGCACTGGGTGGAATCTGCAAGAGGTTGCCGCCGCTTGAAAACCTGCAGAAGAAATCCCATTTGTCTGTAAAAGTTGAGCCCCAAAGGAATCTGTCTGAAAAAGCTTACTGCAAGGATGTAACGAAGAATATTAGTTACACTAATTAGGGAAAAGGGAAGGTTTTCTAAGGAAAAATGAGTTTGACAGCTACATAAATCAGGGAAGTTGCGTAAAAAAGAAAAATAAAAGGCTCCATAGCTTAGGAAGACTTGTGAACATTTATAGTATTTATATTTATATAATATATTTTATATTTATAGTATTTACATTTATATAATATAAATTTAAATAAATAAATAGTTGCAATAGAAAAAAATAAATGCTTTCCACTAATGCATACTGTAAAACTGGCTCCATTTAATATTCTTGGACTTGAGCAACAACACCCTTCCTAAAATCAGTTGTCTATTTTATCTTGAATCCGTCAAGTTGCTGTGCCACTTGAGACTAAACATTCTACGAGTGTCAGTAAATGTATTAACAAAAAACCCCAAATCATTTGCTCCCACTACGCAAAAATCTGTTGGCCGAGGCAGCTGTCCCACCTGCCAGTCCTGCATCCAAAGCGCTATTTGTTGTGGGAAAGTGTGTGTCTCCGGATCGAGATGGCTCCGTTTTATAGCCCAATTTTGCTATTCATTCTCCGACTGTTCGGAAGCAGCAGGGATGCAGCAGGGAACAAGAGAGAGCGAGTTGCATTTTGCAGTGTAGTTACTTCTATTGTATTTGCCTAGGAAACAACAAACAAGTAACCTCATGTCATAGAATTGTAGAGGTGGAAGGGATCGCAAAGGTCATGCAGTCCAACCTTCTGCAGTGTGCAGGAAACCATCCACGCGAGGTTTCTGTCCTGCCTTTCCTCAAAAACCTCCACAGACGGAGAACCCACCACCTCTGCAGGGAGACTGTTCCACTGTTGTCCAGATCTTACTGCCAGGAATTTTTTCCTTATATTGAAACAAAATCTAGGTAGCTGCAACTTATAACCATTATTTTTAGTCCAAGTTTCTGTGGCCATAGAAAACTGTTCTCACCTAGCTTCCCTTTATGGACCTGAACATCGCTAGCGTGTCGCCAGTTGGTGCCAAGTTGCCCACCAGGTAAAGTGTGGAATTGCCCAGTGTTGGGGATAACAATTAAATCTCCCAAATGTTCATTGAGTAGGATATTGACATTACTCTCCCACTTGCTATACTCCTGTTTAACAGAGTCGAGAACAAAAATTTATAGGGATAGGTGTGCTCCATCAATTCCAATCTGTCTCCAGTCACTTGCGTGTAGAATGGAAATCATAGAGGCTGTGCAAGCTATAATGATCATTTTAATTTTATTATCCTATTGTTTGTTTGTTTGTTTATTTATTTATTTATTAAATTTCTATTGTTACTTGTTTTATTGCTGTCATGTTTGAATTGGACGTTATTGCATTTTCAGTATTATATGTACTGTAAACCACGTTGAGTCGGTTCATTTTATATATATAAAAAAAGTGGAAACGGCTTAGATACAATTTTGTCAACTCAAATGAATTTGGAAAAGGAAGCTCTCATAGAAGAAAAGTGGGGGGATTAACCACTACTGTAGTCCCAACAT
The DNA here is from genome assembly GCA_023362775.1 of Charina bottae. Taxonomy (NCBI): domain Eukaryota; kingdom Metazoa; phylum Chordata; class Lepidosauria; order Squamata; family Charinaidae; genus Charina; species Charina bottae. Next base: position 642,761 of record JALMGJ010000045.1, on the reverse strand, counting down.
GTTAAACAATCCATTTTCTTCATATTAAGATGGTTTATTATTGGGGTTGACAGTTTTGATGGTTAATCCATTTTTCTGCCTCTAAGATGTTTGGATAACCAAGTTCATTGTGGTAAAATCTGGATTGATTTGTGTGACGAGCTCTTTTATTTTCTTGTTATTTCATTTTAACCTGAGGCTGAATGTTCTTTGCATTACAACTGTGACAGTTAAAAACAGCTCCATGGCAGAATCTATAATCTGTTTTTAGAGAGATTAAAAAACTGATATAAGCATTAAAAAATATGCACACACACTAAAATGTGCCCTAATTGTTTCCTGTAATTGAGGTATTGGCTGGATAGGATTTTCAAATCAAAAATAGATTGGAATGTTTTCTGGATAGCATTTTTATTTAAGAACAATAGACTTGTCCATTGCTATGCAGGTAGTCCTTGCTTAACTACCACAATTGGGACCGGAATTTTGGTTGCTAAGCAATGCGGTCATTAAGCGAATCCAAACCAATTTTACGACCTTTTTTGCAGCAGTCGTTAAGCGAATCACCACAGGCGTTAAGTGAACTAAGTGGTTGTTGAGCGTATCACACGGTTCCCCATTGATTTTGCTTGCCAGAAGCTGGCCGGGAGGACGAAAATGGGAATCACGTCACCACGTGTCGCTCCAACAGTCATAAATGCAAACTGGTTGCCAAGCGCCCAAATCATGATCACGTGACCACGGGGACGCTGCAACAGTTGTAAGTGTGAGGACCAGTCATAAGTCGGGTTTTTTTTTCCAGCACCATCATAAATCCAAACCACCACTAAACGAATGGTTGTTAAGTGAGGACTACCTGTATGCAACACAATTGTAGAAATGTGTTGTCTTAATCATTTTAGCACTATTTATCATTTAATATTTGTGACATAACTGTAAACATGGATGTTTTCTCTTTCAGGTAGTGCGAGATTACAATTTTCAGCTGTTCTTACAAGAAAATTCTGTGTTTCATAAGCCACAGTTGTTCCAGTTCCAGCCCTGTGACAGTGACACCGTAAGAACGTTTTAAAATAATACATCTTAGCTTCCTTTTTTGGGTGCGTGCTTTCAGAGGGCTGCAATTGAAAGAATCCATTCTGCAAGTAGAACAGGAAACTGCTTTACGCAAACCTTTGCGTGAGTATGAGGGGAAGGATTGTAAAATCAAAACTTCTATAATGGGCTTTCCCAACCTGGTGCTTTGTAGATGCTTTGAATTTCAGTTCCTCTCATCACCAGCCAGCGTGGCCAGCAGATGATTATGGGAATTGAGACCCAGCAGTCTGAAGGTCACCCCGGCTGGGAAGGCGGTTTTGCAGGAAGGACTGTGCTCCTAGGCAGTGTGAGCGTTGCCCACTTGTGCATCTCTCTGCAGCACGCATGGAACCCTGGGCTACAGTGTGTACCAGAGCCAGAAATGCTTGAGCCCACTTGAATGCAGTAGACATCCAGCCACCTAGCTTTGCTTTGAACGACAGCCCAAACTGTGGAGTTCTTTGAGGCTATCATATTGGGAGACTAGGCTCCTATCAGCCAATCCTACTCCCACCCCCATCTCCCAGTGCATTTTCATTACCTGGGGTTTACCTGTTGGATTTCCTGGATGCATAGAGCCCTAGCTGACTAGAGGCAGTAGCAAAAACTCCCGTTGACATACCACACCACAGACCTGTGCAGATCAGACAGACAGAAGTTATGGATACCAAGGGAAGTATAAAATTTTACATTCTCTGGAGAGAATACCCCACAGAAGATGCAACAGGCTGTGGCCCTTTTTGCATGAAGAAGAACATATATTGGAGACCCTGGGGTCTCCAGTGGCCCCTGAAGACCCCCAGAGACCTCCAAAAGTTCTTGGCAAATTATTGCCTACATAGGTAGGAGTAGTTGCCTGACTTGGATTTCATTTCAATCGACTTGGAATGTAAGTGGAATAATTCAGTGCCTGGTTTCATCCTGGTTCATCCTCTGCTTTTTTAGAGTGCAGTCCTCAGCATGTCGCGCAAAGGCAGAGTAGAAAGAAAATGTAACCCCTGCAGGTAGAAAATGTGCTTAGGGACAAATACAGTCAAAGGCAAAGCTGGTTGATTATTCTGGTCATCTGCACTCCTGCCCTCTATCAGACCTCCCTTCTTGCCCTCTGGGCTGTCCACCAGGAGGGTCCAACCTGCCCCTTTTGCAGATTTTGGCTGCCCCCTGCAGACATCCCAGCTTACCCTAACCCTATCTGGTCATTGAGAGCAGTGGAGCAGTCTTAGCCCACATGCTCAGGAGCCCCTCTGTCACGGCCCCTTCCTGTTCCCCCCACGTGACGGGGTGCACTCCCTCAAGCTTGGCGTTGAGCCCCCAGCCCGTTTGCAGAAAGCCAATCGAAGTTAAGAGCCCCCTCCTTAACGGGGCCTTTTGAACTGAAGCAGTGATCATCTTAGCTCTTTTTCTCAGATTTTATTTCAGAGGGTTAGCCACCTCGTGTACCCTGTGGGAAAAGAAATAAATTGATTTATGCTTAATTCAGTTTTCTAACCGATAATATAATTTAGCATCAAAGGAGTCATTCCTCTGATTAGTTACTTGTGTGTGTGCTGTGTATGCAGCTAATTCCCCGGTTATTGCTTTGTCCTGCATTCTAGAGCCTCACTAGAGCTTTGGAATTCGTTTACGTTGGGCGTGATTCATAAATCAGAAAAGATTGACTAAAAAAAGTGATTATTGGTGCTTTGTTTTCAAGGATTAATCTCAAATTTATATTTAAAGATTTAACTCTCCAAATATTTGCAAGGGTTCATGGATGTCGTGCCTGATCAGTTTCACTAGATGGCTAAAAATAGTGATTTTCTGGGTGTTGTTTTACTTCTAAGAGATAGAAAGCACCAATTTAAAGCAAGAGTAAGTTTTAAAGGACACTTTTCGCAGCTTTTGGAAAGCTGTACTTAGCCCAAAGAGAAAGGGGTAAGTGGGTGGGACTTGGCCAGCTGACTTCAATGCCGCATTTGAGGAAAGTCAGATAAAACATGGGTGGCCTTGTTATGAACCACAAACTCGCCCTTGAAATTCAAATGTTATAATTTTGACTTCTTCCTCCCTCCCAAAAGATAAGGCCCTGTGATCTATCTGACTTCGCCTGCAAATTGTTTACGCCAAGTCCAAGGATATGTGAAAGGAAGTGGGTTGCGTTTTCTTTGACTAACCGTATTTACCTGTGTTTGCCTTGCAGTTCTAACTGTGTTGTGTGTGTGTGTGTGTTTGTGTGTTTGTGTGTGTGTGTTTGTTGTCCTTGTGCAACTTTTGACATTCAGAGTTTTAGTGCCGTTCAGCTGGTGGATATTGAGCCCTCCCTTGTCAGTGCTCTGAGAATGACCTTAGTGGAGGTATATGGCATCATCTGCTCTCACCATCAATATACCGCGGTTTTGTTCTCATGCATGTTGCACCAAATGTTATGATGCAATTTGCTTCCATGCCTGAGTGGCCCGCAAATGCATAACATGTTAAAATCTCTAAATCCGCTTTCCCAAAGCTAACTTGCGTTAATTTTCTGATTCTTCCTTACATACAACACCTCATTTTCAATCATGTGGAGTTCAAAAAGGATTGGAAGGCTGTTGATATTTCTGATATTTAATAAGCCTTCATCTTAACTGATGAGCCTGTTAGCAGATCCATAAATGTATCACCATACTCCTGCTTCTTTTTTTAAAAAGTATTGTTCAGTTCTGCCAACTTTCTGACTTATCTTTAAAATATCCAAGGCATCAAAAATAAAAGTAACCCCACATCAAAAGTATTCAAGTAATATTAAGATAAAGAGAATGGCATCTTAACAAAAAAGGTACATTTGGGGGGGAAATTATACTGTATGATGTTTTCATATCTGTGTGTACCCACTCATATGTATGCACAGGTTTTTGGTCTACCGTCTAAAAAATATAAGTGCCAGGTCATTTAAGAAAGACAGGAGTAAAGTATTGGAAGAAGGCTGTCCTAAAAGTGTGATGGATTCAGCACATTTACTAGAACATTGGTCTGTCCTTCTAAACCTCTCTTCTCTTCGATTGGCTTCTAAACCTCTTCAGATAAAGGACCTATGCAACAAGTCCTAGCATTTTCAGGGTCCAGGTGAAATGCTGAGGTTGGGTGAAATCATTTGTGTAGGATAGTGTTTTTCAACCTCGGCAACATTAAGACGTGTTGACTTCAACTCCCAGAATTCCCCAGCCAGCCAGTTGAAGTTCACATGTCTTAAAGTTGCCGGGGTTGAAAAAAACTGTGTGGGAGATACAGAGAAAGGAAGTGTAAGAGGTCCTTAAATCAGTACAGTACAAACATATCAAGGTTTGAGATCATCCTCGCAGCAAGAATTCACTTTTAAACATTTGAAGGACTTGAGTTCCTTACTAAATTTCAGATTAACAAAACAATTATTGCTTGCTTTGACTTATCAGAACTAGACACAAGGAACTCATAATGAGATCTTTATTTTTTAAAAGCCATCTAACTAATGTTTTCATCTTTGATATTTTATTTCATTCGATGAGCCTTTCTTCTGGGGAAATGTTCAGAACCAGGAATTTGTTATGCTGTCTTTTCCGAGCACATTAATAATGTCATTTCTAGGAAGCAGGAATGAAGAACTGTTATGCATTTGGCCACTTCATTTTCATTTTGTGTTGGAGCTGTCCAGGAAGTTGCTTGCTTGCTTTCCATGGAACATGCATGATTATTTTCATTGGGCAAGCTGTGCATTACACATTTGTTGTGGAAATCTATGACTGCATAATCTGCTGACATGAACTAAATAAAACTAATTTCTCTACAGGAAAATTTTTTACTGCAATTGAACAAATAGTGTAACATCAAATACTTCTTCATAGACATTTTAGTGCACCTCACTAGGATGCAGACTTTTGGGGACAAAGATCCACAATGTGATTTAACATTTACAGTTATTAATCTGAGAAATTGTCACTTTTCTGTGTTCAACGATTAAGTGTGTTTCCAAGGTGAGAAGCTGGATGTTTGGAGGAGACTTAACAAAAGCAAGACAATGGCTGAATAGTCACCTTTACGGCTTGATTGGCTCTGTGCCTGCATCTTCAGTAAAATATTTGTTCATTTCGAACATTTATGTGCAACTTTGCATTAAAAACTTGACTTAAGTACCAATAATTAAATATAGAGAGAGATTGTGCTCATGATCCAAAAGAATGAAAAGGAAGCAGTGGACTTAGGAAGAAGACAGGCCCGTGTCATGAGCCTTCCTGTGGGAGGCAGGGAGTAGGAAACATTGCAGGTAACGGAAAGGGACAAATAGTGAGCAAAAAACAGAGTGAAATGCTGAGGTTGGGTGAGATCATTTGTGTAGGACAGTGTTTTCCAACTTCAGCAACTTTAAGACGTGTGGACTTCAACTCCCAGAATTCCCTAGCCAGCCATGCTGACGGGGGAATTCTGGGAGTTGAAGTCCACACGTCTTAAAGTTGCCGAGGTTGAAAACACTGGTGTAGAACATACAGAGAAAGGAATTGCAAGAGGTCCTTAACACAGTACAGTACAGGATTTGGGATCAAGGATGCAAGGAATGATAGATGGAGGAAAGAAGATGCAAGGGGACAGGTGAGGGAAATGGAGAATCCTAAATGTAGGAACTGCCAGCAGGAAACTGTGAGTGCTGTCAGTATAGCAAAGTAATTGGAGAAGGAATTGTACGAAATTTCACAAAAAATAGATGCCACTATGGTGAGTCTCATCATGAAGACACAAAGCTAATTCAGGAAGGAACTTGGAGCTAGAGGTCCCCAAAATGCAACCCAGAGAAAATGTATTATTACGCCCAATAATGCCGAGACAAGCATATTTGCAAGAGCCTGGCAAAATGAGAGAGGAAATTCGCTAGCTTTTTATGTTTCCTGGTTGGAAATAGGGGCCCCTTCCTTAAGCAGCATGTGATCCTGTGAGAAAATGCAATAAACAACCATGTACGTTGGCAAGATAAATGTTCCAAAGACCTTGCACAAACATTTTGAAGTTTTTCTTTCCTGTTTTGGTTGATTTTCTGCCTACAGTATTAAATGACCTTCTGGAGATGGGAGATGGGGGTGGACTTTAAGGCTTTTTTTTACAGTAACTCAGGCCCGTCCACTCTACCCGTCTACTAAAACTTTGAAATTGTAGAGCACTGATTGGAACTGCTAAAAAGACCTGGTTCGGTTTTGTGTTTTCCTCATGTTCTGACCAGTTTGAGGGCCCAGGGATGGTTGAGACAAGCAAAGGAGTCTGGGATGGCCTTCTTCCATGCTGACTAACACAGGAGAAGAAGACAAGATTTCAGCAGTTTCCTTCATTGGCAACTATATTGTAGCTGATCATTTCTGTATTATTTCTTTGGCTGTTAAGACATAAGCTGATCTACAGTAGGCAAATGCCCTTCTGGCATGGAGAGAAATGTGTCACAACTACTGGAATCCCTAGTCCGCCATGTTGGCTGGAATTCTGACAGTTGTAGCCTCATCCCATCTCTCTGTAGGACAGTAGGTTGGGGAAGAAAACGAGGAGGGGTCTGGTAGCACCTTTTCTGAGTAACACATTTTATTAAAAGGCAGAAGCTCACTTCATCAAATGCAAAGGTGTTACCAGACGACTCCTGACTTTTTGCCCCCACAGACTAACACGGTTCTCCTCCTCCTCCTAGGTTGGGGAAGGTGGATCTCGGAGCTTTGAGCTATCTTAACCATTTTTTTAAAAAACCAGGATGTGGCTGTCTCTCACCGATGTAAGCAGGAATCAGCAGAATAGAGCATCAAGCTCAGCACGTGCCTGGTGTGTTGGGTTTGAGTTTTTGAAGCAGTGTCCCTCGTGTCACTTAACAAGCCACTTTTTCAGCTGCTTGTGCTCGTGAACAGTGGGTAGAGATTAAGGTTGCGCACAAAGCAGGAAATACGTTTTGTGTCCATCCATGTTGGAGGGTCTGCTGAATCGTTCTGGATTGGGCATGGTTCAGAAGAACCGAAGCCTGGAATATTTGGTGGTTCCATGTTTTGGATCAAGCAAAATCTAGATGGGGCAAGTAGGACAAGGTCATTGCGCGCTGACCCCTCTCTACTCTCATCTCTTCAGCAGCTCCTGGCACAGCATAACTCACTGGCCTGCCCTGCTCCTCCTCCTGAGGGCCTTCCCCCCCCCAGAGCTGCCACCAATGTCCCACCAGCCACAATCTTCCCTTCCCACCTCTCCTCATCCACCAGCGTCCTTGCCGCCACCACCTGCCAAAATGAAACAGCCCCATCTCTTCTGTGCACAGACCCAAAGCCCTGAAATGTGCATGTTTGGGTTTGCGCATGGACTACCCAGGACCAGAACTGTTCATGCATGAAACGTTTTGCCCTTCTCTAATAGCTGTCAGCTGGCCAAAGACCAGGTCAAAAAATCTGTTGGCTGAAAGTGGTCCTGAAAGGTCCTGGTTGTCATGATTTCCTACATAAATGTATTAGCATTTTAATTTGTCACACAAACAAGGCCTTTTGCCTTGGTTTTGATAGCTACAAAGTGGAGACTGGAGAGCTTTAGAACTACCTTTGTTACAGATTGTGGTTAGTGGTAATACTGCAGTAGCTCCATTTCTACAGATCAGTGTTTCTCAGCCTCAGCAACTTTAAGACGGTGGACTTCAGCTCCCAGAATGCTGGCTGTGGAATTCTGGGAGTTGAAGTCCACCCATCTTAAAGTTGCTGAGGTTGAGAAACACTGATCTATAGATTATGAATGTTCTAAATGGGAATGTTTTAGGGGGAAGTTTTGTATCTTCTGAATTTAGCAGGCCTCTCTTGAATTCCTCCTTTGTGTCTGGGCAATTCCCTTGGACAGTGATTCTGGATCTTCCACAGGCACTGTTACCCTGCTCTCTGCTTAGCTCATGCCTGGGGTGGATTGGTCCAAGGGTTGAATGAGTTACTTCAGTTCTTTCCTTGACAAAGGTGACCTCCCCAAGAGAAGTGCGATTCCTGAGTTGCGTGGAGGCCCTTAGCAAGCTCCTGGGGGTCTCACACCCAGGACCCAAGACATCAGTGGATTGCTTAGTGCAACCTTTCCTGACATGAAGCTCCTCCAATAGGATGGAACTACAACTCCCAGAATTCCATGGCTGGAACACAGCCATTGCTGGAATTTGGGAGCTACAATCCCAGCTCACCCAAAAGGTTCCCAGGTGGGGAAGGCATGCTTAGGAAGTGAAGGAGGCCAGCTGGGGGAATGAGCCCCACCATCACTGATAGGGAGTCCATGTGCTGAAAAAGCGTATCTCTTGTTTGACGATATTTGCCTAAAACCCTTCCCCAAAAGGGGGTGACAGTCTTGAAAGACTTCTGAGAACTGATGAGAGTCTTCTCAAGCCTGGAAAAGTCATAGTTCGCCGTTGTTGAAAATTAGACCTGTATGCCTGTGCACCATTTTCTTGGGCTTTTAAAGATACATTTTAAAAAAGAAAAAAGGAGGTAGTATTGGTAAAGAAGGAAAGGGAAAAACAGCAATAAACACAAGGGGAAAGTATTGCACAAGTACGTTTGATTGTGGATTGAATTCCGCTGCTTTTTTCTTTCTGCATTTTTATTGAACTAAATATTTTATAAGGAAAAATTAAAAAGGAACCAAAAAAACAAATGAAAATGAAAACAAAAGGAATAGGAACGTAAGATAAACTTACATACTGTATGTGATTTAAAGGAGAAATGCAAACCTTTTAAATCTCCATATTCACCATTTCTATCCAGAACGTTTATTCAGAGAAAGGTAATCTAGTAAGAGAGAGATGTTAATAGGCTTATGTAACACAATCATATTCAAACCACTTTGAATTTTAAATAGTCCACTTCACTTTAAGGTGTCCTATTTTGAGGTTGAAATAGGCGTCTTGAATATTTTAGAAGCATATTAAGCTCAAAACAGTGTTTCACATTTGAAGCAAAGTTGTTTGGAGCTTGAAGCAGTTCCCAAATACTTAAAACAGCCTGTGTTGCACTTGTAACAGCTGTTTTAGACTTGTAGCAGAGCATTTTGAACTTGATCAAAAGGGTGTGTTTTGAATTTGAAACATTTTGCACACTTCTAATTGTTAATGGTGATCAAATCTGAAAATTTGTCCTTCATTGGAGGGCTGTTCAGAACTTTGTAGTGCTGGTTTTTTTTCCAACCAAAGCAGTTTGCCATACTTTTAAAAATAGTAATCCAGCTGAAAGATCTGAGTTTTCCATCCCTTTGCAATAACAATAGGGATTAATTTTTGTGTCTTTTGTATGTATATGTATATGTATATGTATATGTATATGTATATGTATATGTATGGAAGGAAGGAAATATGAACAATAAACAACAGCAGGATTCATTGTAAAAGCTTTAGTGATATTTCCAATTTCATTATACACTTTCAGTTCAAAATGAGCCTAATTAAGGCTTGTCATCAAAGATGGTGATAAGAACCAACTACCAATACAATCTACACATATATATTGCTATATAGACAAATTTTAGTGGAGCAGAGCGCTACCTAAGAATTGACCTTATGATCAGGTCTTGATAACATGATAAAATAGATTTAGTCTCTAAATCTATTTTAAAAACTCTTTGAGCGAGATGGGTGGTGACTAAATTTGAAATATAAATAAATAAAATTTAAATAAATAAATAATTGAGAAAGAATTCTTTGCCACAAAAGTTCCAGTGAGATTTAGTTTCCAATCCCAAATTATCTCAGATTTTTTCAAAAGAACTTATCATATTTAGTGTGTTTTATATACCGTTGACAAAATGATCTTGGTTTCAAATCAGTGAAGTCTTCACTGATGAGCGATGATTCATTTCAGATCAGGCTGGAAGCTGTGATCCATTGTTTTGCTAGAATATATTAAGTAGTAGTTGAGTTTCTGTCAATGTCTAAGTTGAACTGTATAAAATACTTTTACCTCCCCGTTCCTTGAAACCCATTGCTGTACAGTTTTGAGAAGCATTGCAGCAAAGGAAAAATGTGAGTTGGAAAAAAAAGGGAGAATTTTTCTATACTTCCTTTTAAATTCTACAGAACTCTTTAGAAGGTAACAGCTAAATAAGAAGGAACCCAAAATAGTCTTCTTAAGTAGGCTTATTTGTAAGAGGGCATGAGTCACTCCATTCTGTTGGATCAACAAGGTTGTGAACACACTCGTGGACAAAAAAAAGGAGCTTTTTTATCTTTACATTTATCCTCAGACAGTGGAGCCCGTAGATGTGAGCCAACCTTCTTTCAAAGATGCTTTCTTCCGCTTCCATTTAAACCTCAATGTACTGCCTGTGAAAAATCCTAGATCCTAACACAGCTGCTGTGATAGTTGGCTTGTCTGCACAGAAAAGAAAAAGTCGAGGGTCTTTTATATGTTTTTGCTGTTTTTTCTATTGTTAACCAAAGAATACATTATCCCCCCAGTGTTCTTTTTTGGGGAGCGGGGGGGGGGGGCGGGAGGAATTCAGCAAGTGTCCAGAAGCTTAAAAAAAACAAAATAATTCATCTTTAAAAAGTTAAGATCCAAAGTGAGAAGGAAACCATGCAGGGCAATAAATTCAACAGTGCCCTTTTAAGTGGCAGAATTTTATGAATTACAAATCACTCATACCCTCCCCGCTCAACTGTTGGATCACAAATGTGTATGGGCTTCAGCAACCTCGCTTCATATCTTTCCAAAGCAATGGCTGAGAAGTTTTGTTTTAATTGCCCGGGTGCTTGGCAAGCAATAAATGCTTGTTTCTGTTCAGGGTTTTCTAGGTTTTTTTTTTTTTTAAACCACAGATCAGCTGCTGTTTTCCCTTTAGAGTTTCTCTCCCAGATTTTGTACTTCTGGGGAGATAGGTGAGAAACTCCATTTCCTTGTGAATAATTCTCCAAGGTTGAATTCTAAGCTTTTAGTTTTGCCTAATATTTTGTCCCTCTGTCTAATATGTTGATGAGTACAGTCTGGAGATGCTAAAATCGGTGTTTCTCAAACCTGGCAGTTTTAAGACATGTGGACTTCAACTCCCCGAATTCCCTAGCCAGCATGAATTCTGGGAGTTGAAGTCCACATGTCTTAAAGTTGCCCAGTTTGAGAAAAACTGACCTAGACCATTAGGAAATACAAATCAGAAACTCGGCTTGTACCACCTCAGACTCCAGATGGAAGCCCATCTGTTCCATTTCTGTTTTGCAGGTATTTTTGCTTGTTTAACTGTACAACCCAGTTAAGGGCCTATCAGTTCGTTTACTGTTTATAAAAACTAGACCATGGTTTGTATTTCTTCCAATTAATCAGTTTGAAGTCTATAACGGCGTCAGTTGAACAGATTGAAGAGGTATACAGTTGATAAATGCAATAGCACAGTAATGCCATCTGAGTAAAATACTGTACTACTATAATCAAACAGTAATAATAACTTCAAATGCTGGTGCCTTGGCTCCCTCAGATGAAACTGAATCCCCAAAGACCTTTGAAAGAGATATGTCGATGAAGGTTCTCAGTCATCCAGGTGGAACAGTCTGTGGCTTGAATCATGTCAACTGGATTTCTATTTTCTCAGTAGAAACGTTTCACTCCTTATCCAAGGAGCTTCTTCAGAAGCTCCTTGGATAAGGAGTGAAACGTTTCTACTGAGAAAATAGAAATCCAGTTGACATGATTCAAGCCACAGACTTTGAAAGAGATGCAATCCTGTCAAGTGGCCAGAAGACCATGTCAGTAGGGGGCACCCTTTCCCTTGGACGGCAAGCTGTTCCACAGGGGGAAGTCCCCACGGAGAATAGCCACCTCCGTAGCCCCTCCTGCCACGCCCATTGACCAGTGGGGGCCTTTAGCAGGCCTTCTCTACTTGTCTAGATTGAGGCAAATCCAGCTCAGAGCCAGACAGAGCTTCACAGGTAATAACCAACACCTTAAATTGCCGTTGGAAACACACCAGTAGCCAGCACAGCTCCCTTGGCAGCAGTGTGACACGGCACTATTCCACATGGGCAGTTGCATTTTGCACCAGCTGAAGTTTTTGAGCAGCGCCACATAGAGCAAATTTACAGTAGTCCAAGCGAGAGGTGACAAGGGCACATGTGAGCATTCTCATTGCGTCCTGTTCTAGGGGAGTCTGCAACTGACGCAGCAAGTGGAGCTGGGCAAAGGCCCTCCTGGCCACAGCTTCCACCTACTTTTCCAGTAGGTAATGCTCATCCATCAAGTCGCCAACTTTCCCTCCATCAAAAATGTATTTCCCAATCTGTATTTCCCAATCTGGGCAGCTTCCAGATGTGTGGATTTCAGCTCCTAGATTTCTCAACAATGGGTCGTGTTGTCTGGAGAATTCTGGAAATTGAAGCCTACACATTACAAGGGCACCCAGGTTGGGAAATACTGTACTAACCCTAAGGCATGACACACGGGACCCTCCAGATGTTGCTGTCCTCCGGCTTCCCAAATCCCTTGCCATTAGCTGCACTGCAGCAACATCTGGAAGGCCACCAGGATCTCCATCCCTGCTAATGGTTTCTTCTGGAACATTAGGGAAACCCTTCATGTGGCAATAACCCAACATCTGCTTTATCCATCCTTAAATGTGCAAATCAGTGGCCGTTCCACCAGCTTTTGAAGACATACCTCCTCTCCCACTGTTTGCCAACCCCCTTCTTTCAGGTAATGGATGTCCCGCAAAGAGGCTTGTTGCATACCAATCCGTGTGAGTGTTCAGTTTAGCTTTTCGAAGACTGTAGGCTTTTTAAAAACCCACTTTAAACACTTCACAGTGCTTTCGCTGGAAATCAAGCTGGGCGTCTTGAGGTCGAAAACGAATTTATAATTAGCAGAGTGTTCCAGCCTCTCATTCATCTGTTCAGGTTCGGCCGGGGGAAGGCGTGTTTTCCTCTGTTGGGAATGAATTGGAAATGTTGCTACCCTTTCTGCTAACACACCTTTCTTGCGGATAGCACCAAAGGCTGACTGAGCCAAGAGCCGAAAGAGAGAGCTTTGGAATAGGGTTAGAACTCCTGAATTTTGCAGTTCTAGACAGTGTGGTTGTCGAGTAGGGGGAAGAGTCAGTTGCAGAAATCAAGGCATCTTGTCCATGTCAAGAAGCAGACCCATTAGGGTGATCTTAGGAACAAAGACATTTTCCTTTTAAAACGGGGGAGGCTTCATCCTCTGATTTAATGCTCTCGCAAAGTCTAATTCACTGTAGCAAATTGGATTTAGACACAACCGTAGGATATTGCGAACGGGAATTCCTGCTAATCACCAGTTTATTGTCATGTTGGGTTGCACAGAGTCTTTGTTGGCTTCGTTGAAGCAACCACTCCTTTGCCCGTTCAGTACTGTCATTCATTTTTATTTCAAAGGCAACACCCAGTGTAATTTTTACACAGAAATAGTAAAGCAGGTTACTATTAAAACCAACAGCATCTCTTTTGCCAGAAAGCTGCAACCTAGTTCCCTCCAGGTATTTTGGACGAAGACTCCCAAAGTTTTCTGAGCCCTTGGTCATGCCAAATGCTTTGATCGACACTAAAATCCACGGCCTTTAGTGGCAATATACTCTCTTCTCCTCTGCTATGTGATGATTTTTAAAGCAGTGATAAGTCATTTTTATCCAGGTGTTAGGTTTTTACTATTTTTGTTGCTTTGAGGCAAAAAGAGGGAATAAAAGGGGGGAAACACAAAACAAAAACAAAAACATAGGACACATAAGAAATAACTCAGCCTAGTTTTTGAAAACATCATAAAACCTTGACCAAATAATACTGATTAGTGTTAGCCAGCTCATAAATGGAAAACCAAAATATATCAGCGATCCAAGTAAATCTGGGATCACACTGTCTTTCAGATCTTTGGTTTGCTGAACACCACGCTTAATAGCTTCGTAATTCTTCACATAAGGATCCCCGGTTTTTTAAAACCATATTGATGTTTGTAACACTGTATTAACGAAGTCTGGATATCAAACTGAATAAGGAATTTCGTACAACAAGGCTGTTGATAAGTATCCCTCTCTGAGACCCCACCCTGAGGCGGGAAGAAATCTGGTTGCTCAGAAATGTCCTCCAAACTGGGTTGACCAACGAAGAGGTGGAAAGTATCGGGATGGACAGTGAGCTTGTACATATTAATGGATAAGTTTATGTGGGCATGTACAGTGGGGCAAAAAAGTATTTAGTCAGCCACCAATTGTGCAAGTTCTCCCACTTAAAAAGATGAGAGAGGCCTGTAATTGACATCATAGGTAGACCTCAACTATGAGAGACAAAATGAGAAAACAAATCCAGACAATCACATTGTCTGATTCGGAAAGAATTTATTTGCAAATTATGGTGGAAAATAAGTATTTGGTCACCTACAAACAAGCAAGATTTCTGGCTCTCACAGACCTGTAACTTCTTCTTTAAGAGGCTCCTCTGTCCTCCACTCATTACCTGTAGTAATGGCGCCTGTTTGAACTTGTTATCAGTATAAAAGACACCTGTCCACAACCTCAAACAGTCACACTCCAAACTCCACTATGGTGAAGACCAAAGAGCTGTCGAAGGACACCAGAAACAAAATTGTAGACCTGCACCAGGCTGGGAAGACTGAATCTGCAATAGGCAAGCAGCTTGGTGTGAAGAAATCACCTGTGGGAGCAATAATGAGAAAATGGAAGACATACAAGACCACTGATAATCTCCCTCGATCTGGGGCTCCACGCAAGATCTCACCCCGTGGGGTCTAAATGATCACAAGAACGGTGAGCAAAAATCCCAGAACCACACGGGGGGACCTAGTGAATGACCTGCAGAGAGCTGGGACCAACGTAACAAAGGCTACCATCAGTAACACACTATGCCGCCAGGGACTCAGATCCTGCAGTGCCAGACGTGTCCCCCTGCTTAAGCCAGTACATGTCGGGGCCCGTCTGAAGTTTGCTAGAGAGCATTTGGATGATCCAGGAGAGGATTGGGAGAATGTCATATGGTCAGATGAAACCAAAGTAGAACTGTTTGGTAGAAACACAACTCGTCGTGTTTGGAGGAGAGAGAATGCTGAGTTGCATCCAAAGAACACCATACCTACTGTGAAGCATGGGGGTGGCAACATCATGCTTTGGGGCTGTTTCTCTGCAAAGGGACCAGGACGACTGTTCCGTGTACAGGAAAGAATGAATGGGGCCATGTATCGTGAGATTTTGAGTGCAAACCTCCTTCCATCAGCAAGGGCATTGAAGATGAAACGTGGCTGGGTCTTTCAGCATGACAATGATCCCAAACACACCGCCCGGGCAACGAAGGAGTGGCTTCGTAAGAAGCATTTCAAGGTCCTGGAGTGTCCTAGCCAGTCTCCAGATCTCAATCCCATAGAAAACCTTTGGAGGGAGTTGAAAGTCCGTGTTGCCCAGCGACAGCCCCAAAACATCACTGCTCTAGAGGAGATCTGCATGGAGGAATGGGCCAACATACCAGCAACAGTGTGTGCCAACCTTGTGAAGACTTACAGAAAACGTTTGACCTCTGTCATTGCCAAGGATATATAACAAAGTATTGAGATGAACTTTTGATATTGACCAAATACTTATTTTCCACCATAATTTGCAAATAAATTCTTTCCGAATCAGACAATGTGATTGTCTGGATTTGTTTTCTCATTTTGTCTCTCATAGTTGAGGTCTACCTATGATGTCAATTACAGGCCTCTCTCATCTTTTTAAGTGGGAGAACTTGCACAATTGGTGGCTGACTAAATACTTTTTTGCCCCACTGTATATGCCCCACTGACCATCCCGAAACTCAAGGGCACCTTACAGAATTTTAGAAATACCCATTAACCATTTTGATCATGCAGTCATCAATCCCCAACAAGGGCCGGCTTTAATAGCAGAAGAAAGATCAGAGCTCCTGAAAGCTTATTGGCACTGAAAAGTGGGACATCTTTTCTCTGGGGGTCAGGCTCCCCCAGTGGGGCACAGCTGCACATAGGAGAGGTGGGGGTTTTCTGTAGATGCTTTAAAGAGAAGGGACTTATTCGTGCACTGTATGAAGAACTAGGCCCTACAGAGAACAGGTGTAGGTATGAAATGTTACTCTTCTGTTCTAGGACATATTTTATACCTGCCTGTGCAAGATAGTTTGCTGGCAAAAAGAAGAAAGAAGCCAAAAATTATTAGGACGGGAGGTTTGCCTTTCTACTTTTTTCGGCTGCAAGAACTTGCTGTCATGAAACAGATCTTATTTTCCCAGTGTTGCGTGGCTTCTGTCCTTGAAGTTTTTGTTCCATTTTTTGGATATGCAGGAATTTGGGTTTGAATGCTTCTCCCCTTGTTATATCCCTCTCCTCTCCCCCCTCTCTTCCAAAACCTCCCTTCCCGTTTTGTAGGCTTTCAAGCTCATTTGCAAACGATGGTTGTCCCATCATTGGGCCTTTTTCAATGTGCCGATTCCTGTGAACGGAATCGTGATGTGAGAACCAACCTCTCCCAAGCTGCACACAAATAACCCATTGCATGTGCTTGACGGTTGGGAGTAGCTATGGGGCGTGGGGGGATAAAAAACACTTTTTCTTTTGGGTAAATGCATGGACTGGGTTGGTAAGTATTAAAAATTTCTGTGAAACCATTTCTGTTGTTTAGACGTTCACCAATCTATTGTTGGTTGTAAAATAGGGACTTTTTGGCAAATGCCGTGCAAAACAAATAGATTAAATCTCTGAGCATTAATGCTGCCCCAAATTACCTTTTTGCCGATGGCATTGTATCTGTTCTGTGTTCTTCGGCTTCAAAAATTGCTCATTAACGTGTCACAGTCCTCTTCTTGGATTAAAAGGAAGCTATCTTTAATTGTGCAAGCTTCCTTCCTTCCTTCCTTCCTTCCTTCCTTCCTTCCTTCCTTCCTTCCTTCCTTCCTTCCTTCCTTCCTTCCTTCCTTCCTTTTGTGAAATCATTTGAGAAGAGCTTCATCTTAAACTTTGCACAGATAATCTTGGCTGGGTCTATCCAAAAGACTCTCTCTTTCTCTTTCTCTCTCTCTCTCTCTCTCTCTCTCTCTCTCTCCCTTTCTCTTTCTTTCTTTCTCTCTCCCCTTCCTTCCTTCCTTCCTTCCTTCCTTCCTTCCTTCCTTCCTTCCTCTTTCTTTCTTTCTTTCTTTCTTTCTTTCTTTCTTTCTTTCTTTCTCCAGCTTGTTTTCAAAAAGAATAAAGAACAAATTGTTCAGCTTTCCAATTTTCCTCTCTACTCCCCTCCTCCTTTTCCAGTCACCAAGGTCATGGACAAACAAGGCTTTTCCTGTGTTTGACATTGTCTTGTGATTCGTAACTGCATATAGCAAGAAACCGGGAAAAGTCTTTGTTTAGAGTTCCGGGACAGGGGGCGGGAGTTCAGGTGATTCTGGAATGGGCAGAGGGATTTTGTCCAAGAAATCCACCCCTTCACAGTCGTCTTGTTTTGCGTGTCTGTATTTCAGAGTCGGCAACTGGAATCCGAGACGGGGACAACTGAAGAGCACAGCTTGAACAAGGAGGCCAGAAAGTGGGCTACTCGCGTAGCACGCGAGCACAAAAACATCGTCCACAGTCAGCGGGTGAGTTGAAATTGAAATTCAGAGTCGGTGCTGGCAGGCGAGGGGGCTTGAAATCCAATATGTATGCAAGGCGCCACGCTGAGGAAGTCAGTGCGGAGAGCCGGCATGGTGTCCTGGTTAAAGTGTTTGGCTAGGAGAGGGGAGATTTGCGTTCAAACCCTATTAGCCATGAAAACTCAGGATGACTTTGGTCCTCATTCACTCCCCGCCCAGCCGACGTTGCAAGATTGAGACTGGGAAGACCTGAGTTCCAATCCCCTCTCTGCCATGGAAGGTTCCTGGGGAACTCTGGGCCGGTCCCTCTCTCCCAGCCCAGCCCGCCTCACGGGGTTGCTGTTGTGGGGAAAATGGGGGAGAGGAACATTCTGCACCTATCTTGAACTCCTAGGGAGAAAGAGTACAAGTTTAACAAGGGAATAAATTTTCGAATCTCTTCCGAAGTCGGCTGCTTGATTTCTCTAAGTATTAAATATTCTCCTGCTCCCTGTTTACGGCAGACCCTGGATGAGCTGGAATGCCACGGGCCGGTGGCGACCGAGCAGAGCCGGGCAGAGCTGGAGCAGAAGATTGACGAAACCAGGGAGAACATTCGCAAAGCCGAGGTAAACCGGGGGCTCCGGTTTTTGGCTAGACTCTCCGTGTGGTTTTACAGGAGTGACTTAGCTCATCCTCCACTGAAGGCTCACTGCAAAAAAAGAGAAAAGCTGCTTGTTTTTTTCAATTGTTGCTGGAGCCTGATACGATTGGTTTCGAATCAATCCCAATAATAGGGAATGTGAAGGCGTGTGTGTGAGGGTGGACTTATTTGCATCAGGCAATCTTTCGTGAAACGTTATGGCTTGTTATGCCACCCGTCTCCTTGGCTGAATGGAGCCCGGTGGGCCACAGCAATTAAAGGAAAGAGGGAAGAGCTGCATTTGCACTGATATTGTTAGCACTTAAGTCGTTTTGACCATCTTCACTGTAGGGCCCTCATCAGTAAACAATGGAGTATACAAATTATTTGTTGTGATCTTATACCCCTTCCATCATTTCTTAATCAGCATTACCTTATCAGCTATATTATGCATTATTCCAGCCTTTTTCAACCTTTTGACCCTGGAGGAACCCTTGAAATATTTTTCAGGCCTCGGGGAACCCCTGCACATTCAGGCTCAAATAGAAGCCAGAAGTTACAGAATTATTCTATTTATTTATTTATTTATTTTCCAACTTATATCACCGCCCATCTCCCCCCACAAAGGGGACTCTGGGCGGTTCACGGGTAGGCCTGTGTAGATGCATTAACAGTGTTCTTAAACTAAAAATGAAGAAGGAAACTTACCTCTTGAATGTGAAGTTGCCCAAAATATGAAATAATTTTTTAAATAAATCGTGATCTCCCAGGTAACCCCTAGTGACCTCTCACGAAACCCTGGTTGAGAAACCCTGCGTTATTCTCATTAATCTTTGTTCTCGTTTCCTGACTTTCTGATTACTTTCACAAAACGGATGATAAACCCAATTCAGCCATTAAATGTACATAGCCCCCATACAATCCCAGAATCTTTTCATGCCACAAAAAATGGCAGCAACTGAGGCTGGGATTTCACGGGTTCATTGAAGTTTTGGGTGAGGGGCCCTGTGCAGCGCCCACCCCCCTCCATTTCCCCATTGAACTCTTCTGTATCACAACAAGTTTGAGCAGGATTTGAGCTTGTGTTCACCCCTCTGCCTTGTCCCCCAGCCCAGTCCCATGGAAGGTTTTGGACACGTTCACTGCCATTTTTCATTTACAAACTTTTAGTTGGGTTGCTGAAGCTGATCTGTTTTCCCTAATCAGATAAATGCCTTAGCAAAATGGGAAAACATGCTAAACTGTACTGTAGCAGAACTAAAATGAAGGTGGAAGCTTCCATTCTTCTCGCCGCTTTTCTTGCTGCTGTGCCAGAAAAATAGAACAGAAGGGATTTTCCAGGCACAAATGGCTGTTGAGGCTATGGCATCCCCGTGGAAGGGCCCTTGACATTATTGCTGCTCTGGTTAGGCCTTGATACATTGAGCAGTTCTGGGTGACGAAAGAAACCAGGAGAAAGCTGGGGTGCAAGTGGACATGGTTCCGATCTTCCAGTGAATTCAACCGAGGACAAGTCAAAATGAAGAATCAAGTGTAGGGTGGTGGTGATGGTGTTGGTGATGCCAAGAGGTTTGCTGCTCCATCATTACTGCATCCACAGTGAATGCCCCAGCAGGGCTTCCAGAGATGGTGGGTGGGCTGCTCCAGGTTAGTCCTGAGGCAGACTCAGCCAGCTGCTCAGGAGCATACTGTAATAGTTTCCAAAGCATATGGAGGGTCAAGTCACCTGAGAAGCTGTTGCATTCATGGGGGTGCCATCAGGTCAGAGTTTAAGGGATCGGCTTCATTTGTTGTAGCCGGGAATAGGACAACATGCTGGTGGGAGTTGAGCCAATGACTTGGGCTCTAGGTCCTTGCCCATGGTGGCCATTAAGATCCAGCAGGGAGAGTCCACAGGGTGACTCCAATAAGTGGTCCGTACCTCTTCATCTGAGGCAATTGTGTCCACCGCCTTCAAAGAAGTACCGATACAATATCCACCAGACCCTGGACTTTTGGACAATTACTACCCAGTTGCAAACATCCCTTTCTTGGGCGATATGCTGGTGGCCATCTAGCTACAGGCATGCTTGGAAAAAGCCAAATATCTAGATCTGCTTCAGACCTGGATATAGCAAGGAAAAAGCCTTGGTTGACCTGATTATTGATTTCTACTAGGAACAAAGGGTGCTACCATCTTGGTTCTCCTGGATTTGGAGGCACGTTAGTTCCGTTCTTCCCTATAGGATGAGTACCAGAAAGTGGCAGTGGGAGATCTGCTCAGCCTCCTGGAGTCTCATGAGGTTCTATTCTTGCAACGGGCTAGAAACCAGGAGACTGAGAGTTCTAGTCCCGCCTTAGGCATGAAAGCTGACTGGGTGACCTTGGGCCAGTCCCTGTCTCTCAGCCCTAGGAAGGAGCCAATGGCAAACCAGGAGACTGAGAGTTCTAGTCCCGCCTTAGGCGTGAAAGCCGGCTGGGTGACCTTGGGCCAGTCACTCCCTCTCAGCCCTAGGATGGAGCCAATGGCAAACCAGGAGACTGAGAGTTCTAGTCCCGCCTCAGGCATGAAAGCCAGCTGGGTGACCTTGGGCCAGTCCCTCTCTCTCAGCCCTAGGAAGGAGCCAATGGCAAACCAGGAGACTGAGGGTTCTAGTCCCGCCTTAGGCACGAAAGCCGGCTGGGTGACCTTGGGCCAGTCCCTCTCTCTCAGCCCTAGGAAGGAGCCAATGGCAAACCAGGGGACTGAGAGTTCTAGTCCCGCCTTAGGCATGAAAGCCAGCTGGGTGACCTTGGGCCAGTCCCTGTGTCTCAGCCCTAGGAAGGAGCCAATGGCAAACCAGGAGGCTGAGAGTTCTACTCCCGCCTGAGGCATGAAAGCCAGCTGGGTGACCTTGGGCCAGTCCCTCTCTCTCAGCCCTAGGAAGGAGCCAATGGCAAACCAGGAGACTGAGAGTTCTAGTCCCGCCTTAGGCATGAAAGCCGGCTGGGTGACCTTGGGCCAGTCCCTGTCTCTCAGCCCTAAGAAGGAGCCAATGGCAAACCAGGAGACTGGGAGTTCTAGTCCCGCCTTAGGCATGAAAGCCAGCTGGGTGACCTTGGGCCAGTCCCTCTCTCTCAGCCCTAGGAAGGAGCCAATGGCAAACCAGGAGACTGAGAGTTCTAGTCCCGCCTTAGGCACGAAAGCCGGCTGGGTGACCTTGGGCCAGTCCCTGTCTCTCTCCTGGCAAACCAGGAGACTGAGAGTTCTAGTCCCGCCTTAGGCACGAAAGCCGGCTGGGTGACCTTGGGCCAGTCCCTGTCTCTCAGCCCTAGGAAGGAGCCAATGGCAAACCAGGAGACTGAGAGCTCTAGTCCCGCCTCAGGCATGAAAGCCGGCTGGGTGACCTGGGGCCGGTCCCCGTCTCTCAGCACTAGGAAGGAGCCAATGGCAAACCAGGAGACTGAGAGTTCTAGTCCCGCCTTAGGCATGAAAGCCGGCTGGGTGACCTGGGGCCAGTCCCTGTCTCTCAGCCCTAGGAAGGAGCCAATAGCAAAGCAGGAGACAGAGAGTTCTAGTCCCGCCTTAGGCTCGAAAGCCGGCTGGGTGACCTAGGGCCAGTCCCTCTCACTCAGCCCAACTCACCTCACAGGGTTGTTGTTGTGGGGAAAAGAGGAGGAGGAAGGAGTATTAGGTATGTTCGCCGCCTTGAGTTATTTATAAAAATAATAAAGGCGGGATAGGAAATAAATTAATAAATAAATAAATAATAAAATATGCTGACAACACTCAACTCTACTGCTCCTTCCACTAGCCTCAAGGGAAGCTGTCCAAATGCTTGATCCTTGCTTCAAAGCAAGAATGGACAGGATGAGGCTTCTTATCCTTCTGGAGATAAGAAGATGGAGATAGCTACAGCTTTTCTTGGGGCCGCACACCCTCTGTACCTGTCTGGGTTAACAGTTCCAGAGAGCAGCGATGCTCATGCTCCAAGGTGCCTTTTCGCTTTTGAATCCAAAGTGCTGCAGAGCCCTAATGTGAATCAGGGAACTAGGAAGACTGTCTGTATTGAAAATACATTCTCCAAGGGGACAGGTGTATAGTTTGGGAACTTTTCTTAAGTACAAAGTGTCATGTGCGACACTGACAGCCTCACTACCAAGAGGTGACCTGTGACCTCACCTGAACCGGAATAGCCTGGGTCCTGGGACCCATCCTCTAATAAGCCTCACAACTGCCTTATCGCAGTGTACCCAGTGGTTCAGAAGCTGGAACTGATACAAGGGACAGCCTGATTTAGAACCCGTAATCCCAGGCCTGAAAATGAAATGCTGCCCTGTGAGCTGTTGGCCCAGTTTCAGGTATTGATGTGGGTCCATAAAGGATGGGATGGCTTAGGACCCCCATACTTAGGTGTAACGGGCAGGAGGAACAGGAGGAAGAGCCGCTATAAGGACAACAGTCAGATAAAAGCAACCTGAGTCCAGGCCAGAAATGTAACCCGAGAAGGCGTCTCAGACTAGACCCTCCCTAGTTCTCACGGAGATAAAGGGAGGAAGGGGGAAAGCGCATTCAGACTTGCAAGGTTCTGTTACTGTAACCTTACAATAAAAGTAGTATTAGCCTGCATGATCTTGGTTTCCTACTTTGGTCTGCCTCGAAGGGCTGACATCAAACATTCATCTTCCCCAGATATCATCCAGCCTGTACACTGCGATGAACTGGGGAGGCTTTGCCAGCATCCCACCAGTAGATGCAGCTCACAGTGCAGGAACGTTTTGGTGATGTTGAGCCAGTTGTACTCAAAGATCTTTGACTTGTCTCTAGCCTGCCTTTCTTCAGAAAACCATTTCAAACCCACCTGTTCATTCAGATACTTCTAGGGAAGTGTTTCTCAACCTTGGCGAGTTTAAGATGGATGGACTTCAACTCCCAGAATTCCCCAACCATCTCTGGCTGGGGAATTCTGGGAGTTGAAGTCCACCTATCTTAAACTCATAAAGGTTGAGAAACACTGTTCTGGGGTAACAACAGGACCAGCCTCCCTTTGTATTATATCCTTGACTTGCCTGGTTGTTGTTTTTTTAATTAGCTTTGCTCTTAATTTTTGCATTTATTCTTAAGCATGTTTGCTTTTGCTGTAACAATTTATTGCAGTGTTTCTCAACCTTCCTGGCTAGGCAATTCTGGGAGTTGAAGTCCACACATCTTAAAGTTGCTAAGGTTGAGAAACAGTGATTTATTGTCAGAGCTTTTTCCCTCGGAGGAAGAACAGTATAGAAACAAATAAAATCTGGCTTACTCTTCAGGGAGTTGAAAATACGATTTCTCAGATAAAATGTGTGATCTCCAAAGGCTCCCAGAGAGAATATTTATAGTAAAGTGAGATACCACATCTGAGACAAGCCAGCAGTTTTCTGCCCGTTCTCTCCCTGCTTTTTCTGGGTTGCATTCTCTTCCTTGATAATTGTTGCAGGACCTCTGACCCCAACTCTTCCCAACAAAATGTAGGTTTTTAAGGGCAAGACCGTTTGGCTGCCATTAGTAGCTGCCAGTTAATTTCATATGCCAGATGTGTTGCTTGTGCCTTTGTGTATGGACGGGTCGGTTGTGGAAGTGCAAGGAAGGCCATCCCACGACCAGGGTTCCCCCAGGTAGGTTGACAGCTTTACAGGTAGTCCTCGACTTATGACCACAATTGGGACCGGAACTTCTATCGCTAAGCGAGGCGGTTATTAAGTGAGTTAATGCCCAATTTTACGACCTTTTTTGCCACAGTTGTTAAGCAAATCACTGCGGTCATTAAGTGAATCATGTGGTCGTTAAGCAAATCCGGCTTCCCCCATTGACTTTGCTTGTCGGAAGCCGGCTGGGAAGGTCGCAGATGGTGATCACGTGACCCTGGGACGCTGCAACTGTTGTAAATACTTGCCGGTTGCCAAGCGCCTCAATTCTGATCGTGTGACCAGAGGGACGCTGTGGCAGTCGTAAGTGCGAGGACCGGTCGTAAGTCACTTTTTCCAGCGCCGTCGTAACTTCGAACAGTAGCGAAACGAATGGTTGTACGTCAAGGACTACCTGTATTGGCTTTTTCATGTCACACTGAGGAACTGCATCTGGTGGGTGACACTTGGATGGGACGTGGGTGAGGCCCCCTATTTGCTCGCTTTCTAACACCCTCCGTTCTTTTTCTGGCACTTTCATCCCTTTGTCTCTTCCTTTCCATCTTCCAGCCCAGAGTGGGATTATGCATTATGCCGAGCTCTAGAATGATGGGAGGAGGCCTTTGAAATTAGATCAAGGGTCCCTTTGCCTCCCCTGCTCCAGCTACTTTGTTCTTTGCGAGTTTTATAAACCGCCTTTCCTCCGAGGTCAGGTCATTCTTCTGCCAATTTTTCCTTGCCACAAAGAGAAGGGCTCGCCCAAGGTCTGAGAAGAAAGGTAGGCTTGAACCCGTGTCTCCCTTCACCGCTGAACCATGTTGTTCCTTACAAGACCGTCCAGAACTAACCACTAAGGCCATATAGAAGGATGTTGTTAGCCAAGCCAAGCCTCATGAGGAAATAATGGGAAATAAGAACACAAGCCACACCCTGCTTTGATCGGACCCCTGGCCCAACTGGCCCAGCAGTCCATCCTCCCAGTGGCCCACCCACAGCACAAGGGAGCCCACTCGTCTCCCAGCAGCTGCTCTGTCCCACAGCCATCAAGGCTAAGAGCCACCAAGGATCCCTAGGACTTCTGTGCATTGGCCCAACCCTTTTGGGAAGCCAGACCTGCAGAAACGCCTTTGCGCGTGGATTGAGGCAAATGCTGACACCTGCTGCGTAGGGTCTCTCTCTGGAAAGTGCCACGGGGCTGATGATCCGTTTTTGTGGTGATGGCTGGCCAAAACGGAGGAGGTTTTCTTTGCTTTGCTTTCCATTAAGACGGGGAGTCTCCCGTGGCGCCTCTGGGACCCCGGAAGGCTCATACGTGGACATTGTCTTTGCATTGTTCCTACATACTTTTAAATCCAGCGCTTGTGGGGCCAAGAATCTGAGAGATCCCCTGCATCTTCACATTTGCAAAATGAACAGGCCTGTAAGACTCGTACGAGCGTTGCATCCGTGTAAAGTAACCACCAAGGCATTGTAGTATACAATCCTCCACTCCGCCCCACCCCACCCCCAGCTCCACCTGCACGCAAGCCATACTCATCTGGAATGGGCTTATATTACACTAGTAAGAAATTTCTTTTGCAGACTGATGCCTTGAATATTGTAGGTGCTGTAATTATTCAATTCTACTCTCCTCCCCACCCAATTTGTGCAGCACCTTAATGTAGATTTCAGACTTCTTGTGTGATCTTACTTTCCCTGCCATCTTCCACCTCCATGCTTATCATTTGTGGTTCTCAGCACATAGTAATGGTGAGAGAGTCTAGATCTAATCCTGTCTATTTGGGGGAGAAACTAAAGAAATTGGTGAGAAGATACCGTTTTACTTCTAAAAGAAGAACGCCATCTTCCGCTCCATGCAGAAAACCCTTGCGTCAGAAGACAGCATGAAAGTAATGCTGCCTTAAATTTACACCTTGTCTGCTCCAGCAGTTGGATATTCAATCATACTGGTACTACTAGGTTCCGCATAGATAGTAGTGTTAATAAATATATCCATAATTTACGCTGTTGGTGTTCATCCTAATGATGGGGAAATAATTCTGTTCCCACGGATGTCTCTTGAATAGTTAATCAAGACTTATTCCCCCACAAATTATCTGGAAAACTGACATTAGCACATTCAAAATTAGTTGCCAGCCTCCATCACGCAATTTGTTGGTGCTTTTTATCTTCTACCTTGTAGGTTGTGGTTTTCTAAGGCAGCCCTTCTGAGCAGCGCCCGTGCCTGAATTTTGGCAGCGTGTTCCTCCCATTTATAATGCTAAAAATATAGTTTGCTGAAATAAGTGTCATCTTTGTGTTCCAAGAAGTGGGGTTTCATTAAAGCTGTGTGGGATTGCCTGCTAAAATTAAAACGAGTAAATATTTGTGCAGAGAAAAACAAAACATTTGTGCAGTTAATATTTTTCCCCGTAACACATGCATGTATGTGTATAAAATTAGCCAATGGAAAGAATTAAATATTTTTTCTCATAAGGATTTTTTTGCGTTGTCTAGTATGCAAGTATTTGGCTAAAACTGAGATCTTATAAAGCAGCATTTCCAGATGTTATTTTTCTGCTAGCACACCGTCTCAAAGAAATGCTAAACTGAGTCACGTTAAGAGTAAATTCTATTCAGGCACACGCACGTGTCTGAGATTGAGGGCCAGCCTGATATCGCTGTGGCTGTGTTTAAGAAATGAACAGCTTTTATTAAAACGTTTGAAGGAACAGAATAAACAACTGCAAAAAAGAAGAAAAGGAAGATAAACGCATTGGAGCCCAGCAAGATGGTGTGTGGCTGGGTAAGAGAGGGCTCCCCCAGGGTGCCATGAGTTTTTATAGCGATTTTAGAGTTTTTATTGGTTTTTGTTTTATGGCTTGGGGGTTTCTGTTGTCTTTATTGTTTTATTGTTTTGTGCACTGCCCAGGGTTGTTGTTACAATATGGGCAGCTGCATAAATCTTTTAAAATAAATAAGTAGATAGAGGCATAGTGAATAAAGAATAAACTATCAGTGAGTAAATGGGGAGTTTACAATTATAATGAAATTTGAAATTTGTAATTTTGCTAATTAATTGATTGTACATGTAAGGAGGGGCGTGGTGGCTCAGCGGGTAAGACGCCAGGCTTGTCAATCGGAAGATCGCAAGTTCGGTGGTTCGAATCCCTAGCCCTGCGTGCGGAGTGAGCTCCCGCACTAGCTCCAGCTCTTGCCAACCTAGCAATTCGAAAGCATGCAAATGCAAGTAGATGAATAGGTACCACTTCGGTGGGTAGGTAACAGCGTTCCATGCTCGTCATGCTGGCCACATGACCGTGGAAGCGTCTTCGGACAACGCTGGCTCTTCGGCTAACAAACGGAGATGAGCACCGGCCCCTAGAGTCGGACACAACTGCACAAATGTGTGGGGGGCACCTTTACCTTTTTACATGTAAGGAATGAAGTTAATTTGTATCTTTTTTAAAAAAAACTAGAAATCTCCATAAAACTCTGAGCATAATATCAATATCGCCACGTTTATCATCATTCCAAGGATAAATGCGGATATTTAAAAAAATAATATAAAAAGGAAAGAAAAAATAATTCATTTTTTAAAAAGAAAGAAGTCAATAAAAACAGTATTGGGAAACTACCTAGTTTTAAATTCCCTCCCATTGTACCCGACTGATGATTACATCAACAAACTTATAAACACTGAAATTATTTCTAATTACAGTCCTGACATCAATTATTTCCCCCTTAAAACCCGTGCTCTGGGGGTCTGAATTTGCCTTGTCACGCAACATAAGGGGACCCATCCTTGCTTAAATTTACAGGTAGTCCTCACTTAACAACCACAATTGGGACTGGAATTTCAGTTGCTAAGCGAAGCGGTCATTAAGCGAATCCAACCCGATTTTACGACCTTTTTGCGGTGGTTGTTTAGCGAATCACTGCGGGTGTCAAGTGAACCATGTGGGCGTTAAGCAAATCATGCGGTTCCCCATTGATTTTGCTTGCCAGAAGCCGGCCAGGAAGGTAGAACATGGCGATCATGTGACCACAGGACGCTATGACGGTCATAAATGCAAACCAGTTGACAGGCGCCCAAATCATGATCACATGACCACGGGGACACCACAGCGGTCGTAAGTGTGAGGACAGGTCACAAGTCGGTTTTTCAGCACCGTCGTAAGTCTGAACCATCACTAAATGAATGGCTGTTAAGCGAGGACTACCTGTAGTCAAGCCTCTGTTCTGAATACATATGGTTAATTTTGCTGTTGCTGCCTGTACCCCAAGTTTGGCTTCCCGGGCTGACACTGTCGGGAAAGCGTCTCTTTTCCAACGTTGAGCCAGATTTGTCCACATGGCCATCAGCCAACTTGACTTTTTTTAACCGCACCCTGAGGACCCTGGCCGCCGCCTCCTCTCCCCCCTTCCCATTGCCTGGTCTCGTCTGCTTTTTCTCTCTACCCCCTCGGCTCCTCCTCCTCCTCTATGCCCATTGCACAACTCTTCAGCCCCCTTTGCTGCCCACCCACCTTCCCCCCAGCACCAGCGCCAGCCCTGTGCTTCCTTCCCCTGCAGCTGTACATCGGTTTGGGCTGCACTGCACTGGCTGGTCCCCTTTGAGAGTGTTGACGCTTCCTGTTAATGCCTCAACCGGATTCGGTTCAAAAGGTCTCCAGAAGGCCTTCGACGGTCGTCTCCTCCTTCCAGTTCGGTTCCTGCTTTGCTCTGCCAGGGGTGCAAGAAACGGGGTGTTCCTGATGGGCCGCTTCCACGCGGAGGGAGGAGTGCCCTTTCCAGCAAGGTGCGTGGGCCGTTTCTCTGTTGCTGGCCTTTTTGCTCTCCAAGGAGACTTTAAAATATAATTTAAGAAAACATTCCCAAAGTATAAATCTCTTCTAGAACGCTGGCTGCTGACGCAATGGCTTCTGATGGTGGAACGTGCATTTTTCACTGTCTTTGCACCAATCGCAGAGTTCTATCCAGGAGTTAGTGGGTGTGTTTTGGGGTGAGTTGCGTATTACTTCAGTCACCACTTCTCTGTTAGAGAGCATGGATTCTAAATGGGGGGGGGGGGGGGAGAAAACGTATTGCCCAATCTCTGGGTCTAAAATAGCCAGCTGCTATAGTTTGGCTGGGGATAATGGCATTTGTAATCAGACTCCTGTGGAGTGGTGGGTAAACCTGCAGCTCTTAGGGTAGCGCGCAGGTCAGTATTTGCACACAGTTTCATCTGCCCATTTGTTTCCTCTGGTTGGTCCTACGTAATTTTTTCAAGCTTCGAAAGCAATTCTTTTTCTTTTCTTGTTTTCTCCTTTGGTCTGGTCGTGCACAGACACACCCTTATGCGAGCAAGGTTCCTATTTATTCTGCCCCCCTTTGAAAAGTTGCCCCATGGGAACGGGCCCCAGCGATAGATCTCGAGTCATGCAGCTGATGGTTCAGCTATGATAAGCAATATTGGAAAAGTGACTCTGAGGTCAAAGTCACGTCCTTGTTCTTTCCCAGGAAAACTTGCTCTGAACCCTCGCTCCCTGTCCTCCCATGCATTCCCCCTTCGGATTCTTAATCTAAAAGTAACCTATTCGACGTCGGGCAGTTCGCTGTTCCCGCATAAAATATGTGCTGGGTGCCGACCAAGCAGCGGAGTCTTTGTTCCATGGTTCCAGGGCTAATTTAGCACGAGAGCTTCCCATGGGACATGTGGGCAAAACTACAGAGGTCTTAGGAGCCGTTTTAGCATTTAAATCCGTTTCAGTCTCGCCTGATTCTGGAATGGAAGCAGCATTGGTCAAAAAGGTGTGGCTGTCCCTTGATTTCTCTTGACTTCTGTCAGGATGGAGGCCGAGGCCGATGAGTCCAATCTGGAAATAGAGGGGCCGATAACAATAGAACCGGGAAGGAGTTGGCGCAAAATTTGAATTAGAGCCAGAGCAGCTGATTGGAGGCAGCCCAGAAGGAGACTCGCCTCCACCTATTAGCACGCGAGAACGGCGGTGGGAAAGGCGGGCAGAGCAACGTGAGGCACGACTGGCTCCCGCACACAAACAGCACGCAAGTCAAAAGGATAAAAGGCAAGCACAGCAGGTGCCTATTGCCGGAGACGACCGTTCACGTTCCGTGCTGCATCCTGGAGTGAATAGCGATCCCGTCGCCATGCCATGCCAGAATCCCCGCTCAGACCTCGCCTCGCTTCCACACCAGAGCCTCGCTGTCCAGCCAAGCTTCGTGCCGGAGTCTTCCCTTGTTGCCCTGCCGCGCGCTGCGCCGGAACCCTGCCCCGTAGCCCAGCCGCGCTTCGTGCCGGAATCTCGCCTTGCTGCCGCGCCCTGTCCCGCACCGGAATCTTGCCCAGCCCCTGCGTCCAGCCTCGAGCCAGAGTCTTGCTTTGACTTTGCGCCAAGCCTCAAGCCGGAACCTCGCCTTGCAGCTGCTGCACCTAGTCTCGTACCAGAATCATACCTCACAGCTGCGTCAAGCCTCGTGCCAGAATCTTGCCTTGCCTTTGCATCAAGCCTCGAGCCAGAGTCATGCCCCACCGCCGCATCAAGCCCCGTACTGGAGCCGTTCCTCGCCGCAGCGCCAAGCCTCGTGCTGGCGCCTTGCCTCGCAGCCGCGCCAAGCCCCGCATCAGAACCTTACTTCGCAGCCACATGGTGGTTGCCCGCATGCGCGCCAACCGGGAACGGATCACCGCAGACCACCCGAACTCTGAGCACCTCGTGTCGCCTTTGTTTCCTCTAGATATATTTTGTGTGTGTTTTAATTGTAAATAAAAGACGTATTCCACACCTTCCTGCTTCGGGTCTTAGTTGGGACAGGACAGCTTCTGATACTTTTGTTGGTAATATCCTTGACTGGCTACAGGTAGTCCTCACTTAACAGCCATTCATTTAGTGACTGTTTGGACTTATGTCGGTGCTGAAAAAACTGACTTACAACTGATCCTCACACTTACAACTGTTGCTGCATCCCCACTGTCACGTGATCACAATTTGGGCGCTTGGCAACCGGTTCGCATTTATGACCGTCGCAGCATCCTGTGGTCACGTGATCGCCATTTTCGCCTTCCCGCCTGGCTTCTGGCAAGCAAAATCAATAGGAAACCATGTGATTCACTTAACAACCACATGGTTTGCTTAATGCCTGCGGTGATTTGCTTAACAACTGCCGCAAAAAAGGTCGTAAAATCGGATCAGGTTTGCTTAATGACCACTTCATTTAGTAACCAAAATTCTGGTCCCAATTGTGGTTGTTAAGCGAGGACTACCTGTACACCGACTGGGGATGACAGGAGCTGTTACATGGTGGGTCTATTCCTGTCTGCAAGGCTGATCATAGAGAAAATCAATGGGGAACATTATGTGATACCAAAACAACACATTCATCCATGACATAGACCAGTGTTTTAGTGAGTAATGGGATAATGGCCAGTCACCTGACCCAAATATTGATCATACAGAAGCCCTGTGGGTGAATTTATGGGAATTGCTGGTTCTTGTAATGGAGCACTCGGAGTCTAGGAACAAGGAGAACTGTTTGCAGAATACTGCAGAGCAAGAAGAGATCAGTATGCCTTTTCTATCTTCTAAGCAGGTAGCAGCCAAGAGGCAGCTAGGAAGAAGGGCAAAGACATGAGGAAGGCTCGGTCTTAACATACCCACTGACAAAGTGCCCATATCCAGTTTCCAAGATGCTGTAACCTTGCCCCCATTTCCTTGCAGCAAATCTGATCAATGAGGCCCTGTGAGCATCTAGCTTTCTTGCAGCCTGTTCTGAGCTTTTGACAGTTCTGGAAGAGCAGGTCAATATTGTGGGGTGTGCAGTGTAGTGTTGTCCTGGGGAGCCCAGCTCCTAGAGATCCGTTCGAGTCCTTGTGGGAGCTGCAGCCTTGTTTGGACAGGGAAAGCCTGGCCCCTCTGTTCTTCTCAGCTGAGGACCTTCATAGGAGCTTTTGTGAAGAGAACCGCCTACGCGTTAATATTCTCAGATTTTTGTCTACATCTGAGATAGAGACTCCTCATTGTGGAGGTGGCTTCAGTAGTTCATTTTTAATGATCCTTGTGTTATAAAGTGCCTGAGTGTGTTTGAGAAGATCTCCAGGCTAACCATTCTGTGATCCATGTTCCTCAAGGACGTTATGGCAGAGGCTTCAGTATTATCTTGAGATCTTTGATCCCCGTGGTAGCCAGGAAAGGTCTCTGCATCATTGGCACCACGGTGTTATTGGTATTCCCTGTATTCATTCTTTCTTTCCATCCATCCATCCATCTATTATCCCACCTTTATTATTTTTATAAGTAACTCAAGGCGACGAACATACCTAATACTCCTTGCTCCTCCTATTTTCCCCACAACAACAACCCCGTGAGGTAAGTTGGGCTGAGAGAGAGTGACTGGCCCAAGGTCACCCAGCCGGCTTTCATGCCTAAGGCGGGACTAGAACTCTCAGTCTCCTGGTTTGCCATTGGCTCCTTCCTAGGGCTGAGAGACAGGGACTGGCCCAAGGTCACCCAGCCAGCTTTCATGCCTAAGGCAGGACTAGAACTCTCAGTCTCCTGGTTTGCCATTGGCTCCTTCCTAGGGCTGAGAGACAGGGACTGGCCCAAGGTCACCCAGCCGGCTTTCATGCCTAAGGCGGGACTAGAACTCTCAGTCTCCTGGTTTGCCATTGGCTCCTTCCTAGGGCTGAGAGACAGGGACTGTCCCAAGGTCACCCAGCCGGCTTTCATGCCTAAGGCGGGACTAGAACTCACAGCCTGCTAGTTTCTAGCCCAGCAATTACGCTCTTTGGATTTGGGCAGAACTAAGAAGAGGGAAGTTTGGTCTAGTGGTTAGGGCAACGGGCTAGAAACCAGGAGACGGTGAGTTCTAGTCCCCCCTTAGGCGTGAAAGCCAGCTGGGTGACCTTGGGACAGTCACTCTCTCTCGGCCCAGCTCACCTCACAGGGTGGTTGTTGTGGGGAAAATAGGAGGAGGAAGGAGTATTTGGTATGTTTGCCGCCTTGAGTTATTTATAAAAATAAAGGCGGGATAGAAAATAAATAAATAACAAACAAACATCAGGTCCATTCAGATGTCTTGCACCCAACAGATACAGGTGTGTGGCAGTGATTTCTGAGTATTGGGGTCTGAAAAGACATTGCTTCTTGCTTTCCTTCTACTTTCTGGCTGGGGAATTCTAGGAGTCAAAGTCTACACATCTTAAAGTTGTCAAGGTTGAGAAACACTGTTCTAAGGCCCAAGATTGAAACATACATACCGCCATTAAGAATAAGTCCAGCTGTTGGTTGCTTCACAGCTTTCCCTAACCAGATGCCTTCCAGATGTTTTAGACTGAACTCCCAGAATTCCTGGCCAGCACAACCCATTCTGGTTAGGGATTCCAGGAGCTGAAGTGCTACATACTGTATTTGGAGAAGGTTACTCTAGCCCTCATTGACTAAGATTGGCATTATTTATCCAGGATCTTTAGAGAATGTCCCAAGATGAACTTCTTTTAATTGTGGATTCTCCTCCCACAATGCATGTTTTCTACCTTGGCTTTAATTGTGGGTAGAGAGTATTATATTGTTTGCCAATATTTGCTTGCTTGCTTGCTTGCTTGCTTATGCATGCATGCATGCCATTTCTGTGGCTGTCCATGCAGCTACTGGGTGGCTGACAGTAAATGAAATTAAAAACAACAACAGTCCCAATAATTAGAAACTATTACAATTAATATACAGTGCTCCAGAGGTCTAGTAATTCCCTTTCTTCTTACAGGCCAGTAACAGACAAACTCTACAAAGTTACAACAAGGATATATCAGGAATGGCCAAGCATTTAAAGGACACCTTTAAAATCAAACTGCAACGCCTTCTTCCCAAAAATAATGGGGAAAGCCTTGGCCAAACACATTTCTCTTCATTTTGGTCACCCTCTTGCAGAGGCTGCAAAAATCCTTTTCATAGTAAAAAAATCTCTTGTTCCTCAGACTGGTGAATAAAACCAAGGATCTCAGTAACTCTGTCTGTCTCTCTCTTTGTCATCTTAGATTATAAAGTTGAAAGCAGAAGCTCGCCTTGACCTCCTGAAGCAGATTGGGGTTTCGGTGGATACGTGGCTGAAAAGTGCAATGAATCAAGTGATGGAGGAACTGGAGAACGAGCGGTGGGCCAGCCTCCCCGCCCTAGCCAATAACGGCTCCTCACACTTGGTAGGTTTTGGCTTGTCTAACCATTCCCTTCTTTGCTTTGCAAAGCGCCTGTTATCAGCCAAGTTTAAACACTAGCTGACTCTTTTTAACCCATCTGGTATATCTGTGACTGCATATTTTGAGCCATAAAAAAAGGGCCGGGCCACACCAATATCCGAAGGGACTAATTGCAAAGCACCAATATCAGAAGGGACTAATTGCAAAGCACCAATATCCGAAGGGACTAATTGGGAGGGAGGGAGGGAGGGAGGGAGGGAGGGAGGGAGGGAGGGAGGGAGGGAGGGAGGGAAGGAAGGAAGGAAGGAAGGAAGGAAGGAAGGAAGGAAGGAAGGAAGGAAGGAAGGAAGGAAGGAAGGAAGGAAGGGAGGAAAGGAAATTTTTTTCAATGAGTTTCAGTCCTCCTCAACAGTCAGATTTATGTAGCCATTAGATTCATTAGCAGAGGAGCATCACTGATCCATGTGGAAGGTTTGGAAAAGAGACGGTCTGGCTAACGACTGCATACATTTCCCTGATGAAAATAGCCAGAGGACATTTGGTCCTGTTCAATCATTGTTGTTTCTCACATTCTTAGCTGTTCTGCGGCTGATTTTTAAACAGCAACCGCAAGCACAGCAGGCCTGAGCCAGAGGAAGACAGTTGGGGAGGTCAACGTTAATCCTTTGCTCCCACAGCAACGGTAGATTTCTTTTTGCAAAAAAGAGCAATGATGCAAAGGCTAAAAATATGAGCACTGGCCGGTTTAATTTTGCCCTTATAAGAAGTATTGTGAAGAAGTCTCTAGCCAACCAACATTTTGCATGCTGGATTTTTGGAGAGGCATTCAATTTGTCCTCAGTTGCAGCAATGGTTAGAAAGAACCATTTATTGCGGGATGAGCTTCTGGGGGCAGAAATCTTAGTTTATGGGATGTGCAAATTAAAGGATGCATTTGCAAGGCGGTTCTGAGCTTCATTTGGGAAGTTGCAAGCAGAAAGATTTCTATAGATGGTTTTTGATGGTGGTGGTGGTAACGACGAACCTCTTGGTAGAGAAGAATTCTTTCAGGAGCAAGAGGATTGTAAGACTAACCTTAGCCAACCATTCATGTACTTTTAAGCTGGGTTCACACAACACGTTTAAGCAGGGGTGTCATTTGTGAGGCTTTAGACCAGTGTTCCTTTAGACCAGTGTTCCTCAACCTCAGGAAGTTTAAGACGTGTGGACTTCAACTCCCAGAATTCCCCAGCCAGCCATGCTGGCTGGGGAATTCTGGGAGTTGAAGTCCACACGTCTTAAACTTCCTGAGGTTGCGGAACACTGCTTTCGAACCCAGTCAGCTCTCTGGTTCTGCAAGCTTTATTTCTGCAAATGAAGTTACAGTTAGACTTGCAAATGGCATCTTGGATCTGGTGAGATTCCAGCAGAGGGACCGCTTGCCGTTGACATCCAAGTGCGCGGTTCAGACAGTGACCTAAACGAGAAAGTTCCCTGCCTCCAAGAAGGATGCAGTGTGCATTTTGCGGGAAGGAAGAAGCAGACATGTGCCTGAGCACTGATAGTTGCATCCCTTGGGCTGAGAATCTGAGGAAGCGAGCCTTAAGGGTTCTTCGGTGCCAAGAGACAAGGAGAGAGAAACGCACTCATCTCTTCCTCCCTTCATTTGGCTTCCTGCCTCAGTTTCTCTTTGTGAAAGCTGGATTTCCCCCAACATACTTCCTCTGCCTGAATTTCTAATGAATTGGCAGATGCGGGGGTGGGAGGCGATAAAATCTCATTTCCATTTTTTTTCCTGCCCACCCAGCCTGAGCTATAAAAGGGTGGCTTTACCTGATCTTCCCTCGAAGGTGGTGGTGTCTTTCTTTAAATAAAGTAAAGTCTAACATTGCAAACCAAAAACACCCATTTTTTTTCTTTTGTATTCTCTTCTACGTCTCCTATACTCCCTTTCCCTTCCCTTTTCTTGATAATCCTAAATCTGTAGTATAATTCTAAATCCCCCCAACATACAGGCAACTCGGATTCCATTAAATAAAAAATTAAGTCAAGCACTGGTGATTTCAGAACCGTGTTGGGACACTTACATGTGCTCTAAATCAGGGGTCCCCAACCTTTTTGGCACCAGGGACTGGTTCCGTGGAAGACAATTTTTCCACAGACCGGGAGGGGGGGGTTGCAGGCGGGAGCCAATTGCGAGGACGGGGGCGGGGTTTGCAGGCGGGAGCCAATCGCATGGATGGGGGCGGGTTTGCAGGCGGGAGCCAATTGCGCGGACGTGGGGCGGGGTTTGCAGGCAGGAACTAGGGCGGCAGGAAGGGACGTGGGTGCAGTGCGAGACCGGTCGGCCGGGACTGGGGGTCTCGCAGGGATAGGCGGCAAGGCGGGGGCGCTTACCAACGCGGAAGTTCCGAAGGCCAGGATGGCAGCTGCAGGGCGCGTGGCTGGAACCGGCGGCAAGGCAGGAACTGGGCTGGCGTTGGCAGCAGATTCTGCGGCGGCGGCGTCTCTCGGCTCGGTCCGGGAGCTCCACGTGGCTGGGTGAGCTCGGTTTGCGAGCGGGGGCCAGTTGGGCCTCGCGCTCCTTGGCTCGCCTCTCCGCCTCTCCTCCGACACCACCGCTCACCTCCTGCTGTGCGGCCCACTTCCTAACAGGCCGCGGCCCACAGGCTGGGGACCCCTGCTCTAAATGTTTCGAAGTTTACATTAATAATAATTTCACAATGCCCATGAATGAGCAGGACACTTGACAAAGAGGCTGCCTGCTAACATCTTCCTATTCAAGTGTGCCTTCCTCGTCTTCAGCCTGCGATTGGAGCAGGCAGTTTTGATATACGGGTAGTCCTCGACTTATGACCATTTGTTTAGCGACTGTTCAAAGTTATGACAGCACTGGAAAAAGTGGCTTACAACTGGTCCTTGCACTTCCAACCGTTGCAGCATCTCTGCAGTCACATGATCAAAATTTGGGCCCTTGGCAACCAGCATGCATTTACGACGGTTGCATTGTCCTGGGGTCACATGATTGCCATTTGCAACCTTCCCAGCCGGCTTCCAACAAGTAAAATCAATGAGGAACCACGTGATTTACTTAATGACTGCGTGATTCACTTAACAGCTGGGGCAAAAAAATGTCATAAAATCGGGTGCGGTCACATGATGCCTCGCTTAACGACCGCACCGCTTAAAGACAAATTTTCCTGTCCCTATTTAGGTCATAAGTCGAGAACTACCTGTATGTCAGTGTCTGGGGTGGTGTAGGTGAGTCCATGTCTTCTGAAGATGAGGTGATGTAGAATTACTGCCCCCCAAGAAGTTGAATGTTGCATTTCTGCATCAGTCCTGGATCTCACGGAGCTTTTTTCTGAATAGAAGTTGCATTTCCGTAGCTGAAAGAGTGTGTTATGTGGACAGACCAGTATAGAGAGAGAGCGGCTTCTTGAGAATCAGGCAATACAGTTCTTTCTCATGGTCCCTGAAAGGTTTAAGCATGCCTCGGACTGTAGGGTGGAGGATTAGCTCAGCTGTTTAAAAGGAGAACAAGGATCAATTGAAATGCCAATAGAAAAAGGAAGCCCATCCCCCCAACTGCGGGTTATGTTCTCCTTGCCAGGACCTGGCATTCTCAGTGGTGCCCTGTGGCAAAGCTGCTGAACCAGGATTTCAGAAATAAGGGAAAAACTGGTGGCATTTCCCCCCTCCAGATACAGAGCCTGTTACTTTTCTCCATGGATGCAGGGCCGGCTGATCCGTTAGGCACAATAGGCACCATGCCTCGGGCCCATGGCAACGTTTTAATTTTTTTTTTAAATCAGAAGGAATAAAAACCAAGTAGGAATTAGTTGTTTTTATGCCTTTTAGTAAATATTTATTTATTGTCATGCTTTTTTAATTTAAAAATAGGCAAGAAACTTACAAGATTTGAACATCAAGCCAATGGTCTTATTTGTAACCTATAGGCGTAGCCTGGATACTAAAACTTAGTAACTTTACTTAGTAAGGGATGCTTACTATCTCTTCCCATTTTTCTTTGTTAGCTGAACGTTGATCTAGAAAGGGAAGAAGGAGAAGAGGTGGAAGACGGCATGGATGCTTTTGATGACAGCAACTCCAGTCCTTCTGGCACCCTCCGAAATTACCCGTTGACCTGCAAAGTCGTTTATTCGTA
This sequence comes from Charina bottae, assembly GCA_023362775.1. Lineage (NCBI taxonomy): Eukaryota > Metazoa > Chordata > Lepidosauria > Squamata > Charinaidae > Charina > Charina bottae. The sequence continues at coordinate 604,615 of JALMGJ010000045.1, read as the reverse complement.
CAAGGTAGGTGTGTTTAGAATCTTGGCCGGAAACAGATTCTCATACAAACTTAGGTGCTGGTTAAGGGTGTGCAAGGCACCCATTAGTGGGGATTCAGAACAAAACAGGCCCATGTGGAATGTTTTCTCAGAGTATTTTATTTTATTTTATTTTATTTTATTTTATTTTATTATTGTATTATTTTATTTTATTTTATTTATTTTATTTTATTTATTTTATTTTATTTTATTATTTTATTTTATTATTTTATTTTATTTTATTTTATTTTATTTTTATTATTTTATTTTATTATTTTATTATTTTATTTTTTAATATTACTACCCATCTTCCCCCGAAGGGGGAACTCTGGGCGGTTTACAATAAAACCCGGAGTTAAAGTACAAAACAGATCCCAATGGAAATGCAATAAATATACAATATCATTATAATTATTTAAACATATAAACAGCATAGAATAAAATAAAATCTAGATGGCTATGGTTCTTCCTCAAATCCTGAGCACAGGGGCCATTCTCAATCAAACCAAATTTTGCGTACGTTCCAACAGAACAAAACGCAGAATACTTTTCGGGGTTCTGCCCAGCGCTGCAGAGTAAAGATACAGCACCCCTCTTCACCCGTGTCCTCACCGGATGCTCCTTAGCAAACTCTGCAGCCTTGGGATAAGAGAACAAGTCTGTAGCTTGAATCATGTCAACTGGATTTCTATTTTCTCAGTGGAAACGTTTCGCTCCTTATCCAAGGAGCTTCTTCAGTCTGAGCAAAGTTGGTAAGGGAATCCTAAATATGTTTCTAGGTGGCTGTGTGACCTTACACCTGGGGCTAGGTCATGGTTATTTTGAGATGTTATTTTAAGTCCTTTTATTTATTTAACGATCCTCCTTTAGATGATAAAAGGACTTAAAATAACATCTCAATATAACCATGACCTAGCCCCAGGTGTAAGGTCACACAGCTACCTAGAAACATATTTAGGATTCCCTTACCAACTTTGCTCAGACTGAAGAAGCTCCTTGGATAAGGAGCGAAACGTTTCCACTGAGAAAATAGAAATCCAGTTGACATGATTCAAGCCACAGACAGTTCCACCTGGATGATTGAGGACCTTCATCGACAAGAGAACAAGTCCTTCTACACACTAGGAACTGGTTGAAGAGCAGGAAACGGGGGAGGAAGAAATGATCGGTTTCCACATTGGGACGATGTGCCAAGTGGGATTCCCCCAAGGGTTAGTGGTGAGACCAGTACTTTTTAATGTGTTTTTAAGGGATCTGAAATTCAGGACGAGCGGTGAGTTGGCCAGGTTTGCAGCTGATGCCAAATTGCTGAGGTTAGAAACTTTTAGGAAGGAAATTAGAACTCACAAAGTATTCCTCTAAACTGGGTCAATGAGTTTTAGAGGCAAATGCAGTTCCTTATATATGTTTTGAGATCTCAGGTGGAAGTGAAGTATTCTGAGTTTAAAGTATTTTGAATTCCAAACCAATCTGGTATATTCCAAGATTTTTTCCCCCCAAGGTCAAAACTTGTTTTTTTCAAGCAGCATTGGGGTGTTTGAGTCATACAAAAATACCATCACGCTGTTCCTTTTGGGGGTAAGCAGTGTTAGGCAGAGTGCAGAAAAAGAGTAGGACGCTGTAAACAAAAGAAATTAAAGGCAGGGGAGAAGAGAAAGAAAGGGGAATGTAGCTAAATCTCATTTACAATCTAGTTACAACAACTCCGGTCATTATATCTCTTCCCACATTTCTAAGCTTGCTTCCTACATCCACAGCTTCCATCCACAGCTTTGTATGTTGCCTTTTGCCCTTTAAACTTCTCACTTCTTTCTTTTCAAGGATCTCATCAACTCCACGAATCTTCAACTTTCTCAGTCCTCCCTTCCCAACCCATCCCCTCTTTCTTGTTGGTTTTGCAATTCAATCCTCAACCATCCCTGCATATGACCCAAACCATCTCGAGGTACTTCTTCCGTGTCGTCCTATCCTTGCAAGCCCTCCTAGCTTTTACCACGTTATATGGGTGCCTTTGCTTCTGTAAACTTCTCTCTTTTTCAGGATCTCATCATCTCCATTCAACCGCAACTTTCTCAGTCTTCCCACCCCACTGCAAGCCACTTTGCTCTTCCTCCTTTGTTTTTGGCAGTTGCATCCTCATTCATCCTCTGTGTGTCAGTGTTTCTCAGCCTTGGCAACTTGAAGATGTGTGGACTTCAACTCCCAGAATTTCTACCTGTCCTATGCTGGCTGGGGAATTCTGGGAGTTGAAGTCCACACATCTTCAAGTTGCCAAGGCTGAGAAACACTGCTGGAAGTGTTCAATATATGTTTAAGCCATCTCATTTCCTTCATACCAATCACCCACTTTTATATTCAACCCATTCATTCTTGAGCCTCTCCTTGTTTTTCTGTACATACTTCTTCAGCACCCCATTCCTACAGCATTCAACATTTATGGGGGTTTTTTTTGACGTAACCAACTCTCGCTTTCCTATAAGAAAGTTGGCTCCTTATACTGAGCCATTTTTCTATCTTTCAACAAACATTCATTCCTCCCAACAGACCACATACTATCCATTCCCTTTTGTCACCTTTTGCATGTCTTAACTTTTCTCCATCCATTTTCTCATCTTTAATAAACGTTTAGCAAGCTATGAATAGTTATTTCTGTGCTCCAGTTTTTCATCATCTATCTCAAACTTGCAGGCATTCACTCCATTTTCCCTGTGAAGCATAACCATCTTGGTCTTTGATACATTAATTTTCAGATCTGTTTTTGATGCATCATATTTGCTGCAAATCATTTTGGGTTCTCAGCCAGCAACAGGCATCTTCCGCACATAGAAGTACACTTATTTTCGTACCCCCAATGAACACGCCTCTGATGTCACCACATGCTTTCCATCTGCACTTTTCCATAAATGCATTAAACAATCAAGGGGACATCACAATCTGTGTCTTATTCCCTCCTCAGTGTTGAACCAATTCCTAAATATTCTATGTATTCTCATACATACTTTACTTTCATCATATATATCTGTTATACAACCTTCAATTCCATATTCGCACAGAACCGAAACATTCCCTAATTCAAGCTTGTTCGCTTTATCATACATTTTTTCTAAATCAACAAATGTCCAGTAAGTGTCAGGGAGATAACTGGCGAAGAAGGAGGGGGCTCCCTCCCGGGGGAGAAACGCATGCACAGTACTGAATCGCTTTGCCTCCCTCCCAAGAGGCTAAAGAAGGCCCCTCCCTGATTTCTTGGACTTTTTCTCTGAGCATTACCAGTTCATTTTAGTTTAGCTGGATTCTGTCTAGTAGAGTAGGACAATAAAGCACCAGAGCCTCAACACCAAGTCTCAGCGTGCTTTCCTTCACTCGAAGTCAGGACAGTAAGCTTGCTCACTCAAAGCACAAAAGTTGTTTTTGACTAGATTTAGGATTTCCTATGTTGTATGAGCGTTTTTATTTTACCACTGTGAACAACTGGGCATCGTCAGAAATTACGCCCCCTTGCTACTCCTTCAAAGAGCAAATTGTTTATCAACAAATTAGGAAATCTCCTTTCCATCTCCCATCCCTGGGGAAATTTATTTATTTATTTACTTGGTTTATATAGCAGGCCATCTCGCTTTTACGTGGCTCTAGGCGGCTTACAATAAAACAAATAAAAAACACAAAATACAGAATATAAAACAAAAATAAAAACACATAGCAGCCGGGCACAATCTAAGCCATCATCCATACAGCCAGGAGACGGGCTCTAACCCAAGCCCAGGGCTCCAGGCTCGAGCACAAAAACAGGTTTTCAAGGCCTTATGAAAGGCCAATGGGACGAGGTCAATCCAATCTCGGGGGGAGTGATGTTCCAAAGGGCGGGGGCCATGGCAGAAAAAGCTCTCCTTCTGAGCCCCGCCAGTTGACGCTCCCTGGCTGAGCGGTAGGGAACCTTTTTTCTGCCAAGGGCCATTTGGATATTTATAACCGGGGAGCGGGGGGTGGGGTTTCTGGGATTTCCGCGGACTGGGGGCCGGAGTTTGCGGGCGGGAGCCAATCACAAGCACTGGGGGCGGGGTTTGCGGGCGGGAGCCAATCGCGTGGAAGGGGCGGGGTTTGCGGGCGGAAGCCCCGCGGGCCTGACGTTGCCCACCCCTGCCCTAGCTGATGGTACCCGGAGCGTGCCCTTCCTGCCAGATTGAATAGGACAGGTAGAAAGAATTGGGAAGAGACAGTCCCACAGGTAACCCGGTCCTAAGCTGTGAAGGGCTTTAAAGGTGACAACGAGCACCTTGAATTGCACCCAGAAGCACACTGGACGCCAGTGCAGCTCACAGAGCAGTGGTGTCACATGTGCCAAGTAACTGGCACCAGTAATTGCCTGCGCCGTTGCATTTTGCATCAGTTGAAGCTTCTGAATACTCTTCAAGGGCAGCCCCACGTAAAGCGCATTGCAGTAGTCCAATCTGGCGGTCACAAGGGCATGAGTGACCAAGAGACCAAGAGCAGGGCCTCCCGGTCCAGGAATGGGCGCAACTGACGCACAGCCCTAAGCTGTGCCACGGCCCTCCAGGCTGCCACCTGCTCCTTTTCAATTTTTTAATTTAATTGTGACTCCGTTTAAAGTGACTCCACAGGAGGGGAGACAGGTTAGAGGTGCAGGACATCATTCATGCTACAAAAAATACGGATTAACACTAAATCTGGACCAGTAAGCGTTCTTTTGTGCCTACGTCTGATAGTCGTGCTGTCAGATGCAGCGATGGCCCCCATTTAGTTAGTTCTAAAGGGGGACTGGACAAGTCTTGGAGGATCAAGCTGGCTGTTTACTACCTCTTGAACCGCAGGCAGCCTGCTTGACATCCCAGCTGCTGCAAAGAAAGAGAGTCTTTCTGAAAGTATTTGAGAGTCTTCCTGAAAGCTTCTGGTGGGACCCAGATGGCCTTTGGCCTGATCCAGCCGCGGCTTGATTTCGTCCGGGGCTCAGACGAGCTGTGGATTCCCGGCCCCCATGTCACCTCCCCCTTCTCCCCAAAGCCTCTTCCTGCCATTTTCACACGCCTCTCCTTTGCCGCAGGCCTCGCAGCCGGATGAACTAACCATCGAGGAACACGAGGTTTTGGAAGTGATAGAAGATGGAGATATGGAAGACTGGGTAAAGGTATCATTTACTTTTTCCTGTCATTGTGGCATGCTGAAAAGAGCCGTGGCGGGCAGCTGGTTGTCTTTTTTACACCGGCATGCCCCGTGGCCCTCTTCCGCTGAGCGTGCCTGTCTCCCCCGCTCTCCCAGGCCCGAAATAAGTCAGGCCACGTCGGCTACGTCCCGGAGAAATATTTGCAGTTCCCGACCTCCAACAGCCTCCTGAGCATGTTGCAGTCCCTGGCAGCGCTGGACAGCCGGTCTCATACTTCCAGCAATTCAGCCGAAGCCGAGCTAGTCTCGGGAAGCCTTAATGGAGACTCCAGTGGTAAGTGCCAACAGGGCTGAATCTTGGGGGGTTGGTAGACTCCCTGCTATGTTGCACGCCCAAGACATAAAACTCACGCGTGGGGCGCGCTTTTTTATTATTTTTTTATTTTTTATTTTATTAAATTTATATTACCGCCCATCTCCCCCAACGGGGACCCTGGGCGGTGCACAACAAAATAGAGATTAAAAATATATAAAATTACATGAATACAAAATATGAATTCCAAGAAGAATATTAAAATAAGTCACTGGGAGGCTTCAAGGGGCCAGCCATCCCCAAGAGGAACTGTTGACGTTTCCCTCCCAGGCAAGGCGGCAGAACCAGGTCTTTAAGCCTTTCCGGAAGGCTGGGAGCGAGGACATCAGCCTCAGCTCCGGGGGTAAGATATTCCAAAGGGCGGGCGCCACTGCAGAGAAGGCCCGCTTTTTAGTGCGGTCTCCAACCCAGCCCCAGCGAAAAGCGTTGCGAGAACCGCGCTCAGGATTCCAAGTCTTGTCGGCCTGGTAGGGCTCCAATGCAATGCCTGGTGTCTGCATTCCATGCAGATGCTGATGCTGTTCCATTTCCACTTTCTCTTCCAGTCTGTTTTGTAAAAGCACTTTATGATTACGAGGGCCAGACCGACGACGAGCTCTCCTTTCCAGAAGGAGCGATAATCCGCATCCTGAACAAAGAAAACCAGGATGACGACGGTTTCTGGGAAGGAGAATTCAATGGCCACGTGGGGGTTTTCCCTTCTGTCCTGGTCGAAGAACTGACAGCTTCCGAAAATGGAGAGGTTCCGTATATCGCCGAACTCCAGGTATTGGCGCCAACCAGGTTAGGAGCTGTCTTCAAAGAGACCTCTGGATAAAACATCTGCCACAATGTTGGTCTTCCCTTCCAGCAAAACTATGTTGAAGTCCTTTTCTTGCAAAGCGAGGCTCTACCAAATAAACTTCTTCTTAGGCTGAGCTTCACACAGCCACTTGAGTAGAGCCTGATCAGTCTTAAGTTCAAATCTACAGCCCCACAGGAAAGGGTGTAATTTCTCTAAGTCAGGCACAATAGCATAGCATTCCTTTTCGGGCACTTTTATCTATCTACGTGGTTGCTAAGCGTCGACAACTTGCTGGCACATAATCAAATCACACTCGGACAACTTCTTGCTTACAAAAGCCAGAGGATGGGGAACCCTGTCTGGGCCCACCTGGGTTAAAACTGCCTCAGTTCCCCTCAGAAGTATCTGTGGTCACCATAAAGGTTTTATCATAATCGGGGGCTTGTAAGCGTGACCTCGAGCTGTTCAAAAACGGTCTGACACTCCCGCGACTCTACCACCTTAATGGGGTTTTTCCTTCCTAATAAGGTCTGTGAATGGGGCTGCAATTTTAGCATCAATTTAGCTCCTCCGTTGGGGGAGATGGGCGGTGATATAAATTTAAATAATAAATAAATAAATTACACTAGACAACCCGTGCCCCGCTGGGTCATCGTTTCAGAGGTATTTCCTTACCAGATTCCCCAGTGCCTCAGATTCCCCACGCCCCTTAAAGGCCAAGGAGGCTGCAAACTACTGGAATGGAGAGAATGATGGGAAAAGGCAGCACATCTGCATAGACCCCTTGGCCAGCTCATCCCTAAAGCATTGGAAGGACACCATTCTTCACCCACTAAACTTTCCCCTAAGTTCTCTTTTCCTTTGAAAGATTTTTGAAAAGCAAATTTTCTTTCACCCAATTGAAACTGATGCCTGGTAGGAAAAAAAGGCAGGGGATTTCTCTGCAGGGCATTAGTACAATCCTAGACAACCCATTCATCGTTTCAGAGGTATTTCCTTACCAGATTCCCCAGTGCCTTCCACAATGGCCGAGCTTCTAACGTACTGGAAAAGTTCTCAACAATTCAGGGAGACCTTCAGAGATCTCTCTGCCTTGAAAGCAGCCCAGGTTGAACTGTACAGCCCAGTCAAACATCAGGAGCTGACCACAGGAAATGCTTTATGACATTTGGTATTGGGTCATAAAACGTTTCAGGATCATTTTTATTTCATAAAATGTTTTATAAAATTTGCCAAATTTCAATCTCACGGGAGTCATGGGCCGTGTGTGTCGTGACTGTCACATGACATGACAGACCCACGACGGGCAGGGGAGATGGGAGAATTGCTGGAGAAAGGCCCACAAATATTGCCTTGGCTGTTCTGCCTCCATCCTCTGTCCTGACCCAGATTTGCTCAGACTGAAGAAGCTCCTTAGATAAGGAGCGAAACGTTTCCACTGAGAAAATAGAAATCCAGTTGACATGATTCAAGCTACAGACCCTGATTAAAGCAGCCGTGTCCAGCTTGGTGTCTGGTTCTGTGGGGACAGCCACTTCTGTGATTCCTAATCAGGAGACCACGGTTAGTCCGGAATTCTGGGAATTGTAGGTGCCCCTTAAGGAACGTTCCATTAAAGCCAGAAAAGAGAGTCTTAGCCATCACTAAACCTTGAATGTTCTCGCGCCCTGGGAACAGTGTGCCTCCCTGGTCATCCCCACCTTCCATTCCCAGTCTTAAAAATAGCCAGGTTGGAACCACCTGGTAGCCTTCAGGGTGTTTTGCAACGCCATTCCTTTCTGCTTCATCTCCACTTCTGTTACGTTTTCCAAGATCAGTCGAGAACTGCACGGTAGAGCCTCGGGGGTTCGCCCTACGTGCTCAGGTGGGGCTGGACGGGTACCGCTTCGGTGCCTCTAGCGCTGGAAAGCGGCTGCATCTCGGTCTAAATCCAGAAGGGCCCGGCATTTTCCAAACAGCGGGAGAGAAGATTTTTGGAGGTCTGGAACTGACCCCCTGCTCCTCTCTCCTCTTGGGCTGAGCCATTCAAATATTCTAGCCTGCAGGTCCAGACATCAGCAGACGCTGAGCCCAGACACTTTACCCGAATGAAAAGAACAGGAAGGAAGCAGGAGAAAAGGGGGAAATGCCCAGGCCCCTTCCTGCCATTGATGGCTGTGCCGTTGGGGTACGAAATGTGCCTTTCGTTGAGGGCCAGCTGCTTCTGATTGATCTCACGTCCTCGTTTTCAGCTGCAACCGAACTATTGCATTTCAGAGTTTTCTGCAGTATAAGCCGTTAACGTTGCCTTTCCTGCGTCCTTCCAGATGCAAAGGGCTGTTTGTATTTCTGTGGGCAGCAGAAGATAGCTAGCCAAGCTTTCGTGGCTGAAGCCAGATCGCGTCGATCCTCTGCCTGGGTCCATGGGAGGGAATCCGGCACTAGAGGAAGTGGCCCCTGTTGAAATAGCGGATCCCGCCCTGGGCAGGGACTGGACTGGATGACCTCCGAGGACCCTTCCACCCCTTCCATTTTGTGATTTTATAATAGGCTCAGCCTGGTCTAGATCTCCCTGGCCTGAGAGGGTCATTTTGTTTATTGCACCGTTGGTTTAAAAAATAAATTTAAGAAACAGGCATTTCCCCTTTTTTCAAGAAATTCAAATATGTGTTTACTTACTTACATTGATTGGTGTTTGTTTTTTTTTAATCTGTTCAATAGTGTCCCGATTCTCGCAGACTGCCTGGACAAGTCCCTGCAGTTTTCTTGGCAAGGTTTTTCAGAAATGGTTTGCCATTGCCTCCTTCCTAGGGCTGAGAGAGTGTGACTGGCCCAAGGTCACCCAGCTGGCTTTCGTGCCTCAGGCGGGACTAGAACTCACCGTCTCCCGGTTTCTAGCCTGGTGCCTTCACCACTACACCAAACTGGCTCTCGATTGATTGATTATATGCCATCAAATCGTTGTTGACTCCTAGTGACCATAGAGATAGATTTTCTCCAGGAGGATCTATCCCCAACTTGGTCCATCAGGCGTTCCAACGGTGCCCCCGTCGCCCCTGTAACTGGGTCCATCCACCTTGTCCTCTTCTTCTCTTTCCTTCCACTTTTCCCAGCATTATAGACTTCTCCAGGGAGCTGATTGATTGATTGATTGATTGATTGATTGATTGATTGATTGATTATGTGCCATCAAGTTGGTGTTGACTGTTAATGACCACTTAGATAGATTTTCTCCATGACGATCTGTCCCCAACCTGGTCCTTCAGGCCTACCAACGGCCCCCATCGCCACTGTAACTGAGTGCGGATTGTCTTCCTCTCTTTCCTTCCCAGCATCAGAGCCTTCTCCAGAGAGCTAGGTCTTTGCATAATGTGTCCAAAATAAGATAATTTCAGCCTGGTCACTTGTTCCTCAAGTAAGAACTCTGGGTTGATCCATTGGTTTGGATTCTGAGCTATATGTTATTCTCAGGATTCTTCCCCAACACCATGCTTGCTTACATATAGTATATATAATTTGCCGCAGAGTACAAGGACTCTGGGTGGCTAACATGTGAACTGCTAAGACCAGAATAAAATAAATCATGCATCACCAAAAACACAAAAGAAATAATTACAGGTAGTCCTTGCTTACCAACCACTCGTTCAGTGACCGTTCAAACTTACGATGGTGCTGAAAATAGGGACAACTGGTCCTTGAAGTTGTGGCCATCGCAGGGTCCCCGCAGTCATGTGATCGCAACTCAGGCGCTTGGCAACCAGTGTGCATTTACAGCGGTCGCAGTGCCCCGCAGTCACGTGATCACCATTTGCAATCTTCACAGCTGGCTTCCAACAAGCAAAGTCAATGGGGAAGCCAACAGGAAGTTGCAAGTGGCAGTCACGTGACGTCGCACTTAACAGCCCACGGTGATTCACTTAACGACCGCAGCCAGAACTGATGAAACTGACATCGTAAGTCAGTGCGGTCATGTGACGTAGTGCTTAACGACCACGCCGCTTAGTGATGGAGTTTCTGGTCCCAATTGTGGTTGGTCAGTGAGGACTACCTGTATATAATCGGAAATCCTTCCAACGGCCATCTGCCGTCAACCAGAATCGAGCGGGACGAAGACTGAGTTCAGTTGTTTTCTAAACGCGTAGGAGCCGCGTGGAGCTGCAGCGTGAGAGTCTTCCAGTGCTTGCAAATCAGCTTGCAGAGTAGCAATTTTATCCGGTTATTCTCCATTTTTGGAAGCAGCTCCCCCCGTGGTGGTCAGACGATGCCCTGTCTTTTGAGACGGGTCACTCCGTTAGCAGAAACGGCTCTTTCCGTAGCCGAGAAGACCAGCCTCCTTTAACGCAGTCTCCTCCGTTTCCCCGCAGGTCTTTCCGTCTCCAAAGCCCCAGAACTCTCTGGCGCCGCTTCCCCTCTACGACCAGCCCCCGGCCAGCCCTTTCCCGAGTCCTGACAAAAGAGGAGCCCAGGGTTTCCCGCGATCTCCGTCGGCAAACGGTAAGAGAGGCGCCGAAGGGCCCAGCCCAGGGCTCCCCTTGCGTACCCCGCAAGCGAGAAGGCCGCAATTAACAGACCGGTGGCCCTTTTGGATGTAGAAGATAGCCCGGTCCTCAAGGCAGCCACCTTCCACCCGGAACTCCTGGCCAAGATCCGTTGCCTGTGCAGGTCGCTTCCACTCGGTATTGTAGTCTAGCAATGAAGGGGCTGGGCTGGCACTCCCCAGAGTTATTTACCTAGTGAATGTGGTGCAAACAATTACATCAATTGAACTGCAGCATATAAGTATGATATAGCTTTGTTCTCATGAAAAAGAAATCGAAGATTACTATCCAATGAAAATAGGGTTTTTAAAGGCTCAGGGAGGTACCAATTCGTAGCAAATAAATCTGCTATGCATTCATTACCTGGAGCAATTTCCTGGTTAATAAGCTGGACTTGTAAGTTGAAGAGCTGTTCGTGTGCTTTGCTATAAGAAAGTTATATTTTTTCTCTTCTGCTTACCCTGCTTACCCTGTAGCAAAGTTTGCTATAGGAAACACAGAATCAAGCCCTTTTAAAAGCTTGCAGAAGATCTGCAAAATCAAGCACCTGAAAAAGCTTGCAAAAGATTTTTTTAAACCCTTAAGGATAAATTCCCTGACATATTAAAATATTATTTATATCTGTATACTTAAAATTATTTACAAAAATGGAATCTAAAGATTCAAATTATATTAAATTATCGTGACTTAAAACAATCCCTGAGGAAAGTTCAGATGTAAATCTAATAGTAATACAATCAACTATAATACCAGTGGAGCTCTTGGAACCATAACGAACGGATTCCCCTATATTTGGAAGTTTTAAATAGACACCACTGGCTTTGCAAAAAAAAAACCCACCTTGCTGGAACTTCCTATGACCTCTGATGATACCTTCACAGTTCCTAGGCAGTTGGTGATTGAAATCCAAATCGTTGGAAAATACCCCATCTAAAGACTGATATTCAGTGAATGGATAGATGGTGGCGGTGGTGATGGTGGTGGTGATGATATATAATAATAATGCAGGGAGTCCTCGACTTATGACCGTTCGTTTAATGATGGTTCAAGGTTACGACGGCCTCAGAAAAAGTGCTTTATGACCTGTACTCGTACTTACGACCATCGTACCACCACTACCACCCCCGCGGTTACGTGATTGCAATTCGGGCGCTCAGAAACCGGCTCGCATTTACAACCAGTTGCAGCGTCCTGCGATCACGTGATCGTGATTTGCAACCCTTTTTGCCCGTTTCTGTCAGAATTCCCTAGCCAGCATGCCTTGCAGTCCACTCTTCTTAAAGTTGCTGAGGTTGAGAAACCCTGCCCTTGAAGCAGTGTCATCATTTTTTTTCTTCTTTTGTTGCAGTTTCAGAAAACAACTTCACATCAAACTCCCCTGGATTTTCCCAGCCACCACGACTTCTTCCAGAAAGCACTTCATACGGCAAACTGAGGCCTGTAAGTTGTAAGACGTGCCCCAGAGCGATAGAAATAAAGAGGGTGTTTGTTGCTGCACGGAAGTGGCAGCTTGCTTGTGCCTGCTCCAGCACAAGCCGAGTTGGAACTGTGGTTAAGCTCACATGTCACAGGGCTGCTCGACTACAGGGCAGCCAGCTGTGAACCCATCTTGCCCTCCATCTGCATGTTCCAGTTGTCTTCTGAGAGGTGGAATTCAGACGTTTTCCCTCCGCTTCTCTTGAATGTGTGATGTCGAAACGGGGGTTAATATTTGACCGTGGTTCCTTTCACTTTGGAGGTTCCCTTTGCTTGCGCTCTGTTGGATAGGTCTGTGTGATCTCCCGTACGTGCCGTGGTCGTCTTCTCACGTTGTATGTTTGGGCGGTTTCAGGTGCGGGCCGCTCCACCACCACCCACCCAACATCGTCGGCCCCCCGAGAAGATCGAAGATGTGGAGATCACCTTGGTGTGACCGAAGGGAGGAGCCGCCTCACAGCGCTAGAATCCAGGCCAAATGCTGGCGGTGCTTCGTTCGCCGCCCTCGTAAGGCACGTTTGTTTGACGGAGGAGACTTTTTAAAAGATCGAGGAGAAACAGGGAGATCTTCCAGGAACACTTGATGTGTTGGTAGATTCTTCTTCCTGTGGTCATGGATATTTTGTGCCTTTTTTATTTGTTGTTGTTTGGTTCCACTTTATAGATCCACCCTCGTAGCACAAAGCAAGCAGCCATGCCTTTTCAGCTGAAGGTCAGCTAATTCTCTTTTTTAGGGGTGCGCCAAAGCATCTTCCTCCCCGCTACAGGTGGCCAGTCTACAAATTACATCCGTACGGTGACGACAGCAGCCGTTGGGGAAAGTGGCCTCCCCCCATCGTGGTCTGATTCATCCTTCCCCTGCCTGCTGACTTCCAGCTGTGGTAGAACCATGATTCTCATCACTACCGCTCAGCATGCCCACTGGCCTTGGGGGCTGGGGTTGCAGTTCCAACATCTGGAAGCCACCCTGTTTAGACCGGCGAGTTTCCTTCCTCAGCCCAGTGGACGTTTCCTTGGCACTGGAGGAGGAAAGATTGGTGTCACCGTTTGCAGCGGTAACCGCAAATCACCAGAGGAATGCTTTTCTGCATAGGGAGTGTAATCTGTAGACCTGCTCCAGACCATGGCGCATATATACCATGTGCATTAGTGCAGAATATTACTGTTGTCATAGGAATGTATTAAAATCTTTTTTTTTTCAACCTCTTCAAGTAGCATCACCTATATGATCAGAACATAGGGAACCGAAAAGGCAGCACAAATGTGTCAGTTTAAGAAGAGGCTGGCCCCTCTTTTACTTTCCTCCCCTTTTCTCTCCTCCCCACACCTTGAGATGGAAAAAAAAAGTTCTTCGAAAGCACGGCAGATCTTAAGGGAGTTAAATATGGGGCATGTCCCTCTTCCAGAACAGGCAGTGAAACCTAATCATTATGTTCCTTTTGTACTGATATTTATGCAGTGGATTATCTACTGCACAAGTGCTGAATTCATAGCAACATGTTTTCTTAGGAGGAAAGAAGCAGGATTTTCATTGTAGAGCTGGAAATAGCCATTTATTTCCTTTTGAATCCTTCCTTCCTCCCCTCCTCCCTCCCTCCCTCCCTCCCTCCCTCCCTTCCTCGCCCTTCCCTTCCTTTCCCTAACTTTAGTTTTCTTTCCTTCACTTTATCTAACTTCCCCTCTAACCATCCTCCCTCCTTCCCTCATCTTCGGTCACTTCTCCTCCTATTATTGCTGTGTAGTTTACTCTCTGCCATTTGCAACATGTCTTAGACATTGGAACTTCCAGTTAGAGTTCAAGACGCTGAATGTTTCGCATACTGACCGGTGGCCTCCAGTGTTGGGTAGTTCTAGTACCCATCCCTGCGTGGCCCTCGTGGCCACCTCAAACCCAGGGAATTAAAGCTGCAGATGGCCATCGATTTGGTTCCTCTCGTGCGCTCTGGCACACCCGGAGCTTTGAAATCTCTTCGATGGAGCCGTTGCTCTCAATCATATCTAAACTGGTTCAACCTCAACTCTCTTCCAACAGATTTTTGCAGGGCTTTTTGCGAAGCGCAGTTAAAATGGACACGGTCTCTTGGGCAGGGAGGCAAAGAAGGGAAAGGAAGTTGTTACCCCATCAGCGGGGGGCGGGGGCTCCATCTTACCACCGCCAAACTGCCGTGGGTCTCCCTCCTGGGGTCAAACCTTGCCAAGGTTGCTCTGCCATTCTTCATAGCTTTCTTAGTCAACAGGGTGAATGTCACGAGGCAACTTTTAAAACTCTTGTTTTTTCTGAGCAGACCACGTTGACTTTGAATAAAGGTGAGGTTGTTTTGTCGTTAAGCCTGAGTTAAAGTGAAACAAGACAAAGGGTTGGGAAGAAATGTATTTTGCGTTTGGATCTCTGAGCAGCAAGGTTCATATAGGGAAAACTGGTCTGGGGGTTGGGAGGACATTACAAAAAAGGTATTGAGAGTTTTGAACTTTGGTGTTGGAGAAGACTCCTGAGAAGAGAAGAGAGAGGACAGCCAAGAAAACAAACCGATGGGTCATCGAACAAATCCATCCAGAGTTCTCATTCAAGTCAGCAATGACCAGGCTCAGATGGTCATATTTTGGGCACATCATGAGAAGACCCAGCTCTCTGGAGAAGTCCATAATGCTGGGAAAGGTGGAAGGAAGGAGAAGAGGACAAGGTGGATGGACTCGGTTCCAGTGGCAACAGGTGCACCATTGGAAGACCTGAAGGACCAGGTTGGGGACGGATCCTCCTGGAGAAAATCAACATGGGCACTAAGAGTCAACACTGACTTGACGGCCCATAATCCATCCCAAGTACTTTCCTGCTAAAGGGATAGAATGTATAAACTCACCTGCACAATGTGTTTAGAGTTCTACCATAAGATTAAACAAGCTCTTGTGTGTCCATTTCCCCCCCAATTCCTTGGCTTCATTTTGTGAAATCATTTGAGAAGAGCTTCATCTTAAACTTTGCACAGATAATCTTGGCTGGGTCTATCCAAAAGACTCTCTCTTTCTCTCTCTCTCTCTCACTCTCTCTCTCTCTCTCTCTCTCTCTCTCTCCCTCTCTCCCTCTCTCCCTCTCTCCCTCTCCCTCTCCCTTTCTCTCTCCTCCCTCCCTCCCTCCCTCCCTCCCTCCCTCCCTCTTTCTTTCTTTCTTTCTTTCTTTCTTTCTTTCTTTCTTTCTTTCTTTCTTTCTTTCTTTCTTTCTTCAATCTTCGTTCATTTGGCCTACACAACGGAGGAGCAGATTGAAACATAGCCAACTTGTCTGCAGCAGGTGCCAGTATCTGGTAGATTCCTGTGAAGGTTTTGGGGTTGGGGGCCGTGCATTTTTTGTGCTGTTGATCTGTTGAGGTCTTTAAGTGTTTATTAGACTTACTCTAAAAGTTTTTTTAATCGGTTTTTTAAGAAAAACTTTACTGCAAACATTTTTAAATGTTTCATGAAAAACAGAAGTGCGTTGCCAATAATATTCCCATGTTCCTATTAGTTGGCCAGTTTTTCTGCATTTTTGGGGGGTTTGGTTTGGTTTTTGTTGTTGCTGTTACCCAGATTCCCCACATTCAGAAAAGTGTTATTTAAATAAAAGTTCCTTAGTTATATTTTAAAAATATTTTCTGTAAGAGCTGCTAATTTTTATTTTTTAAAAAGTTGTAAAATATGCCTCCTTTTTAAACTTCATACAGGGCATGCAATCAAACATATCACCCATGTACAGTGTCAATAAACTGGAAGCAACCCCCGAATGCTTTCTTTATATTGGCTGTGTAACTTTGTATTTATTATGTATAAAATGTTGAATAATAAAAAGTGGCTTTAAATCATCAGGTATTGCATAATATGTCTTAAGCGTGATCATCCTTGCAAGATTCTTTGACCAGGAGAACCATCTGCAATTGATTTAATTTGCATTTATGTTTTTATTCATTCATTCATTCATTCATTCATTCATTCATTCATTCATTCGTACGGTTGTAAGTGACTCTGGGCGGCTCACAACAGTTACAATAATCCAGTAAAAAAAACATTAAAAACCAATATACAAACATATAAAACATTGATAGCCAGATGTTTTAATTTTAAAACGCAAATAACCATGGTCAGCAGCCAAAGTCCATCCTTGCATTGAGCAAAATACAGCCATTGTAAAAACTCCCTGCCATTCATTTTTTTAACATGGATGGGAGGCCACATAGTCCCAAAGCCATATACTAGACTGGGAATTTGAAAAAAAAATCCCGAAAGACACTAGGAAACTCCTTTTGTGCTATAGTTGAGAAAGTTACATACAGGTAGTTCTCACTTGACCACAATTGGGACTGGAATTTTGGTTGCTAAGTGAAGTGGTCATTAAGTGAATCCGACCCGATTTTACGACCTTTTTGCTGTGGTTGTTAAGCGAATCACTGCGGGTGTCAAGTGAACCATGTGGTCGTTAAGCGAATCACACAGTTCCCCATTGATTTTGCTTGCCAGAAGCCAGCTAGGAAGGTCGAAAATGGTGATTATGTGACCATGGGATGCTGCGACAGTCATAAATGCGAACCGGTTGCCAAGCACCCAAATGTTGATCACATGACTGCGGGGGAACGCTGTGACGGCCATAAGTGTGAGGACTGGTCATAAGTATTTTTTTCAGCGCCGTCATAAGTCCGAACCATTACTAAACGAATGGTTGTTAAGCGAGGACTACCTGTAAATGTGTCCATGCAGTCACTGGAATGGAGCCCAGCTAGGTGGTAGTTCTAGGTCTCCTCTTCCTTTGAGGTAGAACTGACAGCAGTGGAACCAGTGCTAAAAAGATAAGGTAAATACCGCAATTTTCTGTTACGTTTTGCTTTTCCCTGTCATTAAGGTGTAGTCTGACTTGAAGGCAAAAAAGGGTACTTCAGCCTTCCCCAGCTGGTACCCATAAACATGTTGGTGGCCAGGAATTCTAACCCATCTGAAGGTGGCAGGTTGGAAAGTTGAAGGACAGCTGAGTTTCCAAGTGCCTGCGTGTACACAGGCGCGTGCACACACAAACACACACACTAGTTGAGCATGTGTTGCAAACGCAGCTGTTACGCCTACTTCCACGCATCAGTCCAGTCCGTGGAAATCAACCGGAGCTGCTATCGAAGCCTGCCAAGTGTAAAGGTACGTAGAGCTGACCCTTGGGGAAGGTATGAGCAAGCCGCAAAAGGGGGATTAGCAATTCCATGGTCCGGAGATTGAAGGAAGTGTGAGAAAGAAAATCAGAATAAGTCTGCCTTGACTTAATAACAGCGTTTTTCAAACTTGACAACTTGAAGATGTGTGGACCTCAACTCCCAGAATTCCCCAGCCAGCTATGCTGGCTGGGGAATTCTGGGAGTTGAAGTCCAGACATCTTCAAGTTGCCAAGATTGAAAAATTCTGGTGTAGAAGGTAACATCTCTGAGGCCTCTAGGATCCCTTCCAGCTCACACTTCTATGATTTTAAACCAGAGTTTCAACTCTGGTGGGTCTTTCATCTTCTAGCCCTCCTAAACAGGACTTCTTAGCAACCTGGGGGATATGACAACCCATCATCTGCTGGGAAGCCAAAATAAGAAGACAGACAGACAGACATAGATGATACTTCACTTTCTCAAGGGATTCTGCTTCCATGCAGAGCAAGTTTTTAAAGGCAACGTAAATTATTTAAGTGGCGGCCGCATGGACACAGGAGGGGAAGGAAAGGAAGAGCTGGCCAATCAGCGATGACTCTGCTCTTTCCTCTTTAAATTTCTGCTAAATTCCCTTTGGTTAATTCAGGGAAGAAGCAACACCCTGCGTGCCCCCCTTCCGAGTCAGCAGTGGGGCAAAAGCCTTTGCAAACTCCGGAGAGTCGGGATCCAGAATTTTCAAGGCCAAATTAAAACCTCTTTTGAGTAGAGGCAACTCCTTGGGATTTGCCATTGCTGCTTTCTGGGATTTCCTGGTGGTCTCCTATCCAAGGACTAACCAGGCCTGACGCTTGGCTTCCAACCCCAGCCAAAGAGGGTGGATGTGTAATAGTATGTGAGAAAGACCTTGGGAGATGGGGCAAAGAGAGACTGCCTAGATAATGATCAGATAAGAGAGGGCTTAGCCCTCAGCTGCATAATGGGAGGAGAAAGAGGCTCAGGAGGGACCCTCCCTAGTTTCTCGGGCTGTAAAGGAATTGTACAGTTGAGATTGTACAGTTCTCAAGTACACTGAGAATTGTCCTTTCAGACTTGCAAGATTCTGTCAATGCAGCTTTACAGTAAAGTAGAATTAGCTCATCTGGGCGTGTTTCCTGTCTGGTGTATCTGGGAAGGCTGACAGGATGCTGCCTCATAAACAGTCCACAAAGCATTTATTTTCATGCTAGTATTGGAAACTAACTCTTGCTCCTTTGCTCTTGACCAACTTCCATCCTACCTGGACAACTCCGTTTCCAGACAGAAGTGGTGTTACCTGCCAGCTATCTGGCAACTCCATCCTGGAAATTTTGCATGCTTAGAAAAAGAATACATAACTGTATCGGTTCAAGAAGAAAAACGTCCAAACTCTATGTTTGGGTTGTCCTTTTTGTGGAGAGGGAAAAGGTTAGGACCAGCTATCGTTTTTATTTATTTAAACAGTGTACATCAGGGGTGTCCAACCTTTTGGCTTCCCTGGGCCACACTGAGTGAAGAGGAATTGTCTTGGGCCACACATAAAATATATAATATTTATTTATTATTTATTTATTTATTTAATTTATATGACCGCCCATCTCCCCACATGGGGAACTCTGGGAGGTTCACAATAAATAAATTAAAATAGAATATAAAAATATATAAAACAACAATAATACAATACAATAAATAATTATAAGATCCAGATGGACGAAGGCATTCATTAATAGAAGGACGTTAAAATTAGGGAATTAGCCACCCCTATGAGGAGCTATCCCTTCCTCCTTCCCATATAGTTAATGTATATAAGTAATAACACTTCATTTATTTTTTTGTATTTTTTATTACAAAATTTTAAAAAATTGGGCAACATAAAACTAGTGGGATATTTGACCTTGTTTTTGTGAAACTAATGCATCCATGTCTGGTTCGATGAAAGTGGTTGCAGTTCTCAGTGAGTTCTCAAGGCGCTCGTCAGCTTTTACCTGGGAGAACCATCGCCCCTTGGCGACTGCTGCTAACGGCACGTTTTTCTGCCGGAGCCGCTGGCGGCCTCCCCTTCCCGCTCGGCATCTCGGCTCTGCTCCGAGCAGCAGCCTCCGCCAGTCTTCGCCTACTAACTACAGACGCATTAATGGTAGAGCGGCAGACTCCGCTTGGCTTGCGAGTCAAGTTGCAAAACTGACTTCGGCGGCTGCTCGCAAACCGGCGGAAGGCCGCTGCCTGCCTGCCTGTGTGGGAAGCCGAGGGGAGAAGTGGATGCTCTATGCAGGCAATGCAACTAACCTGAGCTTTGTTACTGTCTCAAATGTACCGGGATTGTCTATTTTTGGCGTGGGCCTGGCTGCAAAACAGAAGAAAGAGAGAACGGCAACCAAAAAATTGCAAAATCATGTTAAAAGTTTACGATTTTTGGGGGCTGCATTACTAGCTGTTCAGGACCACATGTGGCCCGCGGGCCGCGGGTTGGACACGCCTGGTGTACATGATGGTCCATCTCGCTGCCGCAAGTCTGGGTGGCTGACAGTAATGAAGCAAAAACCACAGCAATCCAAAATCATGTAAAACAATTGCAAAGGCAATGGATACACAGGTTGTCCTCACTTAACAACCATTCATTTAGTGACAGTTCGGACTTACAATGGTGCTGGAAAACCCGACTTACGGCCGGTCCTCACACTTACGACCATCATGGTGTCCACCCAGTCACGTGATCACGATTTGGGCGCTTGGCAACTGATTCACATTTATGACCGCCACAGCATCCCGTGGTCACGTGATCGCCATTTTCGACCTTCCCAGCTCGCTTCTGGCAAGCAAATCAATGAGGAACCACGGTGATTTGCTTAACAACCACACAGGAAGCTGCTTGTTACTCTGGAAAACACACACACGAGCAAAACATTTCTCAAAGGCCCTAGACTGACACTTAACCTGGTTACTCTTTGTAACTCTCTTACTCTGGTTACTGGTTGCCTTTGCTAAATGGAAAGATCAAGTTGGTCTGGAGTCAAGCTCAACTCCTGGTCAATTCATCATGGTTTAATTTTCTTGGTTGCAAACACGTAAGTGATTTGCAACTGCATGTTTCCAGGATTTTATTTCTTTTCCTAAGTTACTTCCCAATCTAGCCTGATTTCCCATAAAACAGATATATTTTATAATTGCATTTTTTTCCCATTCCTGAATATCTCCTGTTTTGGTGCGTGCATCAGAAACTTTTCCAATGTGTGCCTCTGACCTTGAGCCGGGGGGGGGGGGGGGAAGAATGATGTTGTAATAGGAAAAACGATGACCCTCCTTTTCGTTTTCCGGAGAAGAGGCTTGTTCCGAAGAGCCGCTGAGTCAGGGTCAGACTTTTCCAAATCCCAGCTTCTGAACTATTTGGAGCCTTCCTCCAAAATTCCAGGGAAGAATGTTTCCAGAGAAGGAAGTGAAAAAGAAATGGCAAATAATGCCCAGCGTTAAGTTCAGCTGCAAACCGTATGATTTAAGCAGAAGTGGAGAAGCAAACGAGTTATTTTTTTAAAAAAAATGTTATTTGAATTTTTCAATACAATAAAAGTTTAAAAAACTAAAGGAAAAATAAGAAAAACAAGATGATAGAAAAAAAGAAGTGAAAAAAGAAAGAAAACGTAGAATTATGACTTCCGCCCTTCTTTCTATCAAGTAATTGCCATCTTATTCTTTCCCCTTCCCCTTTAACCCAAATCCATAAATCATCAATTCAGTTTTTTCTTGTTTCAACAAAAAGTCCATAAAAGGTTTCAAGTCTTTAAAAAAAGTATCGTTTCTTTAAAAGGCGAATGAATTCTGGACAAATCTAAACTGGCAAATGATCTAGGAATAATAGCCCTCCTGGAAAGCTGACATAATCACGGGAATCCCTTGGGTGAATGCAAATTTTTTGTGTTAATTTAACATGTTAATTCTGGGTCCAAATACATACAGTGCACTGATACAAAGAATTTTAAAGATTAACATTCACCTGGAACCAGATTTTGTGTTGTTGGGACTTATAGACAGTCAAGTAGAAAAGACTCACGGAAGATTATTTTTATATATGGTAACTGCAGCGAGATTATTACTGCATATGCCAGGGTGTCTCAACCTTGGCCGCTTGAAGATGTGTGGACTTCAACTCCCAGAATTCCCCAGCCACCAGCAAATCCCCAAGGCCTCGGCTAGGGCCCCCAGAAACATTTCAAAATTGCCACCAAATTGAAATTTTTCATGTGACTAAAGGGGAAAATCAGTACCGACAGGACTAGAGAGTCATCATACTAACTGATCAGTAATTCAGGAAGTTCCATAGGCAGATGTTCCTTGAGAGTTGATTGAAAGCAAGCTCATTTAATAGAATCTTGAAGGGCCAGTTTGAAAAGCTCGGCCTCTCGATTAACATTAAAAAAACCAAAGTGCTTTACCAGCAAGTTCGAACCAATCCCGCCGCAGCACCATCAATCCAGCTTAAAGGTGTGTTACTAGAAAATGTTGACCACTTTTCTTATCTCGGCAGACATCTATCTACAAAAGCCGACATTGATGCTGAAATTCAGCATCGCCTGAGCTCTGCGAGTGTAGCTTTCTCCCGAATGAAGCGTAGAGTGTTTGAGGATCGGGACATTCGCAGGGAGACCAAAATGCTTGTTTACAAAGCCATAGTACTACCAACCCTTCTGTACGCCTGTGAAACATGGACCCTCTACAAACGCCACCTCCAACTTCTTGAAAGATTCCATCCCTCCGAAAAATTCTGCAAATTACTTGGGAAGATAGGCGGACTAATGTTAGCGTATTAGAAGAAGCGAAAACCACCAGCATTGAAACAATGATCATCCAACATCAACTTCGCTGGACCGGTCATGTTGTTCGAATGCCTGACCATCGTCTTCCAAAGCAGCTACTTTACTCCCAACTTAAGAATGGAAAACGGAATATTGGTGGACAGCAAAAGAGATTCAAAGACACTCTCAAAGCTAATTTAAAAAAATGTAATATCAGCATTGAGAACTGGGAAGCCCTAACACATGAGCGTTTCAATTGGAGGTCAGCCTTTATTAACGGCGCTATGGACTTTGAAGAAGCACGAGTACAGGGCGAAAGGGAGAAAAGAGCTAAAAGGAAGGCACGTCAAGCAAACCCTCATCATGACCGTCTCCCACCCGGAAACCTATGCCCTCATTGTGGGAGGTTGTGCGGATCCAGAATTGGCCTTTATAGCCACTTACGGATCCACTGTTAAACTTTTACCTTTGGAAGACAATCTTACTCGGCTACAAGTGATCGCCAATGATGAATGATGATGATGATCAGTAATTAATCCAAATTAAGTGGAAATGGTATGAACCCCAATGTCATTTTTGTCCTGGTCAGGGGCATCCAGGGGGGTGGTGTCAAAAAAGTAAAGATGGCGTCCTTTAGGGCGGGGCTTGACATTACAGCCACCATCTTGACTTTTCTGACCCCTGTGGACATCCCTGCTACCTATGAACTGGACAGCCATTTCTCCATTCCCTCTGCGGGTTGTCTGGCCGGAAAACCTTCCTCCAAGCCCAGCTCCTCTCCGCCCGGCTTCTGTCTGCCCCCCAAAGCAGCTTCCAAGTTCCCTTGGAGCCCCTCATGCTGCGTTTCTCAACCTCGGCAACTTTAAGAGGTGTGGACTTCAACTCCCAGGATTCCCCAGCCAGCAATTTTGGATTTGGAATATACCAGGGCCTTCACGAAGACCTCCTCTCATCACTTTCTCTGCTCGGGAATGTTTCATCAGGGGCCTCTGGATGTGACCGGCTTCCCCACCCAGCCGTCCTCCTGGTGCTTTGGACTACAACCCCATTGGTCAGCCAAGCCCTCTGCCCCTGCTTGCCGTGGTGGGTTTGCTCCCCGAATCCTTACCCGCAGAGGGACCCGCTTCCCTCTTCTGCTGCCGGAAAAGAATTTTTTCCTATGGGAAATTTTTCCAGCCAGGGGAGGGCAACAAGCATGCAAAAGTCAAACACCACTGTAAAGTCAGAGGTGGGTTTGCCCAACATGGTAACCAGGATGGTGAGAGACACAACAGGCAACACTTAACCTTGGTTAGGGGTATGTGAATAGCACAGCATGAAGCACAAACTGAAGAAATGGGTCTTTTCAATGACCCGCATGACGCAATTTGCAATCATGGGGGGGGGGGTTGAGCGCAGCACCGGAGAGCCCCTCCCTCCCGCCCCCCTTCAGTGGGACGCCCTGCTCAGCTTCTAAGGCCGCCCCACACCGAACCGAACTTGGCCACCGCCTCTCTTGCGAGTCACCCCTGCCCTCCTGTGGTCCCTCCTGCAAATGATCCTTTCATTCCACATTTTTCTTGCGGCACCCTCGGGATGACTTTTTAAGCACCCAGATCTTTTTTTTAAAGCAAGAAGGCTCTCTCCCCACCCACCCCCACCCCATCAGACACCCTTGTGGGAGACAATGGCATCCATGTGCACAATGGGACCTAAATTGAGTTTGATGCTGGTGACTCCGTGAGTGCGTCCTTGTGGTTTTCTTGGCAACAACATGGAAATGGTTTGCTGTCGCCTGTTAATGGGATGTGGTTTCAATTTCTCAGTCTAGTTTGTACTGCTGGGATCTCCTGGTGGTCTCCCATCCAAGTATTAACTGGAACCAAACCCGTTTAAGTCCTGACTGGTTCATTCTGGTGCTGTCAGTATCTCAAACAGAGAGAGATAAATAGGCCAGCCTTACTGAGAGGCAAGCTTAAACTCTGGGTAGCAGAACAAGCCCCAAAAGGTCTGCATTCACATAACATACTTAACCCGGGCACTGAATTAATCCATTGTTGTTGTTTTTTAATGAAGATGTATTTTTGAAAGAAAAAGATAATACAAATCATGTAAATGGTAGAAAAAAAAGGAACAGATAGTGAAGTACAGGTGAATAAACAACGAATCATAAAACTAATATATATTCCGGTATATCATTAAAAACTTACAACATTGTAAGATATTTCATATCCATTTTCTAAACAAAACCCAAATGTTCCTGAGGAATTTTAAGCTAGAAGCGCTTGGTTAAAAAGGTAAAGGTTCCCCCCGCACATTTGTGCAGTCGTGTCCGACTCTAGGGGCCGGTGCTCATCTCCGTTTCTTAGCCGAAGAGCCAGCTTTGTCTGAATACACTTCCGCGGTCATGTGGCTGGCATGACGCGGGTGGAACGCTGTTACCTTCCCACAGAAGTGGTACCTATTCATCTACTTGCATTTGCATGCTTTCAAATTGCTAGGTTGGCAAGAGCTGGGGCGAGTGCGGGAGCTCACTCCGTCACACGGGGCTAGGGATTTGAACCTCCAAACTTGCGACTGAGCCACCACGCCCCTTCATACATACATACATACATACACCTATATTTAATTTACAAATAAATAAACTGGAAGTTACAAATCAAATAACAAGATAATCTCTCTCTATAAGAAAACCCAAAGTTTTGACTCCATAGATCAGTGTTTCTCAACCTTGGCAACTTTAAGATGTGTGGACTTCAACTCCCAGAATTCCCCAGGCAGCATGGCTGGCTGGGGAATTCTGGGAGTTGAAGTCACACATCTTAAAGTTGCTAAGGTTGAGAAACACTGCCATAGACTAGCAGGACCCTTGTTTAGGCTTTTTGTTTTTTGTTTTGGCTGTTGTGTGAAGCCAGTTACTTTGCAGTTCAGTGTATTATTGAACCCAGAAAATGGCTAAATTCAGTAACCAGCTTAGATGTGTGACTGCAATTTTTGACAACCAAACCGTTACTACATAATCCGGTCTCAGCTAAAAGAAAAAGGAGTTTTATCCTTTCTTTCCTTCCCTTTCTCATCTCCTCTTTTGAGCAATTGTCCCGTTTCTAAAATTTAGAGGACGATATTTGGTGTTTCAGAGCATCCTAAACAGCTAGTTTAACAAAGGGTCCTGCTGGACGAGACTCATATGGACTTTAGCCCCTGAATTTTTTTCAGTATAAGTCCCCTCTTTGAAATCAGATTTCCCGATTTCAAAATCAGGGAACCAGATTCATGTAGACAAGATTGGCAATCGTGTACAGTACACGGGGAAAGTGATCATTTGGAGTGGGCAGATTTTAACATTAAGGGACTTGGTGAATCTGATACAGAGGTCTGTGGCTTGAATCATGTCAACTGGATTTCTATTTTCTTAGTGGAAACGTTTCACTCCTTATCCAAGGAGCTTCTTCAGTCTGAGTAAAGTTAGTAAGGGAATCCTTAAATATGTTTCTAGGCTGGCTGTGTGACCTTGCACCTGGGGCTAGGTCATGGTTATTTTTGAGATGTTTGTTTCTAAGTCCCTTTATCATCTAAAGGAGGATCGTTAAGATTACCCTGCTGCTGTTGAGCTTGTGAAATGGTCTTAATCTTCCTAGGCACAGAAGACAAAGCAGGAAGGAAGATAGGGGAAAGGTTATGCCTGAGGCCCCCACCTCTATTCAAGGAAGGATTTTCCAAGTTGGCATGAATGGATTCCTTGACCCCTCTCTCAAACCACCTATCTTCTCTGTCTAAAATGTGAACATTAATGTCCTCAAATGAGTGTCCTTTTTCCTTTAGATGAAGATAAACTGCTGACTCTGGTCCTGTGGTGTTACTTCTCCTGTGTTGGGCCATCCTCCTGTACAAAGGTTGTTTGGTTTCTCCAATGTAGAGTTCAGAGCACTCCTCACTGCACTGGATTGCATACACTACATTGCTTTCCTTGTGTTTTGGAGTTTGATCTTTGGGGTGTACAAGCCTCTGTCTCAGTGTGTTGGTGGGTTTGAAATATACAGGTATGTGGTGTTTGCCAAATATCCGTTTGATCTTTTCAGACACGCCAGCCATGTAAGGAATGACCAGGTTCTTCCGTTTACTCTGAGTCTCAGCCCTATCTGTCGCTGTTTTAGGTCTGGTAGACTTAGATTTGGTGAAGGCCCAATTTGGATATCCACAGGCCTGCAGAGCTGTTCTCAGATGCTGCTTTTCATTCTTTTTGGAATCCATGGAGGTGGGGATGGTTTCTGCTCTGTGTGACAAAGTCCTGATGACTCCTAGTTTGTGCTGCAGTGGATGGTGGGAGTCAAACATCAGGTATTGATCTGTGTGTGTGGGTTTCCTGTAGATCCCTATTTCTAGCTTGCCACCGGTCCCAATGAGGACTTCACAGTCTAGGAATGCCAGTCTGTTGTCCTTGGTGTCTTCTCTGGTGAAGCTAATGTTGGCATCTATAGTGTTTATATGGTCCGTGAAGGCCTGTACTTCCTGGGCCTTGATTTTGACCCAGGTGTCATCCACATACCTAAACCAGTGGGTGGGCACCGTTCCCTGGAATGTGTTGAGTGCTTTCTTCTCCACTTCTTCCATGTATAAATTGGCCACAATGGGTGACACAGGAGAACCCATGGCACAGCCGTGTTTTTGTCTGTAAAAGTCACCTCTGTGTGTGAAATAAGTGGTGTTAAGACACAGGTCCAGAAGATGGCAGATCTGGTTTGGGTTGAGATGGCTTCTCCTTTCCAGGGTGCTGTCCTCTTCTAGTCTCTTCCTGACAGCGGATAGAGCATGAGTGGTGGGGATGCTGGTGAAAAGGGAGGACACATCAAAGGAGACCATAGTTTCATCTGTATCCAGTTTCAGGATCTTTGCTTTGGAAACAAATTCTTCCGAATTATGGATGTGGTGTTCAGAGTGTCCAACTAGAGGTGCTAGTATGGTAGAGAGGTGTTTGGCAATGTTGTATGTTACCGAATTGATGCTGCTGACTATGGGTCGGAGGGGTGTTCCTTCCTTGTGGATCTTAGGAAGTCCGTAGATGCAGGGGATGGCTTCTCCAGGATACAGACGGTGGTAGGTAATCCTATCGATGGAGCCATCATGTTCCAATTGTTTCAAACTGTCTATTGCCTTTTTCTTGTAATTGTTGGTGGGGTCTCTTTTCAGTTTTTCATATGTATGGTGATCCTCCAAAAGTGAGGTAATTTTATTGTGGTAGTCTGCAGTGTTTAGAACCACTGTACATCTTCCTTTGTCAGCAGGTAAAATGGTGATGGTTTCATCTTTGCTGAGGGCTGTCAGGGCTCTCCTCTCTTGGACGGTAAGGTTGGGGGGAGGAGGTTGAGCACTGGACAGAGCTGCAGATATTTTAAGCCGGAGTTGTTCTGCTTCTTCAAAAGGTAGGTGGTTGTTGTGGATGGCAGATTCTGTGGCTGTAATGAGCTCCACAACCGGAACTTGCTTGGGAGTGATGGCAAAATTAAGACCTTTGGCTAGGACATCTCTCTCTGGTTGGGTAAGTTCTCTGTCTGAGAGATTTTTCACCCACATGTTCTTTTTGTCCTCTGTGGTCCTGTTGTTGTTGTTCCTCCCAGCGGTTTCTCCAGTTCCTTGTTTCTGCTTGCTGCGAGAAAGAAGAATGTCAAATTTCTTAGTTTGCCTCTCCTTTGTCTTGTGATGCTGGGCCAGCTGTACTTTATTGCCAAGCTGAATAACTCTATCCAGGATTGGGTCAGGAAGGGTGGCTGTGAGTTCCTGGTGAAGGTTTTCAAAATTGTATTGCAGGGCATCAATGGTGAAGTGGACTTGCCTTATTCTTTCATTTAGAAGATGTCTTTGTGCCTGCTGCAAGATCTGATCTGCTCTGTGACCCTTAACTGTAGATTGCAGGCGTAGGCTTGTCGGGATGAGTCTCTGTTGTCTGCATCTGAGGTTAAAACGTAGGTGGTTTCTATAGTCTGCCACCTTTCTTGCTGTCTTCTCGAATTTCCTTACCAACTTCAGGGTTTCATCCCCAAAATGTATGGCAATATGTCTATGAAGGTTCTCAGTCGAACCTAGTTGGACACTCTGAACACCACATCCATAATTCGGAAGAATTTGTTTCCAAAGCAAAGATCCTGAAACTGGATACAGATGAAACTATGGTCTCCTTTGATGTGTCCTCCCTTTTTACCAGCATCCCCACCACTCATGCTCTATCCGCTGTCAGGAAGAGACTAGAAGAGGACAGCACCCTGGAAAGGAGAAGCCATCTCAACCCAAACCAGATCTGCCATCTTCTGGACCTGTGTCTTAACACCACTTATTTCACACACAGAGGTGACTTTTACAGACAAAAACACGGCTGTGCCATGGGTTCTCCTGTGTCACCCATTGTGGCCAATTTATACATGGAAGAAGTGGAGAAGAAAGCACTCAACACATTCCAGGGAACGGTGCCCACCCACTGGTTTAGGTATGTGGATGACACCTGGGTCAAAATCAAGGCCCAGGAAGTACAGGCCTTCACGGACCATATAAACACTATAGATGCCAACATTAGCTTCACCAGAGAAGACACCAAGGACAACAGACTGGCATTCCTAGACTGTGAAGTCCTCATTGGGACCGGTGGCAAGCTAGAAATAGGGATCTACAGGAAACCCACACACACAGATCAATACCTGATGTTTGACTCCCACCATCCACTGCAGCACAAACTAGGAGTCATCAGGACATTGTCACACAGAGCAGAAACCATCCCCACCTCCATGGATTCCAAAAAGAATGAAAAGCAGCATCTGAGAACAGCTCTGCAGGCCTGTGGATATCCAAATTGGGCCTTCACCAAATCTAAGTCTACCAGACCTAAAACAGCGACAGATAGGGCTGAGACTCAGAGTAAACGGAAGAACCTGGTCATTCCTTACATGGCTGGCGTGTCTGAAAAGATCAAACGGATATTTGGCAAACACCACATACCTGTATATTTCAAACCCACCAACACACTGAGACAGAGGCTTGTACACCCCAAAGATCAAACTCCAAAACACAAGGAAAGCAATGTAGTGTATGCAATCCAGTGCAGTGAGGAGTGCTCTGAACTCTACATTGGAGAAACCAAACAACCTTTGTACAGGAGGATGGCCCAACACAGGAGAAGTAACACCACAGGACCAGAGTCAGCAGTTTATCTTCATCTAAAGGAAAAAGGACACTCATTTGAGGACATTAATGTTCACATTTTAGACAGAGAAGATAGGTGGTTTGAGAGAGGGGTCAAGGAATCCATTCATGCCAACTTGGAAAATCCTTCCTTGAATAGAGGTGGGGGCCTCAGGCATAACCTTTCCCCTATCTTCCTTCCTGCTTTGTCTTCTGTGCCTAGGAAGATTAAGACCATTTCACAAGCTCAACAGCAGCAGGGTAATCTTAACGATCCTCCTTTAGATGATAAAGGGACTTAGAAACAAACATCTCAAAAATAACCATGACCTAGCCCCAGGTGCAAGGTCACACAGCCAGCCTAGAAACATATTTAAGGATTCCCTTACTAACTTTACTCAGACTGAAGAAGCTCCTTGGATAAGGAGTGAAACGTTTCCACTAAGAAAATAGAAATCCAGTTGACATGATTCAAGCCACAGACTGTTCCACCTGGATGACTGAGAACCTTCATAGACTGATACAGAGGTGAACCACGTGGATCTCACCACGTATTTTTCAGAACAACTGTAAAACGACATCGAATGAGTTCTGATGCTGTGAATCAAGGCTGTCTGCAGGGTGTTGGCAAAAAAGTCAAGATGGCGGCCATAGCAGTGAAATTGAAGCTCTGCCTATCTTTTATGTGCATTGCAATCTTCAGCATTTCAGGGCTTCAATCGCAGCGTCATGGCCGCCATCTTGACTTTTTTGCCCACACCCTGCAGACCCTCCTGTTGGGAACATTTCCATCATCCCACATTTGGGCTTTCCACAAATATCCTGGTGAGGAAGCAGCCGTTGCATTCATTCTTAATTTGGTTTAATCTGGTTTTTAATCTGTCTTAATCTCGTTGTTGAATTGACCCACTTTCACGAATGCACTGACTCATGCCCCAAGAAAATGTTCTGGGTTTGCACAAAACACAAAACCCCGCATAAAAAAAAGTCAAGCTTGGGCTTGACCTGCTGAAGGTGGTGTGTGAATTCCCAGCCACGAATGTGGCTGGCTAGTTCTGTCCCATCGGAGGGTTGGGCCACAGAAACGGATTCCTATTGCTGAGAGATTAGTCCTTCAATACTGGAAATGTCGCAAGGTCGGCCTGCAGGGTCAGTCCCTTGCTCAGAGTCCAGTCCAACCTACCTCACAGGGTTATTGTTGTGGGGAAATGTTCCTTGATGAGGAAAGGCAAGACAGAAATCTAATAAATAAACGAGTACGTCTAACCATCAGGTTCCCAATGTCAGCACCGGCCAGCCAACCCAACGAAGTGCCTCCCAGACACTTTGGACGACACGTCTGAAGGGTGCTCTGTTGATGGATGTATTTTTTATTTATTTTCTACCCCGCCTTTATTATTTTTTAAAGGCAGGGAACATACCTAATACTCCTTCCTCCTCCTATTTTCCCCACAACAACAACCCTGTGAGGTGGGTTGGCCTGAGAGAGAGTGATTGGCCCAAGGTCACCCAGCCGGCTTTCGTGCCTAAGGCGGGACTAGAACTCTCAGTCTCCTGGTTTGCCATTGGCTCCTTCCTAGGGCTGAGAGAGAGTGATTGGCCCAAGGTCACCCAGCCGGCTTTCGTGCCTAAGGGAGGACTAGGACTCACCGTCTCCTGGTTTCTAGCCTGGTGCCTTAACCACTAGATCAAACTGGCTCTCTCTATATGCTATATATGCTATATACAGTATATGGTGCATATATCTATTATTCCTTATTTTTATATTTATTTTATTTTAATATTTTTAATATTATTTTAATATTTTTATTATATATAGTATATAATAAATAATATACAAAGGGATGTTAAAAATAAGGGAACCACCTCACTAGTTCACCCATCACCTGGATTCCCCAGGCGTGCTGTTATAACCAGGTCTTGGGGGTTCTCCAGAAGCTCAACAGCATATATATTGTTGTTGATGATGAATATTGCTATTATTGTGGTTGTTATTATCTCAAAGCCCAACTAAAACTACTTTCAGCATCAGCCTACACTTCCCAGAACCCACTGGTACATCCCACTGATCAGCTCGACCAATGGGAAGTAGCGAGCAATCATTCAAGCCTTCCCGCCCCCCCCCCCAGAGAGCAGCCGGTTTTCGAAGAACGTCAACTACACTTCCCAGCATGGCTCGTGGCTTCTTCCGTCCACGTGACCCCAGCTGGCCAATACAGAGCAGAAGAACAGCCCTATAGTCCTCTGCGCCGGCGGAAGCCGCCTCTTTTTCGCCAGAGCGGCGCGGCTCAAGATGGCGGTGCAGATCTCCAAGAAGCGAAAGGTGAGGCTTTCCGGGGCCCTGTGGAGCCTATGGCTGGGCGGCGGGGGAAGAAATACGGCCGGGAGAAGGCGCAGCGGGTCGAGCGGCTCAGTGGAGCGGCGCGGCGTGCGTGCTGCGGGGCCGGGACCCTCGGATGGGAGTGGATTGAGGCTGACCCCCATCTCCCCGCGGCTCCGGCCCAAGTCCTAATTGGGTCTGGCTGGGCCAACGAGGCGGCGCGGTCGAGGCTAGACGTGCCGGCTGGGACCGGAAGCTGCTTGGTAGCTTTAGGGAAGGTGCTTGCAGGGTAGCACGTGCTTATATTCAGTATTGTTATATGTAAGCGCAGTATAGGACATATTTTCCTCCACAACAGCCCTGCGAGGTAGGTTGGCTTGCGAGAGTGACAGAGCCTGGACTTGAATCCGGGTCCTCGCAGTCCAGCTCCCAACAACAGCCTTGTGAGGTAGGCTGGGCGGAGACAAGCCCAGAGGCACCTGGGGGGGCTTCTAAAGCTGAAGGTAGGCTGGGGCATTCTGGGAGTTGGAGTCCACACATCTTAAAGTTGTCAGGGTTGGAAAACACTGCTTTAGGAGCTCACGGTGGTTTCTATAGTAAGCTCCTCCCACTTTTCCCCACAGCCCTGTGAAGTGGGCTGGGCTGAGAAGGTGCAAGGCCCAAAGTCCCCCAGGGAGCTTCTGTAGCTGAGGGGAAGACTCGAACCTGGGTCTCTCCGGTGCCAGACCAGCACTTTAACTGCTCCACTACACCAGCTCTGAGTGTTGGGGTGGACAGAGGGAAGAACCTGTTGGACTGATGCCTGAGCAGGCCCCCCAGGGGAACAAAGGGGAATGGGGGCTTTCCCTGCCTTCAATGATGGGTGTTTTGCATGCCCTGCGGTTGTACATGGAGGGTCTGTTAAATAAGCCTTCCCCAATGGATAAACTAGCAGCAACGGGGAGAAAACCTCCGTGGGGCTGCTCTTTCTCCCATGGGTATGTTTTACAGGTAGTCCTCGCTTAACAACCATTTATTTAGTGATGGTTCGGACTTATGACGGTGCTAGAAAAAACGACTTACAATCGGTCCTCACACTTATGACCGTTGCAGCGTCCCCACGGTCACATGATCACAATTTGGGCGCTTGGCAACCAGTTCGCATTTATGACCGCCACAGCGTCCCGTGGTCACGTGATCACCATTTGTGACCTTCCTGGCTGGCTTCTGGCAAGCAAAATCAACGTGAAACCACATGGTTCACTTAACGACTGTCACAAAAAAGGTTGTAAAATCGGGTTGGATTCACTTAATGACCGCTTTGTTTAGCAACCAAAATTCTGGTCCCGATTGATCGTTAAGTGAGGACTATCTGTAAAGGGATCTGCAGAAGAAAATGAGAGGAAAAAATATGGCAAAGAGATCTGTATATTTGGGGGAAACTTCCAGGGATTCTGACTTGGCTGGGCGAGAGGGGACAAATATTAGGGACGGGGCATAACGCAGCATTTTGTGGGAGAAATGGAATGAGTTGTGTCACGATTCCATTGTAAGCGTGAGTTTTATTTAAAGGATGTGAGCAGAAAACAGATTTACACGGGTTAGGAATAAGGGGGTCCTGCGAGAATTGCAGTTTGCCATGTAAGTGTTTGCTGACAGAACAGATGCTTGTAGGTGTGAAGTCAGAAGGACCAGGTTGGTCCTTGGGAGACGGCAATTTTGGGGTAGCCTGGTCCAGAAAATGGCCAAAAAAAAATCATCTGTTATTGCCCTGCAAGCGCATGAAGGCGCTTCCTCTTTCTAATTCATGCTGTTACAGGCTTTGTGTGTGGGTAGGCTTGTCCTTGTTAGTAAATTGGGGTCTAAAATATTTTTTAGACTCAAGTCTGGCAATCTTGCTTTTTCTGGGGTATATGAATCAGAGTGGACAGGTCCTTGGAACTATTAAGTCTTGGCCTTTCCTGAATGCCCCAGACTGCGCTACAAATACATTTTTGCTAAGGGGAGGAAATGGGTACCTACCTGTAACCTGTTCCCTTCCCCAGAATCAAAACCCATACACAGTTAAGATCTGGCCTACCACTCTCTTTGGAGGCGAGACTGATTCCTTGCGTATGCAGAGGAACAAGAGCAGAGTTGGTGATTTTAATGACTATACAAGCCCATGTAGTCTTGCTTCTGAGCACTCGTAACGAGGCTCTCTGTTTGAACAAGCTGGGCCGGGCCGGAATATTGCTATATGGGCATCTGGGACCCTCTCCCATTTCCAAGAGATGGTAGCGTGTATTTATGGCAGGTTATGGGGTGGGGATAGGGGCATGGTGGCTCAGCGGGTAAGACGCCAGGTTTGTTGATCGGAAGATCGCAAGTTCGGAGGTTCAAATCCCTAGCCCCGCGTGACGGAGTGAGCTCCCGCACTCGCCCCAGCTCTTGCCAACCTAGCAATTCGAAAGCATGCAAACACAAGTAGATAAATAGGTACCACTTCGGTGGGAAGGTAACAGCGTTCCACGCGCGTGATGCCGGCCACATGACCGTGGAAGCGTCTTCGGACAACGCAACGCTGGCTCTTCGGCTAAGAAACGGAGATGAGCACCAGCCCCTAGAGTCGGACACGACTGCCCAAGTGTGCGGGGGGAACCTTTCCCTTTACCTATGGGGTGGGGGCATGGCTTCGTTCCTCGAAGTGATGAGGGTCTGCAGGGTTAGGCTTGGGTTGGTGTCTCACCGTCTGTTTTCTTTCAGTTTGTGGCTGATGGTATCTTCAAAGCTGAGCTGAATGAGTTTTTGACTCGGGAGTTGGCTGAAGATGGCTACTCGGGGGTGGAGGTCCGAGTTACCCCAACCAGGACAGAAATCATCATCCTGGCCACCAGGTGATTTGTGTGCTCTCGCTGTCAGGCGGTTGCAAGCTCCTTGAACCCCCTTGTGCATTAGCGCCCCCATTATTGGGAGAACAAATCTAGACGCACCTGTCACTACCCAGGCTGAATCCGTTTGAGCTTCTGGACGGCCTTCAAATCAGGAATCTGGCAGCCTATTTTCTGATTAACAAATCTTATTAAATTTTAGTAACAGACGTAAGTTATCAGCTCGCAAACATTTGTGCCTTGTAATAAAGTGTTTACTCAGAAAAGGTGCTACTGGATACCTGGTTTTT
This sequence comes from Charina bottae, assembly GCA_023362775.1. Lineage (NCBI taxonomy): Eukaryota > Metazoa > Chordata > Lepidosauria > Squamata > Charinaidae > Charina > Charina bottae. The sequence goes on along the minus strand of JALMGJ010000045.1, from coordinate 569,781 downwards.
TGCCAGCGTAGACTAACATCAGTCTCTGCCTACAATGGATGGTCTTCAAGGGCAGCTCAGTGAATTGCAGTAGTCTAGTCATGAGATGCCAAGGCCATGAGTGTCTGTGTGTGCAAGGCCACTTAGTCCAAGAAAGTTCACAACTGGTGCACAAGATGTCGTCGTACAAAGGTTCTCCTGAGCCATTTACGGCTTTAAAGATCGAAAGCAACCCCTTAAATTTCCATTGAGCAGCTGGCAACCAGTGCGAGTCTTTCAGCACAGACATTATGTGATCTTTCTCCTTGCACTACAGGTAGTCCTTGCTTAACGACCGTTGGTTTGATGACGGTCCGAAGTTACGACGGCCTCGGAAAAGTGCTTTATGGTCTGTACTCACGCTTACGACCATTGCGCCACCCCCATGGTCACGTGATCACAATTTTGGCACTTGGCAGTCGGCTCACATTTGCGACGAGTTGCAGCATCCTGCGGTCACGTGATCGCGATTTGCGACCTTTTCTGCTGGTTTCCAGCAAAAAACATCCATTGGGGAAGTTGAATTCGCTTAACGACCATGGTGATTCACTTAATGACCATCGTGAAAATGGTCGTAACATTGGATCCAGTCACATGGTGACTCACTTAACAGCCACGCCACTTAACCAATTTTCCAGTCCCTATTGTGGTCGGTAAGTGAGGACTACCTGTAGTTAGTAGCTGAGGTGCTGCATTTTTACCAGCTGCTACTGTGATGACTCATGCCTTTGATATTAACTTAGAAACTTTTAGCACAAGCCATGATAGGCTATGAAAAAGTTATTTTATTAATACAAGTGAATAGAATCGATGCAAAGAGCAGACTAAGCATTTTTGCACAAACATATTTTAAAACCTACCAGACTCTCAAGCATCCCGCATCCACCCCTCCCCTCCTGACTTACTTCCCATAACTTTACACTGCCAGCCTTTGATGTTTCCAGATGGATGGCCTTGGAGTCTGGTTCCTCTCTTCCCCATTTTAACGCCTGCATGCCATTCTTATCTCTAAGGCAGAGCTTTCCAAACTGTGTGTCGGACACCTTAGTGTGGGCTGCAGTGTCTGGGTGTGTCCTGGCAGCTGCTGAAGGATTCCCAGGATTCCGCGCAGGTCCTAGTGCCTGCCTTGTGCCCTGCTGCCTCCAAACCTGCTGTGATTCCGCACAGGTCCTAGTGCCTGCCTTGTGCCTTGCTGCCTCCAAACCTGCCCTGCCAGGATTCCACGCAGGACCTAGTGCCTGCCTTGTGCCTTGCTGCCTCCAAACCTGCCCTGCCAGGATTCCACGCAGGACCTAGTGCCTGCCTTGTGCCTTGCTGCCTCCAAACCTGCCCTGCCAGGATTCCACGCAGGACCTAGTGCCTGCCTTGTGCCTGGCTGCCTCCAAACCTGCCCTGCCAGGATTCCACGCAGGACCTAGTGCCTGCCTTGTGCCCTGCTGCCTCCAAACCTGCTGTGATTCCACGTAGGTCCTAGTGCCTGCCTTGTGCCTTGCTGCCTCCAAACCTGCCCTGCCAGGATTCCGCGCAGGTCCTAGTGCCTGCCTTGTGCCTTGCTGCCTCCAAACCTGCTGTGATTCCGCACAGGTCCTAGTGCCCGCCTTGTGCCCTGCTGTAAGAGTGTGTCCCGAAATGATGCATGTCTAAAAAGTGTGTCACCAACATGAAAAGTTTGGAAAGCTCTGCTCTAAGGTTTGCTCTACTGTCTGGCAAGCACTCTAGCTAATTACTGCAGGCCTCCCACTAACTAATTACTACAAATCCCATCTATCTAAGGTAGGATGGCATCCTGACAGCTACTCCTGGACAGCCTTGACAGATCACCCACGGAGAACAGGTTGCTAGGCAGAATGTAAGCACAGCATAGGTAATTTTGGACGTGTGTGGGTTTGTCGGAATGGAGCAGAAGAAATGCTTTTATGGACCCCTTCTCAGAGGAGCTCTGCTGGATCAAATCTGATGCCTAATTGTTTCAGTAGCAGCTAAATGCAGGTTTGGCTACTGGCATAAAATATTTGAAAGGTCCAAAGTTATCCTGGCAGAATTGACCTAATGCCCATCTTTTCCTTTGCATTTCAGAACTCAGAATGTTCTTGGGGAGAAAGGACGCCGGATTCGCGAGCTGACGGCCGTTGTTCAGAAGCGATTTGGTTTTCCGGAGGGAAGTGTGGAGGTAATGATGGCTCTGTTTTGTTTTGTTTTTTCCTGTGCCGTAGTGCGGTGTCTTTCAACCTTGGCAAGTTTAAGGTGTGTGGACTTCAACTCCCAGAATTCGCTGGCCGGGGAATTCTGGGAGTTGAAGTCCACGCATCTTAAACTTGCCAAAGTTGAAAAACTCTGCCTTAGCGCTTACGTTCCCTTCAGTGATGATACGATGACGAGTCAGAAATGGACGCCCTCTTGCTCAGAGCCAACCGCCCTGTGCCACGTTCTGTGGTGCTTTGCTGGTTGACTCTGACAATGGTGCTCTGTCCACTGGATGAGCTAGAGGCATTTGTCTGAGAAGGGAGAGCTGGGAGACAGGATTTCTTTCTCGTGTGAATTTAGCCGCTCTGTCTTGGCTTTTAACGGGCTGTTCGTTAGCTGTCTGGGTATTGGTTGTGTGCGAGTGTTGGATTTAAAAGGTGGGCATTGAAAACCTCTCTGCTGTAGGCTTGCGTTGAAGGACACTAGAAATGGTTTGCCCATCTGGATCTATATCCCTTTTCAGTAGTAGTGTTTTTCAGAATGGCTCCAAATAGTAGAATAAAGATGAAAATGGAATTATAATAAAACATCACTTCCTTTGCAAGTACGGATAGGTTTTATGAATGTAACGTAAGTAAGAAATGCCAGCATATATATTGATTGTTACACTTTAATCAAGTGGTACAAGTGTTCCTGGCCTACTTTCATAGAGCCGTCAGCGTTGACCAAATGCCAGTGGTGGCCCAGGGAGAAGAGAGGAGGTGGACCTGCCCGATTCTTGATGCCTCCCTTTAAACAATGGCTCTGAATTTCAGCAAGGAGCTCAGGATCTCTCTCTCAACTTAACCCACCTCACCTCACCGAGCTCTTTTTGTCACTGGATGCCTGGAGTCCAGATGGTTCCTCTGACACTAGTCGGGGGCTGGATTGGATTGGCAGTTGGTGGGAAATGACGTGGGGTTAATCGCGGCCTTGTGTCCTCCAAATGTCTTGGCCTGCAAGTCACGTCAGCCCCAAGCACCTGTGATCGTTTTGGTGACAGTTTCCATCTGGAAGGCCGATGTTTTGGGAAAGCCGATCTTGTGGTATCTTTGTTCTTGGAGGACCCTTATTTGAAACATCAAGAACAGGCGAATACACAGTTGATGAGCATGGCTTTCTTGCGCTGTTCCAAGGACAGCTAGAGCATAGCGCTCGGAGAGGCCATACAGGTAGTCCTCGTTTAATGACCATAATTGGGACCAGAATTTCGGTTGCTAAGTAAAGCGGTCATTAAGCAAATCTGACCTGATTTTACAACCTTTTGTGGTGGTTCTTTGGGGAATCACTGCAGTTGTCAAGAGAGCCATGTGGTCGTTAAGCGAATCACATGGTCCCCCATTGATTTTGCTTGCTGGAAGTGAGCTGGGAAGGTCGAGAATAGCAATTACATGACCGTGGGACAGTGTGATGGTTGTAAATGCAAACCGGTTGCCAAGCGCCCAAATCGTGTCTATGGGGACGCCGTGATGATCGTAAGTGTGAGGATCGGTTGTAAGTTGGTTTTTCCAGCACTGTCATAAGTCTGAATGGTCGTTAAGCGAGGACTACCTGTATTTAGAGTCAGTCCTTCTGTTTTCAGTCCTTTTGCCGCCTCGTGCTTAGCAGGTTGGGGAGGGTGCTGTGCCCAGGAGAGGCCACACAGGTGGCTGGGTGTGTGTGCTTAACATCTTGTGCAAATGCTGTACTAGTGTAATGGTCTGTGGGAATGATCTTGGCAGACAGGAGGAAGAGCCTCAGCCTAGACAAGGGTCTGATCAATGAAATCTGAGTCCGAAGGAGGGGTGGGGGTGGAGAAAGCATCTCAGAAGGGACCCTCCCTAGTTTTTGGGAGAGTAAAATTAAGGGAGGGGAGGGGTACTTTCAGACTTGCAAGATTCTGTGAAGGTAACCTTACAATAAAGGGACAGTAGTGTTAGTACTCACGGTTGGTGCTTCTTGTCCGGACTACCTCGAAGGGCTGACAACTAGCCTGTAACCGGCCAGGTGAAGTATAGCCCACAGTCCAGCCATTGGGTCACCGGGTAGGGCTTGTACCAGCACTCGGGCATCTTTGGAAGTGCTTGGATGGGGCCATCTCCAGACTGAACTCCTGTCTTGCAGCCTCTGGGTTTCAGAGCCCCTCAGGCGGCTGCGCAAAGCACACCCTGAACGGGCAGGTAACCCCTTTGTGGTGTTACGGGATGACCAAGATGTGCCTGCATGTTTGAGGACAGCTGTTGAAGTCCTTCAGAAGCTTGTTGGGTTCTCGGGGGCAAAGGCCCATGGGCGAGGTAGTTTTTTCCCTGGGATACGCACAGAGCAAAAAGGAGCGTCAGAGCAGAGACTCTGTAACTCTCGCCGGCTGTGTGTGAAGCACGTTGCTTTCTGTTCCAGCTCTACGCCGAGAAGGTGGCCACAAGAGGACTGTGCGCCATTGCCCAAGCAGAATCCCTGCGTTACAAGCTGCTGGGGGGCCTTGCAGTGCGTAGGTAAGCATTGGGCCGAGGGCAGGTCTGCGCCGCCTCCTTCCCTGCTGGATGCGAAGGCTCTGGATTTGATGCTACTCTCCTTCGCGCTACCTAAATGGGCATGGACAGAAGAGGGGGACTCGGGGGCTTCCCTGCCCCTTCAAGGTTACAGGCAGAGCATGGATGTCTGCGAAGGGTTGGTTGAATATGCTGGCTATTGAGGAGGGCAGCTGCGCCCTGCCCCGTGTGCAAAAGCCAACTCCGAATTAGGTTTCAAAGGATTTGGCAGAACTGGTGGGTCGGGGGGCCAGGCCACCTCGGTCCAGTTCAGAGGCCTTGTTTCTTGTTTCCAGAAACCAGATCTCTTGAGCTGAACTTGCAGGTGCTAAATCTAGAGATGCTCCAGGTCTGTGAGGAGAAAGAGGTGGCTTCACAGCGCTGCGTCACGCTTCCTTTAGATTGGGGTGGGAATTTGTGAGTTTCCAGATGGGGCTGCTCTGCATTTCCTGGGAGCCCCCGCCAAGATGAGTAGAGATCGTGGTCTGGAATACTAGTAGTAGTAGCATGTAGCTTTGGATAATTTGCTCAATACATAAATGAACAGGTATAACGTTTTTGACTCGTTTGTTTAATTGGATTCTCTTTATCTAGTTTTAGGACTTGTGTGAAGAATAGATCTCATTTTAGGTCATATTTATGCAGCAATACTGAACGTCCAGAACAGTTCATCCACTTTTAAGCACCACTGTAGTTCAGCCAGTCCAAACAGCCACAGACTTCCCGTCCCTGCATTAGAAGGTTAGAATATGGTTTTTCGCCCTGAAGATGTTGCCTAGCCTGGCAGTGAAACGTCTGCAAGAAAACAAGGCTCAGAGAGCACCACGGACTCCACAAGGTTAGAATGCTTTTCGTAGGGCACAGAGGATTTCTGCGGGGTCCTTGGTGCTCTCTGAGCCTTGTTGTTTTCTTGCAGACGTTTCATTGCCCAGCTAGGCAACAGAAGGGAAAAGAAGATAATTACTTGCAGGCGAACTGGAAGGTAGAAAGAGAACAATTCCATGAAATTGGAGCATGGGAAGGAACCAGGTATTTAAGCCACTGGGTTAAATGCAGCATGCTACATTTTCATGAAATCATAGGATGCTGTATTTAGCCCACTGACTTAAATATTCTGGCTCCTTCCCTGGGAAGCTCGCAGTGTTTTAAGTTCAACACAGATAAAGGCGTGGCTTTTCCAGAGAAGGTTACCCATAATGCCGAGTTCATACAACTTGGGTTAGCAGAACAGGATGGCTGCATTCACCGATCACGATTTATCCAAACAAGTAGACGGGTTAATTTGGCGGCCTCGTTCGCACAATACGCTGCCACGGCCACGCAAATGGCCGTCCTTCTTTTAGTCTGACCAGGTCTAGCTTGTTGCGCAGCCTCAGCCTGAGGCGGCTCGATTGCGCCGCTCCGCCTCGGTCTGCAGCAAAGAGGCCGCTCTCGCTGAGTTTCTCGCGGACGCGTTGCTGGCATCTTGAAACGCGCTCCGTGCCTGACGGGGTGCCTGCCATGCTTCTTCGGGCTCTTGTGCCTCGTGGCGGAGCTGTTCTGGGCTGCCTGCTTTGGAAGCCAGAGAAATCCCTTCTGTGATGATACGATGACGAGTCAGAAGAGGCCCCCTTCTGCCCGGGGTCAGCGGCGCTCCGCCACGTTCTGTGGCCCTGCGTTGGCGGCCCTGGCAAAGGGGGGGCCTGGTCTTTGGATGAACTAGAGGCATTTGTCTGAGAAGGGCAGCTCTTGAAAAGGAGGGGGAAAAAGCTCCCCCCCCAGCTCTTGTGCTTACATTTAAATAATCCCCAGGCCTTACTGACGGTTTCTCTCTGCTCAGGGCGTGCTACGGCGTCCTCCGTTTCATCATGGAAAGCGGGGCCAAGGGTTGCGAGGTGGTGGTGTCGGGCAAGCTCCGGGGCCAGCGAGCCAAGTCCATGAAGTTTGTGGACGGCCTGATGATCCACAGCGGGGACCCCGTCAACTACTACGTGGACACGGCTGTGCGCCACGTCCTCCTCAGGCAGGGTAAGGCGGGGGACCTCCTCCAGGCCGCTCGGTACGGCTCATGCTTTGAAAGCCCCTGCCCCCCTCTCCCCCCCCAGGTGTGTGGGCCCTTCTGTCTTGAGAGCCTCAGCTGGGCCGCCTGGAGCAGGAGCACCGTGCCGTGTGCAATTCTGTGCATTTGTTTTGCTACAGACCATCAATTTTAGTTTTGCCAAATGTCAATTTCAGAAAGGGGGGCACTCCTGGGGTGGGTGGGAGGAACAGCCTCCCTTGCTGCAGCCCCCCCCCCCCCCCCCCCATCCTTTGGGTTTCTGCTGCTGAGCTTGCAAGGCCAGGCGAGCCCGCTTGAGCACGTCCCCTTCTCTGCAGGCGTGCTGGGCATCCAAGTGAAGATCATGTTGCCCTGGGACCCCAGTGGGAAGATTGGGCCCAAGAAGCCCCTGCCGGACCACGTCAGCATCGTGGAGCCCAAGGAGGAGATCCTGCCCACCACCCCCATCTCGGAGCAGAAGGGCACCAAGCCGGAGCAGCCACCCATGCCCCAGGCTGTGCCCACGGCGTGAGAGGTGAGGGCCCGGCTTTGCTCTGCCCTGAGAAAGACCTGCTGGGGGGGAACCAAATAAGCTGCCACCTCCCAACGGCAACGGCGGGCAAAGACCTGGTTTGAATTGTTACGGGCATTTGCACCCTTGGTCCTATCCCAGAACCTTGCTTGAAGGGTATTGTGCTGTTGGTTGTTCCAGCATTGATATTTGTTGACTGGGTTCTGAGCCAATTAACACTTTCGGTTTTGTACTCTGTCTTGGCAAAGCACAGAATAAATAATAAATGTATTATTATCCTCCAACCCGGCGGCCTTCCCCTCCCTGCCGTTCCCATCAGCAGCTGTGCAGTACGTCTTGAGGGCACCTGGTTGGGGAAGGCTGTTGCAAGCCGCTGGGTGTATTGGCTGCAAGCAGCACCAAAAGAGTTAGGGGAATTTGCATTTATGGGACAGTAAAAATGGGTCTTGTCCCCAAGGATTCTTTTTAAATTAAGGATTGGGCTTAATTGGTCACTAACTGATACTTTTTCTTTTCCTTGCAGGTTTTTGATATAAAACCTTGAAGTCCTGTAAAAATATCTCTTAATAAAATTTTAAAAAGCCAACAAGAGAGGGTTTTTTTTTTACCTGCTCTCAGGACAGAGATCCTGTTCATCTGAAACCTAGCTCAGTCCTTCCCAGACCAGATTGTGCTCTCAAGTATGGCAGTTTAGCCCAACTAAGGAGCAGCCCCTTACAGACCAAGGCAGATGGGGGGGGGGGGCTAAGTGGGGTGGTGGACCTCATTAGTCCTTGGGATGGGAGACCACTAGGAAATGTCCAGACTCAAAAGCTTCTGTGGGAAGTAGTTAAAGTATTGCGGAGAACATCCAGGTGTTCAGGGCCGTACCAAGAAGATTGCATAGGCTCATCCATGAAGTCACCGGGAGTGGGGCTGGACTAAAAGGAAACTTTTTCTTTCTTTTATGGGAAGTTAGGTTTGTGGGTCCCAGAAGTTCTGTCTGTACTTCTTATAACTTGGGGTCCTGGAGCTTCACTATGGGATTGCCTGTTTGCCGGGTGGCCTATAAAATTAGGCTGTCTTGGTAGCACTGCAGTCGTGCCCTCAAAACGTGAGGAAAAGGAGGGCTGGGCTGCTTGTTCAGCGATGGGTGGAGTCCATTCACAGGGTCTTCAGGAATTGGATAAAATCGCTGGAGAGTTTGAGGCTGAAAAGGCTCTTTCCCAGTGACGCATTTGCACTGTGAAAGAGCCTGGCTGATCTTCGCTGACGTGGACGAGGGAAGCTGGGCTGAGCCCAGTTGATAATTGGATGGGAGACCACCAGGAAATCCCATGGCCAAGAAGCTACAGAGGGAAATTGAGCTGATATTTCAGAAGGTGGCTCTGGCAAATCACTTCTGTACTGTGGCCAAGAAATCTCCAGGGATGGGTCCATACTCAAGACTCAAGCTTCTCCCAGTGGGGGAAGATCCCAACGTAGCGAAATGTTCACAAAAGCTAATATTCCTGTGGGTGTAAAGCGAAGGGGGGCAAAGCATCTCCACCGCCTTTGCATTCCGGAATTGAGTAACGTGGGAGACGACGACGATCTTGCTTTCGGTGTGTCTCTGCCATGGAGAGGCGAGAACTGGTGCTGTCGGGGGTGGGGGGCAGGTTAGTGTAGCAAAACTTTCCGGTGCCGTTCCTGCCTACTCCGAGCGGATGGGGGCGTGCACACGAATGGGAGGCTTAGCGGCCAATGTTTTCTATCTTCATTGCTGAAAGGGGCAACTTTAGGTCATTCCTCAATGACCCTCAACCGCAGAGGCATCAAATGCCCACAGCAATATCATTGTGCAAACGCTGCTGTAACCTATTTGCGTCCTGGCATCTGATGCAAGTATGCACGTTGCAGCATCTGCATTTTATTTTATATCCCCTTTCCTCCAGGTGCTGCACGTAGCACTCCCTTCTCCCATTTGCCCCCCACAGCCACCCTGTGAAATAGCCGGGGCCAGGAGCGTGACTGGCCCAAATCCCTCCCCACCCCTTGAACCTCCATAGCTGGGTGTGAGGCTTGAACCTGGGTTTCCCAGTGCTAATCTCCACCAGTGCTTCTCAACCTGGCAACTTTAAGATGGGTGGACTTCAACTCCCAGAATTCCCCAGCCAGCCTGGCTGGCTGGGGAATTCTGGGAGGTGAAGTCCACCCATCTTAAAGTTGCCAGGTTGAGAAACACTGGTCTAGAGCATAACTCCATCCACGGCCCTTCACTTTTTCCAGCTCCGCCACAAAGTCAGCCAGATTTATTCACAGCACAACATGCCAATCTAACCCCTGGGAACCATCTGGTTTTAATTCTTCATTTCCGATGCCCTCCAAAACGGTGTTTGCCAGTTCCTGCCCGGGGCCCTACATGCCCCCCTGGAGTAAGCAAGCGATTCACTGAAAAATATTTTATTGCCAAAACTGTACAACAAAGTTGTGTGTGGTGAATAATAAAAAAGAAGACCTCTATATCAAAATGTTGCTTAATTCACCCCCCCACCCCTTTCCCCCCAAGTCCTCCTCCACCCCGTACTGTCATAGCACCATCTCCCACTGTGCCCTGCAGGGCTGTTGTCTGTTGGGTCTGAGTCGCGCGCCCGAAAAGATCATCATGAGGTTTCCCCTAGTGGTGAGGCCGGTCACTCATGTAACGTGGGAAGGGTGTGAAGTTAGAAAGCGGGGCCTGTGCATGCCTGTTTTTCTATTTTACCTGAGTCCAGCCCTTTAAATTTAGACACAGAGATGCTTAATCTTACCTCTTTAACTCTTAGAATCTTAAGAATTAACTCAACCTTTATAGGATTGCACAGCGCAGCAAAATGGGAACTAGACAGGCTTGGTTCATGCATGGTGCACCGAGACACCGAGGTTAGCCTGGTTTGCAAATATACCTGTTGAAATATTTACTAACCTGGTTAAGGCACATTCTGGGTACATTACCATCAGCAGAAGGAAAGAATGGCCTTCAGCTGCCCCTCAACAGTGGGAACTGAGATGTTACAATCCACGGAAAAACGCAGGCGCGAGCCTCAAAAGCGCCCGTCGGTGTGCAATGTAAACATCAGAATGGGCCAAAATGCTTGGAATAGTTTGCCACGGCTTGCCTGCCAGAGAGGCCTCTGCTTTTACCTTTCCTCACATTTATGACCTTTGCAGGTCCATAAAGTAAAGGAAAGCTGAAGTCAGATCCTAAGCAGAGTTGCAGTTTCACTTAGCAACCGCTCCAATCAACGACCGGTCCCAATTGTGGTCGCTAAACGAGGACTACCTGTAAAAAGGTGGGCCTTTGATTCTAGAGTTGTGGCCACCCTCTTGACTTCTTTGACCCCCCTCCCTGGAACTCTTACAAATACTCTTTCATCTAAGTCAGGGCTTTCCAAACTTTTCCCGTTGGTGACACACCGCAGCGGTGTCCTGGTGTGCCGTGCGAAAACCTGGAAGTGCTGATGGCCTGCCGCCGTGTGCGCGCCATCAGCGCTTCCAGGTTTTGATCCGACACACCTGGGCCTCGCAGGCGACAGTATTGTGTTGCGACACAGAGTTTCGAAAGCTATGATCTAAGTCAGAGCTTTCCAAACTTTTCATGTTGGTGACACACTTTTTAGACATGCATCATTTCGCGACACACTCTTACAGCAGGGCACAAGGCAGGCACTAGGACCTGTGCGGAATCCTGGCAGGGCAGGTTTGGAGGCAGCAGGGCACAAGGCAGGCACTAGGACCTGCGTGGAATCACAGCAGGTTTGGAGGCAGCAAGGCACCAGGCAGACACTAGGATCTGCGCGGAATCCTGGCAGGGCTCGGAGGCAGCAGCAGCCGTGACACACCCAGACACTGCAGCCGACACACTAATGTGTCCCGACACACAGTTTGGAAAGCTCTGATCTAAGTGTTCTTTCCTGGATTAAATCAGAACAACCAGAAGCACTAAGTCTGCTCCTTCTGATTAATGCAGGAAACAAGAATCAGGCTGGACTGGAATCTGGCAGTTTTAATTATGCACCCTCTGCCCTGCGTCTAAGCTTGCAATTTCTGGAATTCTGAGTTTAGGTTCTTCTTGGAAATACAGCCACCCCTTTGGCTGGCTCAGTGCTACAGCCGAGGCAAAACTTTCCCCAGCCCAGGCTGGCCTCTTGTTCTATTTCATAAAACTGAAAATGCAGAACTCCCGCTTAGGAAGGATTTTAAATATACGTCCGTATGTGCCTGGGTACCCAAAATCAATTGAGCCAACTCAATGGTTTTAAAACGGATTAAATACTAACAGTGCTTAAGTGGAACGTTTGAGGTAAGCAAAGGTTCCCAATTCCAATAAGGGGTCAAATAGTCAGCTATTCGTTTAATCTTCCTTCCCATTATTACAGCTCACAGCTCCAAAGTTTATCTACTGGCAGTTTAATGTCCCTTTGCGTGGCCAGACCCTCGCACCATCTTTAGGGAGACAGGATCCTCATGGGCTCAAAGGATCACTCTTCCGGAGATGAGCATGGGAACCTCACATCTTCCTAGCCTTGGGCTGCAGTGAATTTCCAGGGAAGATAAAACTAATCAGAGAGAGAAAATGCTCTTAGACGGGGGCAGAAAGGGGTACTGGGGGGAATTACACCCTTATTCTTCTCCACTTCCGTTGTTTGCACTTCACATCTCACCACTGTTGGCGACCTCCAAAATTTAATGAGTCACTGGCAGAGGAGCACCGGTTCAGAAAAGGCACCTATTTGTCTCGATTTTTTTTTTTAAAAAAAAAGCAAGAAACATACGTAAACCTGCATGCAAACTACAATTCATCACGCATTTTGTCTCCTTTCGGTTTAACTAGCCTGCCAATGAAAAGGATGGAGTTGGTCTTATTGTCCTTGATGAGGAAAATGAAAGGATGGTCGACGTAGAAAAGTTTGGGGTTCCTGATTTCTTCACGGCTGTAGAGGTCCGTCTCGAAGGGGTTCCCTTCCGTGTCCAACTCCAGGGCCGCCGCATGGAAGACGTTGGAGAGATACAGATCTTTCTTGCCAGAAATCTTTGACAGGTCTGCTTTGTTTTTGTCCACGGCTTCAGTTAAGCCGAGATCAGCCAAGTGTTTCTGAAGAGGAAGAGAAATATACGTGTCTGTGAAACTTTCCCTGCCCAACCATTGGTTGAACTTCAATGTCACAGACAGTTCAAATTACAGGTAGTCCTCACTTAATGACCACAATTGGGACTGGAATTTAGTCACTAAGCGATGCAGTCATTAAACGAATCTGGACCTGATTTTACCACCATTTTTGCAGTGGTGGTGAAGTGAGTGACATGGCCGTTAAGCAAACCACGTGGCTGTTAAGCGAATCACGTAGTTCCCTATTGATTTTGCTTATCAGAAGCCAGCTGAGGAGGTTGAAAATGGTGATCACGTGACTGTGGGATGCTGCTACCGTCATAAACGCACGACGGCTGCCAAGTACCTGAATCGCGGGGATGCTGCGATGGTCGTACGTGTGAGGACCAGTTGCAAGTTGGTTTTTCCAGCACCGTCATAACTCCGGACAGTCGCCAAACGAACAGTCGTTAAGCGAGGACTACCTGTAGTTCCTACTTTTCTTCATAAAACAAAACGTCTAGCTTCAATTTGTCCCTCTGAACTAGCTTGTCTCAACATACTAAGTGGGATTTGACTGTCAGGCAGAGGCGTCCGCAGGGGTGGTAGGTGTGTCAAAAAAGTCAAGATGGTGGCCATAAACATACGAGCCAAGCCCTGCCCCTTTTTACATGTGTCACGTGGTTGTGGCTGCCATCTTGACTTTTTTAACTTCTTCCTCGCAGTGACCCCTGGAGTCAGGATTTGGAGAGGCAGCCAGCAGCAATCCCAGGGCCACCAGCCAGATTGGGAAGTAATAAAGAAATAAAACCATCCTGCAAGAACGTTGTGTTCACCTCTTCTCGATGGCGCCCTCTCCTCCCTTTTGACACAAAAACCACCCAAAACCTACAGTAGAAATCCTAACATAAGCTTCACTAGGGATTTGCAAAATTTGGGAACAAAGTTCTGGAGAAGTCGGGGACATTCCATTCCCCCTCCAGGCCGTGCTGTTCTTGGGGGGGGGGTGATGTTTCTGGCCATTCTGGACATAAATCCTCCCAACCACCATCACTTGGTGTCCTAAACATGCTAGGAACAAGCCTGCTTGGGGCTGGATCACCCCTGGGACACCGTGAGCCGCTTCTGTTCTCGAATTAGTGAGTTGCACACCGTTAATTTTCCACATCCAGAGGAAGCCAATCTTAGCCCCACCTGCTGGGCGTAATGCAGCCCTCGCTCACGCCAAAATTGCTAAGGGAGGGTCTTAGCCACCAAGATGCGTTCTGCCCATCCTAACTGGAAATTCCACTAGGCAATAAACCTGCAGATGTCTGTGTTCACACAATGCGCTCGACCGGGTGACTGAATTAACTCATTCAGTATTCACACAATGAGAGCCATTGTGTAGTGGTGAAGGCACCGGGGCTAGAAACTAGGAGACAGAGAGTTCTAGTCCCGCCTTGGGCACGAAGCCAGCTGGGTGACCTTGGGCCAGCCGCTCTCTCAGCCCCAGGAAGGAGGCAATGGCAAACCAGGAGACTGAGAGTTCTAGTCCCGCCTTGGGCACGAAGCCAGCTGGGTGACCTTGGGCCAGCCGCTCTCTCTCAGCCCCAGGAAGGAGGCAATGGCAAACCACTTCTGAAAATCCTGGCCAAGAAAACTGCAGGGACTTGTCTGGGCAGTCTCCGAGAATCGGACACGATTGAACGGATTAAAAAAAAAATTGCACCATACCTTGAAGCATAAAGTAACTGCCTGTTCAGCACACCACAAACCCAAGGTGAACTAGAATCAAGCTTCGTGGCTGGGAAAATGAAGCCACAAGGTCTTTCAGTGCCCCGGGATGAGTGCGTGCGGCAGGGCGCCACAGCCCCTGTGCAAAGCCCAGCTCGAACCCTGAACAGCAGGGAACCTACAGTCGCTGCCTCGAGTGGTTCAGACAAAACGGGACTGCAGTGTTGCCAACCCAACAGGAAAAGGAGCCGGGCGCTCGCACGGCCTCGGGGTTTCTTCCCGCGGGGCAGCCGGGGATGCTCACCTGGAGGTCGTGGCTGACTTCCAGGCTGACCTTGGGCAGGGAGATGGCCACGGCCCGCTCCTTCATTTTGCCCAGCCAAACCTGCAGCTGTTCCCGGGTGAGCAACGTCTCCAGCCGTTCCAGGGGCTCGACGTGGTTCGGCATGACGATGATCAGGCTGGAGAGCTTGTGGGCCAGCGGCATCTCCACCATCTGCAGCTTCTCCGCCTCGTCCTCGTAGTACTTATACAATCCTGCAAAAGCGTGTGAAGCTAGAATCAGCGGGCCCTTGGAGGCGGACTGGCACCCCGGGTTGTGCACAGGCTCCAAGCTTATGGATTTCACAAGGACTTGTGCGCTCAGCACTTGAGGACGCAGCACGCAGGAGTGGGCTGAGCACCTGGAAATATCGGCAGGGGCTGGAAAGTTGTTGACTTTTGAGCAGAGTAAAGGAGCATATTTTTAGTCCAGGTGGTCAGGTAAAACGGGCCTGGAGGTTCCTGGGGAGTACAGGTAGTCCTCGACTTACGACCATTCGTTTAGCGACCGTTCAAAGTTACGACGACGCTGGAAAAAGTGACTTGCCACCGGTCCCCACACTTACGACCATCACAGTGTCCCTGAGATCACATGATCAAAATTCAGGCACTTGGCAACTGGCATGTATTTACAATGGTTAAAGCATCCCAGAGACACATGATCGCCTTTTGCGACCTTTCCAGTCAGCTTCTAACTAGCAAGTCAATGGGGGAAGTAGGATTCACTTAATGACTGCATGATTCACTTAACAGCTGTGGCTCACTTAACGACCACAGCAAAAGGGTCATAAAGTCAGATGTGACTCACTTAATGACCGCCTTGCTTAGCAACAGAAGTTCCGGTCCCAATTGTGGTCGTAAGTCGAGGACTACCTACCTGAGAAGACAGACTGGCTGGAGATCAGGGCACGCATTTCTGGTTTCCTTTCTTGTCCTCTTCAGTGCAACAGATCAGACCTGGCCCTACAGATGCACAGTGAGCATTCTCATCCCCACCACCCAGCATGGTGATTGCTCAAGGCCCATTTCGGAAAAGGTCAACATGAACGATGCGCAGTAAGCAAACTTCTGCATTTTGCCATGGATGAATAATCCCCATTTAGGCCTGTGCAAAAGTGTTTCGGGAACAGAGCATTCTGGACAACTCCCAAATGTTCTGTTCCTCCCCCAGGCCGTGTCAAACCTGCTGCTCCAGAATCTTCTGAACCAGAAATGGATCAAGGTGATCTGGCCCCATTTCACCTGGAACACCATGTCCCAAAATAGAGAGTTTTGCTCAGGGACAGACACCTTGGTCGCAACCTCTCATCCTTTATAGCAGAGCTTTCCAAACTTTTCATGTTGGTGACACACTTTTTAGACGTGCATCATTTCGCGACACACTCTTACAGCAAGGCACAAGGCAGGCACTAGGACCTGCGCGGAATCACAGCAGGTTTGGAGGCAGCCGGGCACAAGGCAGGCACTAGGACCTGCGCGGAATCAAAGCAGGTTTGGAGGCAGCCGGGCACAAGGCAGGCACTAGGACCTGCGCGGAATCCTGGCAGGGCAGGTTTGGAGGCAGCAAGGCACAAGGCAGGCACTAGGACCTGCGCGGAATCACAGCAGGTTTGGAGGCAGCAAGGCACAAGGCAGGCACTAGGACCTGCGCGGAATCACAGCAGGTTTGGAGGCAGCCAGGCACAAGGCAGGCACTAGGACCTGCGTGGAATCACAGCAGGTTTGGAGGCATCAGGGCACAAGGCAGGCACTAGGACCTGCGTGGAATCACAGCAGGTTTGGAGGCAGCAAGGCACAAGGCAGTCACTAGGACCTGCGCGGAATCACAGCAGGTTTGGAGGCATCAGGGCACAAGGCAGGCACTAGGACCTGCGCGGAATCACAGCAGGTTTGGAGGCAGCCAGGCACAAGGCAGGCACTAGGACCTGCGCGGAATCCTGGCAGGGCAGGTTTGGAGGCAGCCAGGCACAAGGCAGGCACTAGGACCTGCGCGGAATCACAGCAGGTGTGGAGGCAGCCAGGCACAAGGCAGGCACTAGGACCTGCGCGGAATCACAGCAGGTTTGGAGGCAGCCAGGCACAAGGCAGGCACTAGGACCTGCGCGGAATCACAGCAGGTGTGGAGGCAGCCAGGCACTAGGCAGGCACTAGGACCTGTGTGGAATCACAGCAGGTTTGGAGGCAGCAAGGCACAAGGCAGGCACTAGGACCTGCGCGGAATCCTGGCAGGTTTGGAGGCAGCCAGGCACAAGGCAGGCACTAGGACCTGTGTGGAATCACAGCAGGTTTGGAGGCAGCCAGGCACAAGGCAGGCACTAGGACCTGCGCGGAATCCTGGCAGGTTTGGAGGCAGCCAGGCACAAGGCAGGCACTAGGACCTGCGCGGAATCACAGCAGGTTTGGAGGCAGCCAGGCACAAGGCAGGCACTAGGACCTGTGTGGAATCACAGCAGGTGTGGAGGCAGCCAGGCACAAGGCAGGCACTAGGACCTGCGCGGAATCACAGCAGGTTTGGAGGCAGCCAGGCACAAGGCAGGCACTAGGACCTGCGCGGAATCCTGGCAGGGCAGGTTTGGAGGCAGCCAGGCACAAGGCAGGCACTAGGACCTGTGTGGAATCACAGCAGGTGTGGAGGCAGCCAGGCACAAGGCAGGCACTAGGACCTGCGCGGAATCACAGCAGGTGTGGAGGCAGCCAGGCACAAGGCAGGCACTAGGACCTGCGCGGAATCACAGCAGGTTTGGAGGCAGCCAGGCACAAGGCAGGCACTAGGACCTGCGCGGAATCACAGCAGGTGTGGAGGCAGCCAGGCACTAGGCAGGCACTAGGACCTGTGTGGAATCACAGCAGGTTTGGAGGCAGCAAGGCACAAGGCAGGCACTAGGACCTGCGCGGAATCCTGGCAGGTTTGGAGGCAGCCAGGCACAAGGCAGGCACTAGGACCTGTGTGGAATCAGCAGGTTTGGAGGCAGCCAGGCACAAGGCAGGCACTAGGACCTGCGCGGAATCACAGCAGGTTTGGAGGCAGCCAGGCACAAGGCAGGCACTAGGACCTGCGCGGAATCCTGGCAGGTTTGGAGGCAGCCAGGCACCAGGCAGGCACTAGGACCTGTGTGGAATCAGCAGGTTTGGAGGCAGCCAGGCACAAGGCAGGCACTAGGACCTGCGCGGAATCACAGCAGGTTTGGAGGCAGCCAGGCACAAGGCAGGCACTAGGACCTGCGCGGAATCCTGGCAGGTTTGGAGGCAGCCAGGCACCAGGCAGGCACTAGGACCTGTGTGGAATCAGCAGGTTTGGAGGCAGCAAGGCACAAGGCAGGCACTAGGACCTGCGCGGAATCACAGCAGGTTTGGAGGCAGCCAGGCACAAGGCAGGCACTAGGACCTGCGCGGAATCCTGGCAGGGCAGGTTTGGAGGCAGCAAGGCACAAGGCAGGCACTAGGACCTGCGCGGAATCCTGGCAGGGCAGGTTTGGAGGCAGCCAGGCACCAGGCAGGCACTAGGACCTGTGTGGAATCAGCAGGTTTGGAGGCAGCCAGGCACAAGGCAGGCACTAGGACCTGCGCGGAATCACAGCAGGTTTGGAGGCAGCCAGGCACAAGGCAGGCACTAGGACCTGCGCGGAATCCTGGCAGGTTTGGAGGCAGCCAGGCACCAGGCAGGCACTAGGACCTGTGTGGAATCAGCAGGTTTGGAGGCAGCAAGGCACAAGGCAGGCACTAGGACCTGCGCGGAATCACAGCAGGTTTGGAGGCAGCCAGGCACAAGGCAGGCACTAGGACCTGCGCGGAATCACAGCAGGTTTGGAGGCAGCCAGGCACAAGGCAGGCACTAGGACCTGCGCGGAATCACAGCAGGTTTGGAGGCAGCCAGGCACAAGGCAGGCACTAGGACCTGCGCGGAATCACAGCAGGTGTGGAGGCAGCCAGGCACAAGGCAGTCACTAGGACCTGCGCGGAATCACAGCAGGTTTGGACGCATCAGGGCACAAGGCAGGCACTAGGACCTGCGCGGAATCACAGCAGGTTTGGACGCATCAGGGCACAAGGCAGGCACTAGGACCTGCGCGGAATCACAGCAGGTTTGGAGGCATCAGGGCACAAGGCAGGCACTAGGACCTGCGCGGAATCACAGCAGGTTTGGAGGCAGCAAGGCACAAGGCAGGCACTAGGACCTGCGTGGAATCACAGCAGGTTTGGAGGCAGCAAGGCACAAGGCAGGCACTAGGACCTGCGTGGAATCACAGCAGGTTTGGAGGCATCAGGGCACAAGGCAGGCACTAGGACCTGCGTGGAATCACAGCAGGTTTGGAGGCAGCAAGGCACAAGGCAGGCACTAGGACCTGTGCGGAATCACAGCAGGTTTGGAGGCATCAGGGCACAAGGCAGGCACTAGGACCTGCGCGGAATCACAGCAGGTTTGGAGGCAGCCAGGCACAAGGCAGGCACTAGGACCTGCGCGGAATCCTGGCAGGGCAGGTTTGGAGGCAGCAAGGCACAAGGCAGGCACTAGGACCTGCGTGGAATCACAGCAGGTTTGGAGGCAGCCAGGCACAAGGCAGGCACTAGGACCTGCGCGGAATCACAGCAGGTTTGGAGGCAGCCAGGCACAAGGCAGGCACTAGGACCTGCGCGGAATCACAGCAGGTGTGGAGGCAGCCAGGCACAAGGCAGGCACTAGGACCTGTGTGGAATCACAGCAGGTTTGGAGGCAGCCAGGCACCAGGCAGGCACTAGGACCTGCGCGGAATCCCGGCAGGTTTGGAGGCAGCCAGGCACAAGGCAGGCACTAGGACCTGCGCGGAATCACAGCAGGTTTGGAGGCAGCCAGGCACAAGGCAGGCACTAGGACCTGCGCGGAATCACAGCAGGTGTGGAGGCAGCCAGGCACAAGGCAGGCACTAGGACCTGCGCGGAATCACAGCAGGTTTGGAGGCAGCCAGGCACAAGGCAGGCACTAGGACCTGCGCGGAATCACAGCAGGTTTGGAGGCAGCAAGGCTCAAGGCAGGCACTAGGACCTGTGTGGAATCACAGCAGGTTTGGAGGCAGCCAGGCACAAGGCAGGCACTAGGACCTGCGCGGAATCACAGCAGGTTTGGAGGCAGCCAGGCACAAGGCAGGCACTAGGACCTGTGCGGAATCACAGCAGGTTTGGAGGCAGCCAGGCACAAGGCAGGCACTAGGACCTGCGCGGAATCACAGCAGGTTTGGAGGCAGCCGGGCACAAGGCAGGCACTAGGACCTGCGCGGAATCACAGCAGGTTTGGAGGCAGCCAGGCACAAGGCAGGCACTAGGACCTGCGCGGAATCACAGCAGGTTTGGAGGCAGCCAGGCACAAGGCAGGCACTAGGACCTGCGCGGAATCCTGGCAGGGCTCGGAGGTAGCAGCAGCCACAACACCCCCAGACACTGCAGCCGACACACTAACGTGTCCCAACACACAGATTGGAAAGCTCTGCTTTATAGGGCAGACTTTGGATCAATCTGTTGCAGAATACGTACAGTCTGCCTTTTAAAAAAAGGAAATAGAGTCCTGCTGAGTTTATTGGTCACAGGTCAATAGTCATTATTGATAGCCTGTTTATGTTCCTCTCTTCAGCCTGACATGCACTCGTGGTTAACAATTCACAGCTAGCCTGGTGTTACTCTGTGGAAAAATGCAAGGCTTTATTTCACCTTGTTTACTGCCTCAAACACTTGTGGGAAAATCGGAGCCGGGACCCCGGGCGAAAGGAAATGAAGCAGAATCATGCATTTTTTACCCAGGCCGCCTTACCTGTGCGGTGCATCATGGAAATGCCGACTGTGTAGGAACGCGAGACCATGAAGCCACGATTGTCCACCATCTTGTGATGGAACCTCTCGTCCCAGTGGGCTAAACAAACCAAACGGAGCCATGAGGATGAGGACTAATGAATAAAGACAACAAACTGCAACCGTGGAAAAGGTCTGCAAAACAGAGGCCTAGATGCAGCATGGCCTCCAAAGAAACTGCTGTACAGGTAGTTCTCGACTTACGACCATTCGTTTAGCGACCGTTTGAAGTTAACAATGGCGCTGAAAAGTGACTTGTGCCCAGTCCTTGCACTTACGACCATCACAGTGTCCCTGCAGTCATCTGATCAAAATTCAGGGCTTGGCAACTGGCATGTATTTACGACAGTTGCAGCGTCCCAGGGTCGTGTGACTGCCATTTGCAACCATCCCAGCTGGCTTCCGACAAGCCAAGTCAATGGGGAAAGCCGGGTTCACTTAATGACTGCAGTGATTTGCTTAACAACCACAGCAAAAAAGGTTATAAAGTCGGACGTGACTCACTTAATGGCCGACTCGCTTAGTGACGACAGTTTTGGTCCCAATTGTGGTCACAAGTTGAGGACTACCTGTATTACCTTATGACTGGCCACCAACTGGGGGCATGCATGGAAAAGAGAAGGTGGCAGCCACAATCTCCATCTCGACTTTTTGATCCCCCTGCAGTTACCCTGCCACCAATCCTCCAGCACGTGCGCCTCTATCTCAAAGCTCCCCGTCAACTTGCGCTTACGTTTGAAGAACATGGCGTTGACGATCAAGGCCCCGTCGGTCTTCTCCACATCCCTGGTGACCTCGGGCAGCTTGCCGTCCGTGGTCTGGGCGGCCCACTCGTTGATGGACTTCAGGGCGCTCCGCTTGTCTCGGAAGTTGATCTTGGAGTGCTCGTAGTTGTAGTGCTTCTTGCTACTTTGCACAAAGTCGTCGGCAAAGCTGATGGAGCTGGGCCCGTAGAGGCGGCTGCCGAGTTTCCAGGTGACGTTCCGGGCCGTGGTGTTGCTGACGTCGCCGAGGAACTCCGAGAGCCCGCTGTGGACGTAATCGTCGTTCAGTTTGCTGGCGCTAAGCAGAGCCTTGGCCTGAGAAGCGGTGGCGGCCTTCCCGCCAAGAGACACCAGCCCCAGGGAAGACGCCACCACCACCGGAGACACCAGGATGTTCTCCAGGTTCTTGTCCTTTGCCATCACGTGGTAGAGGTTGAAGGCCAGGGTGGCGCTGCGGTCGGCCAAGGTCGTGGCCTTCTCGCTCAGCTTCTTCTCTTCCGAGGTTGGTTTCTTCTCCCCTTTCTTCTTGTCATCAGACGGCACGGCCGTAACGAGAGCGCAGAGCGCTAGGAGCTGGATCAACCACGTGGCTTCCATGGCAACTGGGACCAGTCAGAACCTGGGAGGAACCAAGGTGGCTGGTCAAGATGGGCAACGGTTGCGTGTTAGAAAATGCAAAATACACCAGCATCCCCGCCCCAGCTGGGCTCAATCCAAAGCCTTCTAGATGATGAATGGCCACTCCCATCATTCCCTGCCAGAATGGCCAGCCACTCCCCCCACCTCGGAGTTGGACATTTTCAGCTAGAGAGCTGTCCAGCAAGGGGGCAGCAATCCCTTAAGAAGGAGGCTCCAGCCAAGCTTTCTCCCCAAAGGCTACTTTTCTGCATGCAGGGAATTTAACTCAAGCAATTTATAGTCCAAGAGTCAAATCCAAGCAGCCACTGAATAAAGTTAATGTTTAATAAAGTTAATAAAGTTGCATTTTTGACGAGGCTGCATTTAAAAAAAACAATGATGTACAAAGCAGGTTTTCCCCAAGCTCCTAGGACTGCCAATCAGCCTTCCTGGCTGTGAATGGTGGTTGCTCTAGTCCCCCACACATCTGGAAGTGCAGGTAAGACCAAATCACAGATGTTAGCCTGTCTGTTCCCCTGAAAATCCACTAGAGGGCGCTCAGGATTAGAGTTTGAAGATACAGCTTGGTATTTTCCAAAATTCAGGATTTAGATTTAGGCCTTAGCTAGGATCACAATTCTCTTCTCCTGCCCCTGCCACACACCCACAAGGTAGTAACCTTGGAGCAGTGACTCAATAAAGCAACAGGTAGATGCCTCTCAGAATCAGCAGCAGCTAAACGCTGCAATGGCAGAGAAGGCCACACGCCAGCGGCAAAGTACATGCCAGTTTCAATGCTAGGTACTTCCACTTTAAAAAGATTATGAAGGGGGCACACCCATCCCCATCTTTAGACCTTCAAGAGCTGTTCTACAGTAGGTGGGCAAATAGTAAAGGTAAAGGTTCCCCCCGCACATTTGTGCAGTCGTGTCCGACTCTAGGGGCCGGTGCTCATCTCCGTTTGTTAGCCAAAGAGCCAGCGCTGTCTGAAGATGCTTCCGCGGTCATGTGGCCGGCATGACGCACGCGGAACGCTGTTACCTTCCCACGGAAGTGGTACCTATTCATCTACTTGCATTTGCATGCTTTCGAATTGCTAGGTTGGCAAGAGCTGGAGCTAGTGCGGGAGCTCACTCCGCACGCGGGGCTAGGGATTCGAACCTCCCAGAAAAAAGATGATGAAAAGTCCCACCCTTCCAATAGATTTGCAAAATAAGGATGTTTCATCTCTGCATTGGACCTCTTTTAATAAGGACTAAATCAGCAATCTGTTTCTCCCTTTTTAAAAAAGTAAGAAACAAATTGCCAAATGGGGGGAAAAGAGAAAGAGAGGAAAAAGAATGAAACATCTTACTGGAATTATACCGATTGCCCCATATAATCTTATTTAATTCTCCCTGCAAAACTGCCCCCCCCCCCTTTCCTGCAATACCATCTGAGCAGCAGCCGAGGTCTGGAGAGCTGACACGTGCAGGCATCGTGCCAAGGGAGAGGAGTGAGTCGGTTCACTGCACAGAAGGGGCACTGCTGAGCCGAGGAATAACGGAAAGGATGTGGAAATGCATTCTCTCCCCCCTCCGGCGTCTCACATTGGATGGCCCAAGTGCCACGCAAACAGCGGCAACCCACAAACACCCAACTTTTTAAAATCCAGCACAGGGCTGAATGTCAATGTTATGCACCGTCAATCATTTGAGCTGGCTGGGCGAAAAGCATTCCTTTTTTAAAAAGAGTTGGAAGTCTTTACAGAAGGACGGTCTATAAATAGTAGCTAGAACAAAGCACCCGTTTAAATTAGAGAAAATAATAAGAGAGAAAACTCATGCAGACTGGTTATAACTGGAAGGTTATTTTGCAGTTCAAAGATTCGAACAGCTGGATTGGCAATATGGACAATACAGAAGTGAGGTTGCACGGTTTAAAAAAGTTAAATTAAAGTTGCCAAGTTTGAGAAACACTGGTCTAAGGCGTTGCAGACGGGTGTTAACTTCCAGACAGTCACAAGCACCTTTTCACTTTGGATCCAAAGTAACACAACTCTAGCACAATTTATGCAATTGTATTTTTGCCTGGCCTGTTATCCGAACCCAGCCTGTGTCTAACGGGGTTTCAGCCAAGCAATTCCTCCAATTTTGAACTGGCAAACAATCACCCAAGGGTTTTCAGAATTATTGTATCTGCCAAGGGTTGAGGGTGGGAGGAAATCAAGCCCATATAGCTGCATTGTAGGGTTAGGCATGTTCTATGAAGCTAGCCCAGTGTTTCTCAACCCTGGCGACTTGAAGATGGGTGGACTTCAACTCCCAGAATTCCCCAGCCAGCCATGCTGGCTGGGGAATTCTGGGAGTTGAAGTCCACCCATCTTCAAGTCGCCACGGTTGAGAAACACTGGGCTAGAAGCAGGAACAGCGGGCTTAACCTTTACAAGAGATATAAGCTGCCTGCATGCCGTTACCTACTCGAAAGAACCTGTTGAAATTCTTTCGCTGGGTGGGATGGGTGCTAAGCTACAGAGCCTTACAAGAATTAGTTGCATTCACACATGGTTATAGATTTTGGGCCTAGCCGCTAAGAGAACCTTCTCACGCCAAGGCAGTTTACCTCCGAAACCAGAATTTGGGGGAAAATCAAAGGCTAAATTATTTCCACCATCTGTCTGTCTGTGAGCTGCCAAGTCCACCGGCTGTTAAACTAAAACTTTCTTCTAACTCCTAAAGCAATGCTTCCCTTCTTAGTAATCAGGCTAAGGCAGTTACTCCCAGGGAAGTTATAGAATTAGATTATCTGCCTTAAATCATGCCTGAAAAATTGGAGAGGTCTACGGATAGGTCATTTTGCTTTGTATCTCAACTTTCCTTCCGCAGTAGATATATCCCAAGGACTTTGTGTTCAATGTATTGTCGAAGGCTTTCACGGCCGGAGTTCGATGGCTGTTGTGGGTCTTCCGGGCTGTGTGGCCGTGTTGACAGAGATTTCGCTTCTGTCTGTGCTCCTGCCCTCTGAAGATGCTGGCCACAGATGCTGGCGAAACGTTAGGAACCACAACTTCCAGAACACGGCCACACAGCCCGGAAGACCCACAACAGCCATCGACTTTGTGTTCATTTGCATCAGCCACATCATTAACGTTGGATGGTCTTCCTAACACTGGTGCTATTAGAATAGCACTTTTTTTCGAATGCTATTTTTTTTGTTTTCTAAAGATACCTTGGAATTTTTTCTTACTGGGGTCAACGTTTGCCTTTTTCATTCTGAAAGAAAAGAGATACATAAGGTAGTTCCCTCGAGAATTGGGTTTTCCAGAATGGAACATGAAGGCGCTATATACGGGATTTTATAAGTTAGAAAGGACAGAAATTGCAAAGCTCTGCCAGAGAGGTATGTTTCTGCAGGCAAGATCCTATTTTACTTTTTCTACAAGTGAAGTGAACAACTTTCTAGATCTCACTGTTCTAAAGAAGGGGAGAACATGTGACTCTCGAGCTGCCAATAGAAAGAGACAATGCTGGTGCCCCCCCTTCCTGCTGTTTTGCATAACCACAGCCACTGCAATTTGGCTTCAATGTGGGTGGACCCCATGCCACAGGAGCAAAGGCAGCAGATGTGGAACGCCCCCCCCCCCAGCCAATTAGCCAAGTTTCCAAGGACATGTGTTTAACCAGTGGTCCTCCAGATGTTGATGAACTATCCTTCCCACATCCCCCCACGACCGGCCATGGTGGCAGGCAAGGACTCCTGGGAGTTGAAGTCCAAAGACAAGAACCCTGGTGCAATATTCAATTTATTCCATTTTGAAAACTCAAAACTTATCATTCTTGCATTCCTGGATGGCTGGGAGATCTGGTGCACACCTCATTTCCAAAAGCTGATATTCTAATCTAGTGGGATCTTATTAGTGGCATACTTCCCATCCGGGGGATTGAAATCATCTCAGAGGGCACAGAGGAAATCATTAAAATTTTAATTCAGACTTTAATTACCATAAATCAATGTTGCTCAACCTTGGGAACTTTAAGACTTGTCGACTTCATCTCCCAGAATTCCCCAGCCAGCCATGCTGGCTGGGGAATTCTGAGAGTTGAAGTCCACACGTCTTAAAGTTCCCAAGGTTGAGAAACACTGCCATAAATGATCCTCAAGTTAACAGAAAGGTCCTTAAAACTGACCACAAACAATAAATGTAACAAGGGAATGACTCTGAAATGCGTATGAATGTCCCTCTTGGAAAAATGCAGGCCTTGGGTACCTATCTTGGTGGGACTTAGATTTTTTGATAAAGGAATTGTGAGATTAACGATGAGAAAGCTAAAGGGGTTTAACTCATCCTTGAGGCCACTAGGCACTCACACAGCCTCGTGTTTCCAGAAGCGCATCGATGCGCAAAACATTTCTCCCAGGCCCTGCTTCTCAAATCAGCCAATTTAGCGACAGAACAGCCTCTGATCCCAGAAGGGTCTCCATAAATGTTGACGCACCGCTCTGCAGGCACCCCGCAACATGGCTGCAGATGTTTCCAGCCACCCGGCCCCCGCCTCCCCCCGCCCTGCCACGTAGGCAGGCCCAGGCTGGGAAAGCTTTGAGACAAAGCGCTTGAGTATGCTGGTCAGTCTCTGTCTGGCAGGAAGAGGATGTTGAACAGAATCAAGGCCAAACTCAGCCAGACAAAACTCTCCAAGTATGATCCCCCGTTTATATTTCTGCATGCATTGTCTACTGCAAATGTTGAATCTTTGGGCAATCCAGCTTAATTTTGGCAAATGCAGGATGCAAGAAAGAATTTTCAGCAAATGATCTACGCTTTGTTTCTACTTCTGCATAATATTGAGGCTTTCCCGGTTTTTCTTCCCAACCTTGAGGGCTAGAAACTTGCTTTAAAATCAAAATATCCAGGCAGTGCTGGATATCGGAGTTTACCCTGCGCTTCTTTAGCCACCGAGATTGGATAGCGAACAAGGAAGCTTCTGGTTTAGCAGAGAAAGATACCGTTATATGCAGGCGGCATTAAGAGCAAGAAGTAGCATTTTTTAAAACGGGGCAACAGGCATAAGTTTTCTTTTCCGATCATCTATCCGTCTTTTCTCCTGTTTTCCAGGCGTCCAGGGCCAAAAGGGAGATCAGGTCTTGCTGTTTAAACAGCCTGCAGGGTTTAATTCAACCATTCTATTTTAAAGGCATCCCTGTAAAATTGAGCATCTTGGAACCGTCTCTAGCCCAGCCAAATCCTGTCCCAAAGAATAAACACAAGGCCCACTTAAGATGCTTAGCAAAAGACCCCCAGAACCAGAGTCACTCACCACAAACCTGTCCACCTCCTTCCTTATTTTACTTCAGGATAAAATTTCATCTTCTCATATTGGTTCTGCATTACAGGCAACCTAACCCTTATTTTCCATTCAGGCCGGGAGCTGACAAGATCCATATTCTGGGTGCCTGACTCACCAGAACAGTCTTCCCAGCCCTTTTGCTTCCACACAAATTCAGCCGAGGGCAAAATTAAAAATAAAACTCAAGGGCAGCCCCAGGAGCTAAATTAAGCTTGCCCAGGCCGGCCAGGTGGGCTTTTCTGCAGCCTCAAGTCAGATTCTAAATCAAAGCAATTATCTGCTCTCCTCCGAAGATCAAGGCTGGATTTATATACTCAGAAATACACCCTTAGGGCAAGGGGGGAGCATCTTTGCTTCTCCAAACGATATGCTCCCTTGAGGGAGTTGGGCGGTGAGAAATCGAAATAAATGAATGAATGAATGAATGCATGCTCCCTTTGGAGCTAACCCTGGGCACAGACTGAATTCAGGACCGGGGCAGCTCCTAGCCACGATGGGGCCAGGAGACTTCCTAACAGGGAAAACAATCCTGGCTTACACAGACATAAGCCCTCAACCTGCTTATCCAGCTGAATTAAAGACTTAACAGCTGCATTTGCAAAACAGGTTAACCCTGGCTGGGGTTAACCCTGGTTAATTGTATTTTTAAGCGTAAAGGGGAAACCTAGTAATGGGGTGACTTTGGGGCTTGAGGTAGGAGGCAGAACCAGTAAAATGGGGGCTTCTGTTCCTTGCTCTAATAGGAGTGTTTCTCAACCTTGGCAAGTTGAAGATGGGTGGACTTCAACTCCCAGAATTCCCCAGCCAGCATATGCATATGCTGGCTGGGGAATTCTGGGAGTTGAACTCCACCCATCTTCAACTTGCCAAGGTTGAGAAACACTGCTCTAATAGGTTGTGTGAATGCAGCCAATTTGTCCGGTTTTCTCTCCCCTGCACCCTCCTGGTCCCTTCCCTGATAGAAACGGAGTATCCGCCCACCCCCCAGCATCCGCTTTAGCCAACAACCTCCCCCCCCCCCGGAGGTGAATGCAACGGCTCTGCGCATCTCGGCAGTCCAATTCTTCTTTCTTCCATGGGCACGGGGGGGGGGGGGGAGGATGCCCGCTTTTGCACCGGCAATCCCCCCCCCGCCCGAAGCAGCCCTCCCCAGCGAAGCCTAGCTTAACCCACCCCGCTGGACCTCCAGCTGCTCTTGGGAACCCTCTCGGCCAAATTCCAACGCCGAGCGCTCTTGGGTGCCCGGAGAACGCCCTTGCCCCCCCCCCCCAGCGAAATCCTACCCTTTCCCCGTGCGCAGGCTGGAGACAAGGCGCGCAAAGGGCGTTTCCTCTCCGGAGGGCTCCAAGCCCCCCCACCCCCCGCGCGCTCCAGAGGAAGGGAAGGGGCTGCGTTGGCAGACCCCGCTCACCCCTTGGTTCCTCGCGTCGTGGGAACGCAGCCGGTGAACCGAGAGCGGGGCAAGAGCGCTCGTTTCATTAACGCCCCT
The DNA here is from genome assembly GCA_023362775.1 of Charina bottae. Classification (NCBI taxonomy): domain Eukaryota; kingdom Metazoa; phylum Chordata; class Lepidosauria; order Squamata; family Charinaidae; genus Charina; species Charina bottae. Next base: position 541,349 of record JALMGJ010000045.1, on the reverse strand, counting down.
CCGGACTGCACGGGCGGGACCCTAAGCCGCGCTTCCCCGCGCCGGGGACCTGGGAAGGAAGGGGGGGCGGCCCCCCAAAGCCGATGCAGGGATGGGGAGGCGAGGAGGGGAGGAGGAGTCCGGCATCCCGGCTTGGAATTCGAGTTCACTCTGCTTTAGCCAAGTGGATTAGCCCTCGCGAGCGGACGAGCCGCGGAGCGCCCGCCTGCAGCCCCGGCGCGCCGGCCCTTCCGCAGCCCGGGGAGGCTCTCGCCCCTCCGACTTGCAAGCCTCCGGGGGCTTCCCGGCCAAGCGAGGCGGGCGGCTTGCAAAGCGCCCTGCCTCCCTCCCGCCGGCCGCCCCCCTCACCTCCGAGCTCCGGAACTTGCAGCGGGCGAGCCTTGCAAATGCAGCGGTGGGTCTGCGGGAACCGTCTGCCTCGCCTCGCTCCGCCACTGGGCTGGTTTTTCTACCAAGCCGCCGCTGGGCCAGGGGGCTATATAAGGGAGCCGGAGAAACTTCTGGAAAGGGGCGGCGGGCGGGGGGGCAACTTCTCCAGAGTTCTCGTGCAAGAGGAGGCGCCGGGAACTCTCCCCCCCCCCCGCCGCCGCCGCCGCCGCCGCCGGGTCCTACTGTCGCTCGGGTTCCGGCAGCTGCGCGGAGACAAACGCGCGCGCCCTGCTTTGCCTGCGCTGCCTTTTAAGACGGAGCTGCGCCGACTTGCTCTGCCGGGGGAGTCCTCCAAAAACTCCCCGCCTTAGGAGCCAGGGCGCTGGAGTGGGGTTCACGCAGCATCCCCCGTGGGGAACGGTACGAGGGGGGGGGGTTTCCTGAACTGGCTGGCTTCACACGACGCCCCGAACCGTAGACGAGCCAAGCGGTTTGGATTCGTTCAATTGAGGGTGGCTTAGTTTTAGAGCCCAATGGGTCGGGGAGGGGGGCAGGTTCAAGGCCCCATGTCCCTTGGAGCCCCCCCATCACCCTCTTGCCCCAGGCCAACCTGCAGGGAGAGAACCTCTTGGATGTTGCCTTGAACTCTGCAAGGAAAGGCACCATGAAATTGCAATAATAACAGTAACAATAATAGTAATAATAATCCCAGAATGGATAGGTCTGTCCTCTGAAAACCGAGGGGGAAACTCGGATGTGAATGCAAAAAGTGGCTTAGTGCAACGTGGGCCGCAGCTGTTGGACAATGTCCCCCAGTTCATCTGGTTGGTGGGGAGTTTGCCAAAAGAATGAAAAGATTTTGCAGTTCAGACATTAGCGCTCTGAGTGCCTGTCCTGCTGCTTTCCATCACAAAGCTGAGACCCTGCCTGATTCCACCAACACTGGGTGGTTCACCCCAAAATTAAACCCTCCCCCAAATACCATACACCGGCGGCGACATTAGACCAGCACCCTAAATTGGTTCTCACAGATCCCCAAGGCCTGATCCAGAGTAGCATCTTCAGGACCCTCCTCTATTCAAAAGGTGTGGGGCCATCAGGATCTCAGAGGGGAGGGGATTTGAGACGGATGGGGCAACTGCAGGAAATGCTTCTTCCGAGCCCCTGCCCCTCACGTATCCGAGGAGGAGGGAGGTTGCACCAGGTGAACAGACCCTTTGCGGAGAAGGTGGTCCTCTGGATGGACTCAACAAAGCCAGCGTTGGAATTGGTAACATACGGGCCCACCATTTCAAGTGCACAATACAGATAGTCCTCGTTTAGCGACCACAATGGGGACTGGCAACTCAGTCGTTAAGCGAAGCGGTCGCTAAGTGAAACCATGGGGCTGCAACTGTGCTTATGATTCTGTTTCGGTTTTTTTCCTTTGCTTCTTGCTGAACTGGGGTTCTTTCTCTCACTTTGAGGATATCTTGGGATGGGGTAAATAAGCCGGTGAAAATAAGAGCAGAGAGACGCCGCAAAGGTCGTAAATGCGAGGACAGGTTGCTAAGTTGTTTTTTAGCACCGTTGTAACTTCGAGGAGACACTAAACGAGGTAGTCGCTAAGCAGAGACGACCTGTATAGGAGGGCTGCTGCTTTCACCACCAGCTAAAGTTCCTGGGTAGTCTTCAGAGACCACCCCAAGCTGCGTACATTGCAGTAATCCAGTTTCGAGACAATGGGGCACGTGTGGCTGATGCCAAGGCCGCCGCCTCCAAGAAACGCCTGCAGCTGGGGTGCCAGGCCCCCAGCCGTGGCCTCCCCTTGCCGAACCCGAAGCCACGAATCCAGGAGAACCTGCAGCTGGGGCTGTCCTCTTGCAGGGTGGGGCCCCCTTCAGGCCTAGCGTAGAGGCTCCTGCAAACTGACGCCTCCTGGACGAGTGGCAGCCGCCTCTTGCTAGGAGCCCCTTCCAAGTTGTTGCATGCCGTCCAGTCCCTTGTGCCTCTAGGTTTTGGGCAGGGATATCTCCTGCCTCTCCGCTCTGCTCTGGGGCAAGATAGACAACCGGGCCTCCTCAGTCTGCAGCCTGCTGCTGGCCCTGGGGGGCTGGTCCCCTGCCGCACCTGAGGGGCTGTGATCGGATTGAGGAGGGTCTCCAGGGCTTCTATGAGGGAGGGGCCATGCCTGTGGTGCACTCTCTTGAGGAACTGTCTCTCGATCTAGGCCGGATGGGTCACTGGCCTCATTTCCAGCCTTCCTTCTTGGGGCAAGTGTTGGAGCTGAAGCTGCAAGGAATGGAGTGATTCTTCAGATCAGGGTTTTATGAAGTCCACACGTCTTAAAGTTGCCAAGTTTGAAAAATGCTGCTTTAGATCATATCTGGGCATGGGATTAAAAAAGCATTGGTTGCCTCTGTTGGGACCTGGAGAAGGAAGGAAGGAAGGAAGGAAGGAAGGAAGGAAGGAAGGAAGGAAGGAAGGAAGGAAGGAAGGAAGGACTGACTGTGTCTGTCTGTCTGTCTGTCTGTCTGTCTGTCTGTCTGTCACCCTAGAAGCAAAGAAGGTGAGATGGGATGACATCCCACCCCAATTCACAACTATTTAAATCAACTCAGAAGAATATTTTGCAACCCAAATCTATCTAGCAAGGGGGATTAAAAGATTTGCTGTTCCTTCCTATATTCCTTGCATCAAGGGCAAATCCAAATCAAAAAGAAAGAAAGAAAGAAAGAAAGAAAGAAAGAAAGAAAGAAAGAAAGAAAGAAAGAAAGAAAGAAAGAGAGAGAAAGGAAGGAAAGGAAAGGAAAGGAAAGGAAAGGAAAGGAAAGGAAAGGAAAGGAAAGGAAAGGAAAGGAAAGGAAAGGCCTGAACCTTTTGCAGGATTGTCGTATCTGCTGCAGCTCCTGGACTCTGTTCTCCAAATTTCACTGCGCCCTGAAAAGCTGTCTCCCCATAGTGGGTGGAAGGGGGGAGCCAGGAATTCTGCCCATTCTTACAGCCTCCTCAACCTGGTGCTGAGACTACAGTTCCCAGGATTCCTCAGCCAGCAGTGCTGTTGCTGAAGATTCTGGGGGTTGTTGAAGTCCGGACAGAAGGACCCAGGGTGAGTGTGAAGAGAAAGGTGAGAGATTGGGAGATGACAGCTAGAGATACACATGCGTACACACGCATGCAAGCATTTACACAGGCATGTCTGTGTGACCGTATGGCTGTAAAGATGGCTTTCAAAATACCTTTTAAAAAGCAGCCCCAATTATTCCATTACGCCTGCTTGCTTTCCCTATGCAGAAGTCTAGCAGCCTCTGCTCTAGGCACCCAAGCGGAGTTTTTGCCCCAAGGGCCTGGCACCACGTGCGCTCATCCAACCCCAGGCTCGGTTGCTAATGGCTGGAACCGCCGACTTCACAGCCACCTCGCTTCTAAGGTCCTCTTGACCCTTAGTTAAAGCCGGGCGCAGCCCGATCCAGAGAGATGCTGGATCTCTCCGCAGGGACCGGATGCCCAGGGAACCCTCCTTAAGAAGAAGCGATGCCAGGCAGTAGCAGCTTTGTGGGAAGAGGACCCGGCTAGTCTGGGGTGGCTAGGCTGATACAGGGTTTAAACTGGAGCGAGGCTGTTCAGGAGGGCATCAGAAAATCACAGCTCCTTCCCCCCTGCTCTTCCCTATGACATCTTGTCCCTGCCACACTTCATCATCTCAAGGCCTGTATTTTGAACTGAGCAGCATCCTTTGCATTTCTCCTGAATGTGAGTCTTTGGACGTCTCCTTTGGTACGAATCAATCCGTGCATCTGGGCCGGCCAGAGACTTTGGAATGCTAGGAGTTAAGGGAAATGGCATCCTGAGGCAAGTCCCTCTCATGAGAAGAGCCGGTGGGTGGGGAGGCCCAGCGACCCTCTGAGTTGGAAGCCCTACATTGGTCGGGCCCTTTCTCTCTGCTTCGCTCCAGCCAATCCCGCCTGAGCAGCGATTCCTCGGAGATAAATGCACCCACCCACGTCCTGGAGAAGAAGGGCAGGAAATGGGGATTTTTCTGGAAAGCCAAGGAGCGAAAAACCCTTTCATCTCTTACAGAACCAAAAACAAAATGTGAAAAATTAAGGTGGGCATGACGGTTCTTACTTGGCTGAGGACTATTGTGTTGGAGAGGATTGCTGGTTTTCAGTAGGGTTCAGGACACTGCTGTGAAACTTCTCAAAAGTTCATCCCAGAATTCCCCATCCAGCATGTGTGGATTTCAACTCCCAGAATTCCCCAGCCAGTGTGTATGGACTTCAACTCCCAGAATTCCCCAGGCAGCATGTATGGACTTCAACTCCCAGAATTCCCCAGACAGCATGCTGGCTGGGGAATTCTGGGAGTTGAAGTCCATGCAGTTTAAAGTTGCCAAGGTTGAAAAACACTGCTCTAGAGAGTCACTAGAGGGCAGCAAAGAGATACAGAAAGCCTCTTTGCCACCATCTAGTGGTCAAAGGGAATATTGCAGCCCAGGTATGGTAGACCTACCTGGTGGTTAAAGAGCCAGTTTGGTGTAGTGGTTAGAAACTGGGAGCAATTGAATTAAACTGAATTCTAGTCCTACCTTGGCCACAGACGTCAAATGGGTGGCACTGGGGCAGTACCCTAACCCTAACCCTGAACCCTGGACTAGCCAAATGGCCTGAATTTGCACAACACACTAAGCCACCACAACCCTATAGACAACCAAGATTAAACTTTGCCAGGTTTAGCACGCTGCACAAATGTATTTGCTATATTTGATCTGAATAAGGGGTATGCAACCACAGTTAGTACAGGACAGTGTCAGAATCATGCAGGAAATGGTGTTCCTGTGGCCTCCTATGGAAGTGAATGGACTTTGAAGAAGCAGGAGAGGAAGAGTATTGATGCCTTTGAACTTTGGGGTTGGAGAAGACTCCTGAGAAGACCGTGGACAGCCAAGAAAACAAACCCAAGGATCATTGAACTGTTAGAGTTCTTGTGTTGCCCTGGCGAATTATTCCTGTACAAAGCACAGCGTTCTCATGATGACGTGAATGCCAGGTGGCTGGATAACAGAGAAGCCTTGGCTTTGTTTACATCCTCATGAGATAGGTACTATTGTTATGACTAGTGCCCACACAAGCACTGGATCCTCCCATGGGAACAAGGCCTCCTGATGTCCGTCTGTGGGAAGCCTTGCCCAGGCCCCCTGAGCAAGGAGGGGGGGAACTCATGCTATGTGCTTTAGGCCTAATGCTTTGAGGCCTAGTGTGTGTCACAGCTAACATCCAGCCAATCAGAAAGCTGGAAGAACTTAATATACAACCATGCAAAATGGTGTTCTAAGTCTTCTTGATTTCTAGTGTCTTTTAGCCATGTAGTTCTTCACGTGTTCACTTCCCGTGGACTGGGCAGAGTGAGCTATGCCGGGCTTTGGGTATAGGCCATGGCAGGAACTCTGGCCCTGGGATCAATACACGGAACTCTGCTTATAAGTTTGTTTTGTTTTTCCTTTTACAATGCTGTATCATGTATTTTCATCCTTTTCATCGTTGCGATAATGTGACTGTATCTGCATTATTGCCTTATGCTAAACAGTAAACACTGTTAGCCCTAACAAGCTGCATTCTTGTCTGTTTATTCTCAAGCCTCGGTTTTTCCCCTTTAAGCCAGCATATATCCCATCATGAACAAATCAATCCAGGTGTCTCACTCGAGGCACAAATGACCCAGCTGAGATTATGCTATTTTGGACAGGAGAAGACCCAGCTCTCTGGAGGAGGCTCTGATGCTGGGAAAGGTAGAAGGAAAGAGAAGAAGAGGACGACCAGCAGCAAGAGGGATGGACTCGGATACAGTGGTGATGGGGCACCATCGGGAGACCTGAAGGACCTGGTTGGGGACAGATCATCTTCGAGAAAAATCGTCTATGTGGCCATTAGGAGTCGAAAAGGATTTGATGGCACATAATCAATTGGGATCTGGGATCTTTATGATGATAATATCTCAGAGGCAAAGTACACATTTTCTTCCAATCTCTAGCATGATTCCCAGGCTGCAAACAGGCTTAACCAGATGAATGAGGGCCGTAGCAGAGGCATTTGCACAACATCCTAAATTTTCAAGTGAAGTTTGCTCTAACATTTTGGGATTTAGCATCTTTCTTCCAAGCCTCCTAAAAAAAAGGAGAGACTCTCCTTTTTTTACTGCTACATGCAGAAGTTTCTTTTAGTTGATACACATTGCGGGAAGCAAAATTCTTGCCTTTTTGCTCTGGAATTAAGCCTCTCCCTTTAAAAAAAATATCTGCAAGAGATTTGCATTGCCTCTTTAAGATGCCTCCAGCCACATTCTTTCTCTGCAAATTCCTCACTGCAACTCCCTGAAATCTGAGCGAGGACAGGCGTGGCTTGGGGTTCCTACAGAGGCAGCGGCTTTTCCGCCTTCCCCCTTGCCACGTTGGAAACTTTGCAGCACGCCAAGGAGGCCTGGAAAGAAATGTGGGAGCAGCGAGAAACTTCTCCTCCTAATGACAGGGCAGGGCAACCAAACAGTTATTCTCTTTTTATAGCAACCAGCCATTTCTCCATTGCAATAACTTGAACCGATTGACAACTCCAGGGGCCTCTGCAGAATGTAGTCCGAAAAGTCAAGATGGCGATCGAAGCTACACCTGTTTTTTTACGTCTGGTTGTGTCTCACAACTTTGCAAATTAAAACTGCCCCTTCAGCTAGCTACAACTGGTTGGTTTTATATTACACGAAGCCACAAATTGGGTTTTATGCTGGGTCAGACCCTAAACCTGACATCACATCATGGCTTAGCACAGGATTTCTCAGCCTTGACAAGTTTAAGCTGTGTGGACTTCAACTCCCAGAATTCCCCAGCCACCTGCAAACCCCCAAGGTCTCGGCTAGGGCCCCCAGGCTTAGTGCAAGGGCTGTGAATCACGGTATCCATGACCAGCTGCAGTGATGAAAAAATTAGCACTGGGTCCATAATGTTAATTATGTTATAATAATAATAGTAATAATGTTAATTTATCAAGGCTTTGGCACACGAGAGTAGGAGATGTTGGGAATAAGATTATCTTAGCGGCTTTGATTTTCTTGCTTTTTTCATTTTAATGGATTTGATATGTTTTTATTCTGTTCACCAACCAGAGCTTTATTGGTTAGAGGGGTGGCCATATAAATTTGATTAATAAATTCATTAAACATTGCTTATTGCTTGAAATGATCTGTTTAGTGCATAGCTTTCCAAAGTGTGTGTCGCCACACACTACTGCAGAGCTTTCCAAACTTTTCATGTTGGTGACACACTTTTTAGACATGCATCATTTCGCGACACACTCTTACAGCAGGGCACAAGGCAGGCACTAGGACCTGTGTGGAATCACAGCAGGTTTGGAGGCAGCCAGGCACAAGGCAGGCACTAGGACCTGCGTGGAATCACAGCAGGTTTGGAGGCAGCAAGGCACAAGGCAGGCATTAGGACCTGTGTGGAATCCTGGCAGGGCAGGTTTGGAGGCAGCAAGGCACAAGGCAGGCATTAGGACCTGCGTGGAATCCTGGCATGGCAGCTTTGGACGCAGCAGGGCACAAGGCAGGCACTAGGACCTGCGTGGAATCCTGGCAGGGAAGGTTTGGAGGCAGCCAGGCACAAGGCAGGCACTAGGACCTGCGTGGAATCCTGGCAGGGCAGGTTTGGAGGCAGCAAGGCACAAGGCAGGCACTAGGACCTGCGTGGAATCCTGGCAGGGCAGGTTTGGAGGCAGCCAGGCACAAGGCAGGCACTAGGACCTGTGTGGAATCCTGGCAGGGCAGGTTTGGAGGCAGCAAGGCACAAGGCAGGCACTAGGACCTGCGCAGAATCACAGCAGGTTTGGAGGCAGCAGGGCACAAGGCAGGCACTAGGACCTGCGTGGAATCCTGGCAGGGCAGGTTTGGAGGCAGCAGGGCACAAGGCAGGCACTAGGACCTGCGTGGAATCCTGGCAGGGCAGGTTTGCAGGCAGCCAGGCACAAGGCAGGCACTAGGACCTGTGCGGAATCACAGAGGTTTGGAGGCAGCAAGGCACAAGGCAGGCACTAGGACCTGCGCGGAATCACAGCAGGTTTGGAGGCAGCCAGGCACAAGGCAGGCACTAGGACCTGTGCGGAATCACAGCAGGTTTGGAGGCAGCAAGGCACAAGGCAGGCACTAGGACCTGCGCAGAATCACAGCAGGTTTGGAGGCAGCCAGGCACAAGGCAGGCACTAGGACCTGCGTGGAATCCTGGCAGGGCAGGTTTGGAGGCAGCCAGGCACAAGGCAGGCACTAGGACCTGTGCGGAATCACAGCAGGTTTGGAGGCAGCAAGGCACAAGGCAGGCACTAGGACCTGCGCGGAATCACAGCAGGTTTGGAGGCAGCCAGGCACAAGGCAGGCACTAGGACCTGTGCGGAATCACAGCAGGTTTGGAGGCAGCCAGGCACAAGGCAGGCACTAGGACCTGCGCAGAATCACAGCAGGTTTGGAGGCAGACAGGCACAAGGCAGGCACTAGGACCTGCGCAGAATCCTGGCAGGGCAGGTTTGGAGGCAGCAAGGCACAAGGCAGGCACTAGGACCTGTGCGGAATCACAGCAGGTTTGGAGGCAGCAAGGCACAAGGCAGGCACTAGGACCTGCGCGGAATCCTGGCAGGGCTCGGAGGCAGCAGCAGCTTTGACACACCCAGACACTGCAGCCGACACACTAACGTGTCCCGACACACAGTTTGGAAAGCTCTGCACTACTGTTTCGCCTGCGGTGTCCTGGTGTGTCGCGCAAAAACCCGGAAGTGCTGATGGGGGAACCAGAAGAAGCGGCACCCCCGCCAATCAGCGCCGGCACCGGAAAATAAAACATGAGGAGAAGTCCTGGAAAATTATACGATCAACAATATTCCCCAGCTTGACACGTTCCTGCTATTCAGGGCCTTCAGACCTGCCCCCTGCCCAAAAATATCCATTAAGGATGAAACCAGCTAATGTGCAATGGTTCTGATTGGCAGCACTAGAATCTGCTCAAGTGCCACGCCAATACTTTTAGAGAGAGAGCGGTGAAAGATGAAGCTTATTTCTCGAACAAATGCCCAGGCTGCCCATTGACCAGCTATTAAACCAATCCAGATCCAGCTTCCCGGAGATGTTCTTCTTGACTGGGCTGAGGATCCTGCCTTGACATTTCAAGGGGATGGCTAGCAGAAACCACATGCATGATTTAATTTAGCTGAATGGGCTTCCTCTTTCAAAGAAAAATCCAGAGGAAGTGGCCTCTTCTTACAAACTTATACAGTGCTCTGAGAGCATCTCTCTCTATCTCTATCTCTCTATCATCTATGTAGCATCTCTCTCTCTCATCAGCTATCTCTCTATCATCTATTATCTACTGTATCTCTCTCTCTCTCTCTCTCTCTCTCTCTCTCTCTATTATCTCTCTCTTTCTCTCTCATCTCTCATCTCTTATCTCTCATCTCTCATCTCTCATTCTCTCTCTCTCTATTATCTCTTTCTTTCTTTCTCTCTCATCTTTCATCTCTCTCATCTCTCATTCTCTCTCTCTCTCTCTATTATCTTTCTCTTTCTCATCTCTCTTTCTCTCTATTATCTCTCTCTTTCATATCTATCTATCATCTATCTATCTATCTATCTATCTATCTATCTATCTATCTATCTATCTATCTATCTATCTATCTCATCTATCATCATTTAGACTACAGGCATCTCCAGAAGGAGAGGTAGATATTCCTAGAACATTCGAGAAGTCAGTATGATGTAACCCTAGAAAAAAGTTTCAGGAGGACGCCTGGCTAGAGAAAACCCAGATGTTCGGCATCCTAGCCAGCTGTTAAGGAGCCGTCCCTGAAATTTGCCTCTCCCCTTTCTGGTTTGCGTTTGAAAGCTGAGAATGCTGCAAGTCTGGGCTTTGATCCAGCTCTTTCAAAGTTATGGTTAAAACTTGCTCTGAGAGTTCGAAGTTGAAGTACTCTAGAAGGTTCCAAAGGATTCTTGTTTGATTAGGGGAGGAACAACCACCACTTTTATAAAAGACCGGAAACCCTTTATGGACTTTCTGCTGAAAATAGATAAAAACGAACTGGTGATTTTTGGATTTACTGATTAAAAAGAGCTGTATATGGGGAGAAGGGAACCATGTTATGTAATTTTGAAGGGGGGAAATGGTATCAAGTATGTCTAAAACTGCTATAAAGATCGGAAGTCACTTCTTTAAGTATATTTTTTTTCTTTTTTCTTTGCTCTCTATTGTTTTCAACACTTTTTTCTTTATCTTTTTCTTTCCTACTTTTCTTCTATATTTTTTCGTGTTTATCTTTTAACTTTGTACCCAAAAATTCTTAAAATATATACAGTATGTATATATGTATATGAGAACATGAATATGCATGTAGTTGTGTATGCAGACAGTGCTGGCTGAAAACCTTGGCAGATTTGGAAGAAATGTTAGATAGATTCTATGATGCCCTGAAGAATATAGATCCGAACATGAACTTTATCAAAGACCAAAGTAACTAGGTTTGACAGAAAAAAATGATTGTAAGTTATATCTAAAAAACTGGAAGCAAATGAATGAATTTGTGTAGCAAATGGATGAAATTGGGTAGCTTGGCAGGCTGTTTACTAAAGATGGAAAAATGGATGAGGCAACTTTAAGATATGCATATGTTGGTAAAAAGGTAGCTGGGAGTTTGTGGTCTGTTGTGAGGCATGAACGTTTCTTGGAAAGTTAACACAAATGTGCATAGCAGCATGTTTTGGACCCCTTGGTTATGCAAAAGGGAGAAATAAGGGAGAAATAAGTATGTCAGGAGAAACATATAAATAAGTTGAATGCAGTGGGAAGGGGGCACTTAAGCCATGTGTATAGTCGGGGGGGGGGGAGTCAAGATGGTTGAATTGCTGGGGAATTCTGGGAGTTGAAGTCCACACATCTTAAGGTTCCGCAGGTTGAGAAACATTGCCCCAGATATATCGTGTCTGGAGCTTGACTTGAGGCAGCTTTTCTGCCTATTAAACCACTCTGGTCTCTTCCAACGTGCTGTAAGAAACTCTATTTTTGCCCCAAATTCAATTTTTAAGCTGCAAAGGTAGCGCCTCCTAGTGAAGAGTAGAGGCCCAATCACGACAGCGGAACCCCTGGTGAAAAGGAGCACATTATTTTAGCAAATCTTACAACAGCCTTTCCCAACCGACAAAGGCCATGGTGGTGGTGGGGAATGGGAATTAGGGGGCACTGATGTTCAGCGCATGTTCAGCACAGCCATTGGCGCAAGACCGCTTATACAGTCCCATAAATGGTCTGATGATAACATGCCCGCAGGACCCAAGCGAGCGTTTAGGCTGCAAAGATGTTGCTGGCCATATGGTGAGCATACTGAACTTCCAGTTACAAGAGCAGTCTACCTCTGCATAGCAGATTCTGAGGACGGGTGACTAGGAGGAACTATGTTAGTCATTCTCGACGGATGAGGTTCTCGGAAGCATCTTTTATCTTTATTTTTTATGTTTTCATGCATTTTCTTGTAATTTCTTTGTTTGATGATTGTGAGCCACCCAGAGTTGTTGAGAGATAGGCAGCATACAAGTTTAAATAATAATAATAATAATAATAATAATAATAATAATAATAATAATAATAATATTATTGAGGTAGGTTATCACGAGAGTGTGAAATGCCAAGATTAACCAGTCCGTTCCATGACCGAATGAGGACTTGAACTGGTTTTCTCCACCCCTATTCCAACCCCTGAAGCATTATAGTAAAAGTCTATCCAAAGATACTTTAAAAGTGTGTACAAAAAACCGTAAAATTGTTGGTCTGTATTTTTACTTGGCCAAACCAAAATCTGATTAAAAAGTGTGCAGAGCTCAGAAACTTTATTGGATGAATGAGGAAGAGAGTTTGGAGATTAATCCCTGGAAAACGAGGATTAGTCCACATGAACAGGGCTTCAAATTGCACTCCAAATGAAGCTTGGTTTTTCCCATAAACCAGATTCATCTAAACCAGATTTCCCATAAACAAGGTTCATCTAAAGCAGTGTTTCTCAATCTGGGCCACTTTAAGATGTGTGGACTTCAACTCCCAGAATTCCCCAGCCAGCAAGGCTGGCTGGGGAATTCTGGGAGTTGAAGTCCACACATCTTAAAGTGGCCCAGATTGAGAAACACTGATCTGAAGCATAAACCTACATCTACCAGCAGATGGTGATAAAGGACAGGCCAAAAGGATGGTGTTTCTCAATTGCTTTTTCCACCCTGCACCTTTCTCAAGCAGCTGCGTTGGGCATGAGAGAGAGAAATAAATCTCCATTGTTTGCAAGTTTGTGTTGAAATCTTGAACGTTGGCCAGGCTGAGGTGGTCAGCCCACCTTGGCCTATTGAGGAGCTTAGGAAGGTGACTTGCTTAATGGTGGGACTGGAGACCACCAGGCCTGTAGGCTAGACTAGCAATCCAACAAATATTTTGGAAAAAATAGCAGGGTGTTCTTCCATCCTATGACCAACAACATGCTCATGTGCAACAGGTCTTCAGGAGTTGAGTTTGACTTGGGGGCGACAGCAAAATTCATGGCCCCTTTTATTTCCTCATCAACAGCAGAACCATCTTCCCTGGAATTCATTTCACTTTGTGTTCTCAATCAGAAGAAGGCAGCGTTCAAAAGTATTGGTTACTCCAGGGCTTTCCAAAGTGCCGCCGCTGGCGACACACCCGGCGGCGGCGGCGGCGGTGACACGCGCGCGCACGGCGACAGCGTGCGGCGGCGCGGAGGGGCGTGCGGCGGCGCAGGGGGGCGTGCGGCGGCGCGCGTGCGCACGGTGGCGGCGCAGGAGGGGCGCGCGCCGCTGCTTCCGGGTGGTGTGGCGACACACCACGATGTGTGTGGCGACACACTTTTGTGTCGCAACACACAGTTTGGAAAGCTCTGGGTTACTCACTGGAATTAGAGCAGAGCTTTCCAAACTTTTCATGTTGGTGACACACTTTTTAGACATGCATCATTTCGTGACACACTCTTACAGCAGGGCACAAGGCAGGCACTAGGACCTGCGTGGAATCCTGGCAGGGCGGGTTTGGAGGCAGCAAGGCACAAGGCAGGCACTAGGACCTGCGCGGAATCCTGGCAGGGCAGGTTTGGAGGCAGCCAGGCACAAGGCAGGCACTAGGACCTGCGTGGAATCCTGGCAGGGCTCGGAGGCAGCAGCAGCCGCGACACACCCAGACACTGCAGCGGACACACTGTGTCGCGATACACAGTTTGGAAAGCTCCGAATTAGAGGGTAGAAATTTTGGGGGTGCATTATGAATGTGGATTTTGTAGAGGGTTTTGAATGCCATTGTGGTCACAGTCTTACTCTGGGTAGTGTTTGCACAACACATTTAACCCAATCAGTTAAAGACTCAGTGGCTATATTCCCACAATATGCTAAACTTAGTCTTATCTTAAGACTGGTTGGTTTCTTTTGTGTTGCTTTTGGTTAATTGATAGTTCCACATATTGTGCAAACTCTTTGGAGCAGTGTTTCTCAACCTCAGCAACATTAAGATGTGTGGACTTCAACTCCCAGAATCCCCCAGCCAGCCATGCTGGCTGGGGAATTCTGGGAGTTGAAGTCCACACGTCTTAAAGTTGCTGAGGTTGAGAAACACTGCTTTGGAGTATTGTATAAACTGCCCTGAGTCACAACATAGACAGTCCTCTTCAGCCTGGCAAGTACAGGTAGTCCTCGCTTAACAACCATTCGTTTAGCAATGGTTCAGACTTATGACGGTGCTGAAAAAACCGACTTATGACTGGTACTTGCACTTACGACCGTTGCAGCGTCCCTGCAATCACGTGATCACGATTTGGGCCCTTGGCAACTGGTTTGCGTTTATGACCGTTGCAGTATCCTGTGGTCACGTGAATGCCATTTCTGACCTTCCTGGCCAGCTTCTGGCAAGGAAAATCAATGGGGAGCCACACGATTCACTTAATGACCACGTGGTTCGCTTAATGACCACCACAAAAAAGGTTGTAAAATCGGGTTGGATTCGCTTAATGACCTCTTCGCTTAGCAACCAAAATTCCGGTCCCAATTGTGGTCGTTAAGCGAGGATTACCTGTACCTAGTTTACGGATCCATCTGCTGTGTGATTTCAGGAACTTGGGTTAATTCAACAAGCCGCGATTGCCTTCCTCATGAGAACTTCTGTGGCAATGTGCTTTGTTTGTTCTTGACTTTAGTCTGGATTTACACCTTGTGCTCAGCTAGGATGTGGAAAATAAATACATGCATGACCATATTTATGTGGAGAGGCATGGGAACGAAGCAAGTATCACTATAAAGAACACATAATTACAACTTCTTATGGTGAAATAATAGATTTTAAATCTTCTTGAGGGGAGATGTAATAGACCCAATTTAGGTATCAGGCTAAGCTACAATTAGGAGAGTTCACACAAGATCCTAAAACCTGCAATTCAATCCCCCTTTGTCTGGTTACTGCAGTAGATGAAGCCAGAACAATAAAATACCCCAAAATGGTTTTTCAGTGAGGACTTTCGAACAGCGACCCGGTATCGTAACGCCTCTGGTCAGAGCTGATAATAATCAGAAAGCATCGCCTTTGCCTGTGGTGGCTCAGATAGGAAAATAGATGTTTTCTAAAACTCTTATTTTTTGCCCTCGCAGAAGCTGTATTTCCACACACACCCCAAATCGGAGCAATGTAATTGATATACTTACTCTCTCCGTTTGCAGTTTGTATACTCTACTTTTCAAATAATATTTTAATTTTTAATAATGATTGTTAATATTCTATAATGATTGCTTTTATAATGACTGTTTTTATATATTGTTTTTATCTGATTGTTGTATGCTGCCCAGTCACTTCTGGTGAGATGGGTGGCTATATAAATTTGATGATAGATACGATGATAGATAGGATAGATAGATAGATAGATAGATAGATAGATAGATAGATAGATAGATAGATGATAGATAGAGATAATAGAGAGATGAAAGATGACAGATAGATACTGTAGATGAGAGAGAGAGAGAGAGATACTGTAGATAGATACTGTAGATAGATGATAGATGATAGATGATAGATCAGAGCTTTCCAAACTTTTCATGTTGGTGACACACTTTTTAGACATGCATCGTTTCGCGACACACTCTCACAGCAGGGCATCATTTCGCGACACAGTCTTACAGCAGGGCACAAGGCAGGCACTAGGACCTGCGCGGAATCACAGCAGGTTTGGAGGCAGCAAGGCACAAGGCAGGCACTAGGACCTGTGCGGAATCACAGCAGGTTTGGAGGCAGCAAGGCACAAGGCAGGCACTAGGACCTGCGCGGAATCCTGGCAGGGCAGGTTTGGAGGCAGCAAGGTACAAGGCAGGCACTAGGACCTGCACGGAATCACAGCAGGTTTGGAGGCAGCAAGGCACAAGGCAGGCACTAGGACCTGCGTGGAATCCTGGCAGGGCTCAGAGGCAGCAGCAGCCGCGACACACCCAGACACTGCAGCCGACACACTATAGTGTCCCGACACACAGTTTGGAAAGCTCTGTGATAGATGATAGATATTTTTGGCCCAAGACAATTCCTCTTCACTCAGTGTGGCCCAGGGAAGCCAAAAGCTTGGACTCCCATGCGCTAAATGCTTTGTGTGTGAACTCAGCCAGGGACTGGGGTGCCCGTCATCCACATTTGCCTGGTACAAGGGTTCACTTCAGGGCTGGTGAAGGCTGCGGCTTCCTGGACTTCTTGACGTAGACCCCCACCCGGGTCATCAGATCTCCCCAGATGCTAAACTCGGGGCTCCTGTTTTACGTATCCGTCAAGGAGATCTGAGCGGTGGAAGATCGCAAGCCGCACGAGGGCTGTCACGCCTTCCCGCTGGGGGTTTGCACAAGTCGTGGGGGTGTGGCGGTGGCCCCCTCCCACCCATCCTATGAAATGGAAAGATTATACTGTATATCCATCGTGGTGGATTTGGATCCTCTGCGACCGGTAGGGCTTTGCCGTGACAACTCCGTCACCTGGGACATCTCTGCTCGTTAAATAAATTATACTTCTGCATTTACTACATGTCTAAAAGCAGAGGAGTGGGAGGGGGAGAAAGAGAAAGAGAAAGGAAATGACATGGTTGGCTTTGTGCAAGCAGGAATTAAAGATGCATTTTCAGGGAGCAGAGAAGGGCTGTTCTCTCTCTCTCTCTGTATCCTGTTTACTAGCTGATTTAATCCCTCGTGAAGCTGAGTTTAAATTCCTCAGTTTTTTTCCCTTTGTGTCCTTATTTATTTATTTTCTTTTTTAAGGCCACTCAATTCAAGAAGTGGAAATGCAAACAAGTCCAGAAGCATGGCTGCATTTGTACCTGTTCACCATGATCCGTTTCAATTTCTGATTGTTGTTGTTCAGTCGTTTAATCGTGTCCGACTCTTCGTGACCCCATGGACCATAGCACGCCAGGCCTTCCTGTCCTCCACTGTCTCTCGGAGTTTACTCAAATTCATGTTCGTTACATCGGTGATGCTATGCTAACCGTCTCATCCTCTGCCGTCCCCTTCTCCTTTTGCCTTCGGTCTTTCCCAGCATCAGGGTCTTTTCCAGTGAGTCCTCTCTTCGCATTAGGTGGCCAAAGTATTTGAGCTTCAGCTTCAGCATCTGTCCTTCCAATGAGCAGTCAGGGTTGATTTCCTTTAGGATTGACTATTTCTGTTTTGACTATATCAATTTCTGATAGTCTGCAATAATATTTAGGTAAGATCATAGCTTTCTAATTTTATTTTATTTATTTATTCATTTGAATTTATATTACCGCCCATCTCCCCCGTCAGGGGACCCTAGGTGGTTCACAATAAAACAGTAAAAACATAAATAAAAATTTACAATATTAATAAATAATATAAAATCCAAGGATAAAAGATGTTAAAAAGATGGTAATACTGGGGAGCTTCATGGGACCAGCCATCCCCAAGAGGAACTGTTGGCATTTCCCTCCCAGGCAAGCCGGCAGAACCAGGTTTTTAAGTCTTTTCGAAAGGTCGGGAGCGAGGAAACTAATGTATTCTAATGTATAAATTCTAATGTATTTTCGAGGAAGTAGGAAGTGATTGCAGACTGAAGCGCGGATGGAAATTCCCAGGAACGTTTGAGAAAACCGATTTGCAGATTTCGCCAAGTTGGAAGTTGTATTCACGCATCCTACTTACTCTACATCAGATAAAACCTAGAATCTGCGTTCACACAACCAGCTACATCAGGGTTAACTTTGTTTCGCCCTTTGGGGTTGAGCCCATTTGGTAAGATTCAGGGTTCATGACATCGGCAGCTGATTCTGGGTTATGGCCAGAAGATGCAAGGTTGAATGTGGCTTGTGCATGAATTCTGTTTTCTTGCGTGTTTCAAATTTATTTACTGTGCGGGATGTTGTTAACCTCCTGGAGTCTGTGGATTCAAGCACCATATGAGCTGAACAAATGACAGATAGAGGCATGGATGCCTGGTATTTTAAGCTACCAGATCTCCCCCAAAGGCTTAAAATCAGGAGAAGTCTGGTATAGGAAGCACCTTTTCCGACTCACAAATTTTATTAGAAGGCAAAAGCTTTTGTGAGCACACAGTTCTCTTCCTACAAAAGTTTAAGAATTGACTTAAACTTGTGCTAAACTGCTGGTCTCAGTGGTCTGGCCTACCTACATTATACTGCAAACAAACAAATAAATAAAGCCAATCCTTTCTATGGGCAACTAGCACGTCTGGGAGGAAAATACTGTGGAATTCTTTTTCCTGGCAAGCCAGTTGTTTAGAAGCAGAGAAGGCCTTGGAGAACCACGCAAGCGTCTGCAATCTATGGCAGCATCAGATCCTGAACACAGACTTGCATCTTCATTTTTTAAAAAAAACAACCCGTCTCTATTTGTGTATTTTCCCCTGCCAAGAAACTTGGTGGGATCGATGATGTGGGTGGATCGGCAGCACGTCAAGCCCCTTGCTGATTCTTCGCAACAACTGGGGTGGCAGAGCCAATAGTTTTGCAGATTGGGGACACTTGGAAAGGAAGAGGCGTTTGGACATCCAGGAGTAATTATGCCCGTGTGTGGGAGGGTGTTCTTAAGGAACTGCTCCCTCTAACCCCTAGGCCAGGGCTTTCCAAACTTTTCCTGCAGCGACACACCAACAGTGGTGCGCAAAAACCCGGAACCGCCGCTGCCGCTTTTGGTTTTTGTGCGCCGCCGCCGTGGCGGCACTTTCGGATTTTCTCGCGCTGCAGCAGTGGCGGCAGTGGTGTCCTTGTGTGCCATGCGAAAACCCGGAAGCGCTGATGGCCCGCCGCCGCCGTGCGTGCAGCTGCGCGCGGCGGCGGCGCACCATCAGCGCTTCCGGGTTTTGATGCAACAGACCTGGGCCCCGCAGGCTACACACTTTTGTGTCGCAACACAGAGTTTGGAAAGCTGTGCCCTAGGCATTACTGCCATGCCATTCCGCATGACTGACTTTCATGTCTCCAGGAGGTTAGACCTCGTTTCTGAGCAAAGCCCTCTGAGGCACCAAGAAGTTGCTTGGTGTGTTTTGTGCTCAGCTCCTGACAGTTGGGAAAGAACAAGGGCTTGAAAGCACAATGTGCCTTTTATGTGAATTAATAGTTTTCCTGAAGATTTCTTTTCCCTCCCTCCGTCCCCTCTTCCTCCTTTCCTTTCCTTTCCTTTCCTTTCCTTTCCTTTCCTTTCCTTTCCTTTCCTTTCCTTTCCTTTCCTTTCCTTTCCTTTCCTTCCCTTCCCTTCCCTTCCCTTCCCTTCCCTTCCCTTCCCTTCCCTTCCCTTCCCTTCCCTTCCTTTCCCTTCCCCTCCCCTCCTTCCCTCCTTCCTTCCTTCCTTCCTCTGGGGAATTTCGCAGGGGAATTCTGGGAGTTGAGGTCCACTCATCTTAAAGTTATCAAGTTTGAAAAATACTGTATATTTATATACAGTACAATAATACTAGTATATCGCCAGACTTAATGGGAGGGGCCTCTCTTATGGGCTGCAACGTGGCCAAATTTTTAAAAAAGTCATCAATCAAAGGAACGCGGCAATTTGCAAGAGGGGGTTGGTTGCATTTTGCAAGGCAAAGGTCATCCATGAATACGGTGTTTTGCCTCTGGTGGCTTTGTGGGTGACCTTGCGGTTTAATTTTTGATGATTGCAAGGGAAATGAAACTGACGGAGATGCAATTAGAAAATGCATGAAGAGCCTGGGAGCAGATGATCTCCACGCCCACCAGAGAGCAAACAAGCGCAAACCGGGGAAGGAAAAATTGTAGTTCTTTGGACAAGGTGCAGAAAAGGTGGGGCTTAATTCTGGCCCCTCCTTTGCTTTTTAGCCTCTTCTCCAGATTGTAGAGCTGTGAACTGCAGGGTGGGTGCCCATGCCCCAGGGTGCATTGGGATATGGGAACAGAATTTTAGAAAGTGTATTTAAATGTATTTTTATCTAAAGCAGTGTTTCTCAACCTTGGCGACTTGAAGATGTATGGACTTCAACTCCCAGAATTCCCCAGCCAGCATGAATTCTGGGAGTTGAAGTCCACACATCTTCAAGTCGCCAAGGTTGAAAAACATGGATCTAAAGAAATAAGAAAATAAGGTATACTACTATTTAATATGCAGAATATACAAAAATTATAAATCTAATAATATATACACTATATTAGTGCAGTAGGACATGTATAACATTTATAAATAAATAATCATGCATATTTGGGGGGAAGGCTCAAACATTTTTTTACCGATAAAGGTGTGCAATTAAAAAAGTTTGGAGAGAACACGTTGGCAGAAAGTCAGATGCACGATAACAGATGCGACTTTGTCCACTCATATGCTCGGTTCACACAACATTTATTTATTTTATTTATTTATGTTTGGACTTTTATCACCGCGCCATCTCCCCCAAAGGGGACTCTGAGCAGTTTACAAATACAAAGATTAAAATTATGCTATAAAAAAGATACAAAGATACAATATATAATCAATTATAAAGTAAATAAAAGTTAAATAAAAATCCAAGAGGGCAGATTATGATCTTTAAAAGGGCTCTATGGCACCAGCCATCCCCATGAGGAACTATTCCTGTTCCCATCCCACGCGAGGCGGCAAAACCAGGTCTTTAAGTTCTTCCGGAAGGACAGGAGCGATGGGGCCTGCCTCACCTCCGGGGGCAAGATGTTCCAAAGGGCAGGCGCCACTGCCGAGAAGGCCCGCCTTCTGGACCCCGCCAAGCGAAACTCCCTTAACGACGGGGTCCGGAGCATGCCCTCTCTACGTAATCGAGTGGGACAGCTTGAAGTTACGGGGATGAGGCGGTCCCTCAGATACCCTGGCCCCATGCCAT
The DNA here is from genome assembly GCA_023362775.1 of Charina bottae. Taxonomy (NCBI): domain Eukaryota; kingdom Metazoa; phylum Chordata; class Lepidosauria; order Squamata; family Charinaidae; genus Charina; species Charina bottae. Next base: position 520,606 of record JALMGJ010000045.1, on the reverse strand, counting down.
GTAGGGCTTTAAAGGTCATAACCAACACCTTGAATTGCACCCGGAAGCATACCGGCACCCAGTGCAGCTGGCGCAGCAGAGGTCACATGTGCCGATCTAGGGGCACCAATAACTGCGCGCGCAGCCGCATTTTGGACCAGTTGAAGCTTCCGGATACTCTTCAAGGGTAGCCCCGTGTAAAGCGCATTGCAGTAGTCTATGTGGGAGATGACCAGGGCATGAGTGACTGTACGGAGGGACTCCTGATCCAGGAAAGGGCGTAACTGGCGCACAACACGAAGTTGCGCGATGGCCTTCCTGGCCATGGCTGCCACCTGCTCATCGAGCAGGAGCCGTGAGTCCAGAAGGACCCCCAGGTTCCGCACTGATTCTGAATGGGGAAGTGCCACTCCATCCAGAGTCAAAGATGATAACTTCCTGGAAACCGAGAGGCCATCAATCCACAGCCACTCCGTCTTACCAGGGTTCAGCTGAAGCCTGTTGTTCCCCATCCAGACCCCCACAGCCTCCAGGCACCAAGAGAGGGCAGTCACCGCATCACTTACCTCACCCAGGACGGAGATGTACAACTGTGTATCATCAGCATATTGATGATATCTCATCCCATGGTGACGGATGATCTCACCCAACATGTTAAACCCTAACCCCAGGTTAATAAAATACCATGGCTAGAACAGGGGAGTCCAAACAAATAAACCCTCCACTAGTTTAATATGAACTTTCACCCCACATTTGAAAAAGGTGGCTGGATTTCCCCAACATGTGGAAAGAATGAAACTTACCTCTTTAATGTGAAGTTGCCCGAATTTGAAATAATTTTTTAAATAAATCGTGATCTCCTAGGGACTCTCATCAAGATCAAACCCTGATCTATGGTTTAGAAACTGACATAGCAAGATTCCCAGAGCAGAGTAAGCCAGGATCAACCTGCTGCTTATAGCTTTGCTCTGCAACTGAGACTCAAGTCCAAAATCCAGGCAGTGCATGAAAGACTGGAAACCCTGTATGGACTTTTTGCTGAAAGAAGAAAGAAATTATGATTTATGGATTGGGAGTTTAAGACAGACTTGGATTAAATCAGGGGTGGGCAACGTCAGGCCCGCGGGCCGTATAAGGCCCGTGGGGTTCCTGCCTAAGGCCTGCGGGGCTCCCGCCCGCAAACCCCGCCCCTTCCACGTGATTGGCTCCCGCCCGCAAACTCCGGCCCCCGGTCCATGGAAATCCCAGAAACCCCGCCCCTCCCCGGTCCTCGGCTATAAATATCCAAATGGCCCTTGGCAGAAAAAAGGTTCCCCACCCCTGGATTAAATGAAGGGACTTGTATCGTATCTAAAGGGAGGAAGGACAGTAAGATTGTAAATATCTGTTGAAAAGAAGGTCGGAAGTCATTCGTATATTTCTTAACTTTAGTTTTTTTTTTCTTTTTCTTTTTTTGAACTTTTTTGTTTCTTCCTTTTCCCCTTCCTCTCCTTTCTTTCGATTTGTCTTTTATTGATTTGTTATTGTTAGGCTGTCAACCTCTGAGCAAGTCTGTTTCCTTGGCGCAGAGAAGATGCTGCCATCTCAGCCGAGGTGGGAAGGATGAAATCTGACCTGCTGGCCGGCATATCATTAAAAATTTACAAGAGATGCTGGAACAGCCCTTCCGTGCCAGGATGGATGACCCAGCGGGGAGTGGGAACAGGTTCGAGACAAGCGGTCCCCAAACAGTGATCTTGCCTGGCTCAGTCCCCCAGGAATGTGCTTTTTATATTTAATTGCTCTGCGTTTCCTTGCAATTGCAGAAAGTTTGGCAGATTTAATGACCAGGCTGGAGTCAAAATGGATGTTTACTTGCCAGAAAGCAGTCTGAATCCTCTTTTTAATTGCAGAGTTAAATTATACATTTGGAGGTAGGAATGCTCACCAGAAACCACACTGTTCCTGTGATTTAGAAATCCAAATCCAGATTGGGGATGGTCAATCTGGGCTGGTACTTCGGGGTCTATCACTCCAGGCTTCAGGTCACACATAATATGGTTACAGGTAGTCCTCGCTTAACAACCATTCATTTAGTGATGGTTCGGACTTACAACAGTGCTGAAAAAACAGACTTATGACTGGTCCTCACACTTACGACCGTTGTAGCGTCCCTGCGGTCATGTGATCACAATTCGGGCGCATGGTAAACGGTTCATATTTATGACCGTCGCAGTGTCCCATGGTCACATGATCGCCATTTTTGACCTTCCCAGCCAGTTTCTGGCAAGCAAAAGCAATGGGGAACCGTGTGATTCGCTTAATGACCACAAGGTTCACTTAACGCCCATGGTGATTCACTTAACAACCGCTGGAAAAAAGGTAGTAAAATAGGGTCAGATTTGCTTAATGACCACTTCGCTTAGCAACCAAAATGCCAGTCTCAATTGTGGTCATTAAGCAAGGACTACCTGTTGTCAAAACCAACCCAGCCATGTTCTGTTGAAGCACAGTGTGTGAATCGTATCTGTGTGGATTGGAAATTCCACTGAATTTATAGCATGGGTTTTCATCTGGAGAATTGCAGCTAAGATTTCCACCTTTCTATTTTTTAGTCACTCTTGTGACTTAAATAGCAACCTGACCTAATGACTAGATCAGTGTTTCTCAACCTCAGCACTTTTAAGATGTGTGGACTTCAACTCCCAGGATACCCCAGCAAGCCAAAAAACGCCCATTGGGGAAGCTGGTTTCGCTTAACAACCACCGTAAAAATGGTCGTAAAATCGGGTCTGGTCATGTGGTGACTCGACTTACGACCGCAACAACTTACGATGGAAATTCCGGTCCCAATTGTGGTCGTAAGTTGAGGACTACCTGTAAAGACTTTCCCAGTACGATGAAGAAACAAACAACAGAAAAAGTCCAATTTGTTAAAACTCTGCTTACGTTTGTAAGACGTACTAAGCTAGGTTAGTCTGTAGCTTGAATCATGTCAACTGGATTTCTATTTTCTCAGTGGAAACATTTCGCCCCTTATCTAAGAAGCTTCTTCAGTTCTTCAGACTGAAGAAGCTTCTTGGATAAGGAGTGAAACGTTTCCACTGAGAAAATAGAAATCCAGTTGACATGATTCAAGCTACAGACAATTCCACCTGGATGACTGAGAACCTTCATCGACATAAGCTAGGTTAGTTTTAGCCTTTGCACGATCAAGATCTTGGATCAAGCTGTGCTTCAGTCTTCACCAGCATTTTAAAACAAGGGTTTGTTGCGGGGTCGCCCTGGTTTAATTCTGCTGCTTTGCATCACCAAAACGTGGGGGTGGGGGAGTGTAGCTGTGAAGATAACCCCCACCCTTTTCAACCTTGGGGGCCAGAGCAGAACCCTAGCTCTCCTTATCCTCTGTTTGTTTTACCCCAAACCTTTGGGGTGCATTGGGGTGTGCAGGGGGAGGGGGTCAATAGCATTAAAATGGCAAGGGGGACTGAACAATCAAATCCCCAGCGTCTTGTGAATGGGGGAGATGTTCCAGCCACTGCATGGCTGACTTTGCTTTCTTGCAGTGGGTGAGTTCTCACAACACACAGTTAGGTTCACACAGCTTGCTAAATTCCAAGACCAGTTTAACACAACCCAATGGCTAAGTCCATATATCATATTCTGCCCCCCCCCCCGCAATAAACTGCGTAATAATGGCCTGGTTCATCCACACGTTAAAACAGGGTCTGATCCTCTTTTAGCCCAGTCCAGCAAGTTGGACCTGCATGAGGAGGGTTCGTGCAATCCTCCGGGTCAGTTACAGATCTAGTCGATACATTTGTTCAACATGTGGAGCTTGGTTCGTTTCTGGCCACGATGGCCATTCTCAAGAGAGTAGGCAGGGGTGCCCACAGGTGGTCAAAAAAGTCAATATGGCAGCCAGAAAGGATGTGTGTTGCAGAGCTTCGACCATACCTCTTGGACACCCTTGAAAGAAAGGATCTCCTTGATGGAATCCATGGTTTGCTCCACAGATGGCCGGCTGCGTTGCCTGAGCCTGTTTGTTTCTCACATGTCATCTGGCTGAAGTGAATGGCTGGATTCCTATATTTAATTTAATTAATTTTTTTTATCCTGCCTTTATTATTTTTATAAATAACTCAAGGCAGACAACATAGCTAATATGCCTTCTTCCTCCTCTTTTCCCCACAACAACCACCCTGTGAGGTGAGTTGGGCTGAATCATTTGCTATATCAACTATCTTTCATCATGATGATATCTGCTATATCAACGTAATATCTTTTTTATTATTATTATTATTTAAATTTATCCTCGCCCATCTCCCCGAATAGGGGACTCTGGGCGGTTTACAGCATAACAATGGTTAAAATCTATACATATAAAATTACAATAAGACAATAAATAGATAACAATAGGTAAAAATCCAAGAGATGGTAAAATCAGCTATCAGGAGGACATTATGGGGCCTGCCACCCCCAGGAGGCACTATTACCTCCCTCGTCCCAGGCAAGGCGGCAGAGCCAGGTCTTAAGAGTCTTCCGGAAGGTCAGGAGCGAGGGGGCCAGCCTCACCTCTGGGGGCAAGATATTCCAAAGGGCAGGTGCTATCGCAGAGAAAGCACGCCTTCTGGAGCCCGCTAGATGAAATTCTTTTATTGATGGGGTCCGAAGCATGCCCTCTCTGCATGAAGGGGTGGGGCGGGTCGATGTTATTGGGATGAGACGGTCCCTCAGGTACCCTGGCCCCATGCCATGTAGGGCTTTAAAGGTGATAACCAACACCTTGAATTGGACCCTTGAATTGAACTGGCACCCAATGCAGCTTGCACAGCAGAGATGTCAGATGTGCTGATCTTATAGCACCCGTAACTGCCCGCGTGGCTGCATTCTGGACCAGCTGAAGCTTCCGGATACTCTTCAAGGGTAGCCCCATGTAGAGCGCATTGCAGTAGTCTATATGGGAGATGACCAAGGCATCTTGCTGGCTTCGCTTCTGCTGTGCTAACTTAGCCACTGTGGTTTGAAAACCAGACATAGGACTTATCCCATCCAGTTATGCTTTATTTAACAAATTACAATTTAGTGCAATATGAGAAGCCAGTCAAATATTACAACAGCAAGGAAATCATCAACATTTGACTTGGCAATTAAAAAAAAGAATCTGCTATTTCTTTCTTGCAAAAAAGTGGTGGAAATGCATATGGTACGGTCATTTCTTTAAAAATTAAAAAATAAAAGTACATCATTTGGGGGGTGTCTGCAGGGGGAGGGGGTCAGTAGCATTAAAATGGCCAGGGTGGCTGGACAAATAGACCTCCAAGGTCCTTCCGGCCCTATGATTCTATGATTTACTGTACTGTATGCATGGTCATATTTCTTATTTTCCTCTTTAAGAATATATCTTGGACTGCTTTTGGATTATTTGCTGGTAATGGAAAAAAATGAAGTTTTGATTTTGCGTTTTGACGATTAAATTGTTTGTTCTTATAGAAATAATGTTAGTAAAAGTTTAAGTGATGGTAAGCAATTAAATTTGTATAAGTATTTATATCTGTGTTGGAGAAGGTCGGAAGTCACCTTCTTATATTTTCCTCCTATTTCTGTAGTTTCTTAGTTTTTCTTTTTTCTTTAGTTCTGTATTCAAGCTTTTCTGTATTCTATATTTTGTATTTTAACTTTACTTTGAAATTTTAATAAAGTTCTTATAAAAAAAGAATATTTCTTTTCTTTTCTTTTCTTTTTTCTTTTCTTTCTTTCCTTTTCTTTTCTTTTCCTTTCTTTTTTTCTTTTCTTCTTGCTTCTGTCAAAGCTGCTTTCTATAATCAAGAGGACTAGCAACTTGGCTTTCTAGATCTGTCCAAACACCACAATCCATGAATCCTCCCCCATTACTAATCAATAATGAATAATTACTTGTTAATCATTAAGCTCGGAACTCAAAGCTTAATCAATTTGTCTCTTTCACAGCCTAATTCCCAAGAACTTTGATCTTTCTAATTCCCGACATCTTTGATCAATATGCTTTTGCTTGCTAAAGGTGTGCGTTCTTTTCCTATCTTGTTCGCTGGCAGCTTGAACAAATTGGCTCTGATGATGAAAGGCCTCTTATTCCTACTTATCTCTGGGTACCCCTGCTTTGAGTGGGTTCCATTTCTACCTTGAGTCCCAAACTCCCAGAATTCTCAGCAAATATGCATTGGGAATTCTGGGAGCTCTGCTGGGTGCATATAGTGAGGCTCTATGCATCTGATGAAGTTTGCTGCAGCTCATGAAAGCTTCTGTGTTAGTTGGAAAAGTGGCTACCAGACTGGTGGTTTTTCACCACCATTGGCTAATATGGATCTCCTGCTACAATGCCCAAGGGAAGGGGGAAATCCCCCATCTTTTCCCAAGGCCTGGAATCCCCTAATGAGGACAAGAACATCTTTCCTTTAAAAGAAATCCCTTGGGAGAAATTTTGTTCTGAGATTTTGGGAGATTTTGTGGATGCAGGAGACCGGAGTGTTTTCATACACCTTGCATGCATCACTCCTCACCGAAAGAGGACATGGACATCGCACTCCATCAGTAACATTTCTCCAAAATTCTCTTCTTCTTTCAAAGTCCATGCTGACTCACCTTGCTATTCTCTTTTTGGGGGGAGCAACATTATAAAAAGTGCAGAAAAGAAATATCATGGATTAAATAGAATTTTGCCAGCAGTTGAGATCCTGAACATAGGCCTAGTTCCAGATGCCTAGCCCAACCAGTGAAACGTGAGCCAGGACTGTGATGCAGCTGCCAAAAAGGACGGATACGATTTTGGGGTGCGCTCTCTGGAAGCGAGAGTTGGACTTTGGAGAAGCAGGAGAGGAAAAGTATTGAAACTTTTGAACTTTGGGGTTGGAGAAGACTCCTGAGAAGACCGTGGACAGCCAAGAAAACAAACCCATGGATCATCGAACAAATCAACCCAGAGTTCTCACTCGAGGCACAAATGGCCAGGCTCAGATTATCCTACTTCGGACACATGATGCGAAGACCCGGCTCTCTGGAGAAGGCTCTGATGCTGGGAAAGGTGGAAGGAAGGAGAAGAAGAGGAGGACCAACAGCAGGGTGGATGGACAATGGGGGCATCATTGGAAGACCTGAAGGGTGTTGGAGAAAAATCTGTAAGAGGGAACTTGTGAATTTATTTTCGTTCCAATTACATCGTACAAGTTTTCTCTGCCTTCTCACTTGGCCCCACAGGAACAAGATGAGGCTTGTTGTCGACTCGAGCAGGACACCAGAGTACTTCAGTCTCCAAATACTTTATTACAGGTAGTCCTCACTTAACAACTATTCGTTTAGTGACAGTTCAGACTTACAACGGTGCTGAAAAAGTCAACTTATGACCGGTCCTCACACTTACAACCGTTGCAGCATCCCCTCAGTCATGTGATCACGATTTGGGTGCTTGGCAACCAGTTCACATTTATGACCATCGCAGCGTCACATGGTCACGTGATCACCATTTTTGACCTTCCCGGCCGGCTTCTGGCAAGCAAAATCAATGGGGAACTGTATGATTCGCTTAACGACCACTTGGTTCGCTTAATGCCCGCAGTGATTTGCTTAACGACTGCTGCAAAAAAGGTTGTAAAATCGGGTCGGATTTGCTTAATGACCACTTTGCTTAGCAACCGAAGTTCTGGTCCCAATTGTGGATGTTAAGCGAGGACTACCTGTATGGCTTGGCAACTACTCCTGAAGTTCCTTGATGCTCAGTTATAAATACACCCTATTTTCTCTGTTTCGAGGTCAAGCACACGTGGACATGTTCAGTAACACTCCATGGGCAAGACCTCAAAACAGAGAAAACAGGGTGTATTTATAACTGAGCATCAAGGAACTACAGGAGTATAATGTGACTGGTTAGAAATCGATTATAAAAAGGCAAAAAGTTTAAAATAGATTCTCTACGTTGTACCTGCTAAATGGATAACCACAGCTTGAGCTGTTTGACCAACTTCCTCTTGAAGCACTAATACAGAGTTGAAACTACGTTATGTTGCTTGCTTAATGGTAACTATGACAATTTAAATTCTTACTATGTGCAGGAGCCCCATGCTAAAAACAACAATTTTATCTCTTGTTGTTTATTCGTTCAGTCGCCTCTGACTCTTCATGACTTCATGGACCAGCCCACGCCAGAGCTTCCTGTCGGCCGTCACCACCCCCAGCTCCCCCATGGTTAAGTCCGTCACCTCCAGAATATCATCCATCCATCTTGCCCTTGGCCGGCCCCTCTTCCTTTTGCCTTCCACTTTCTCTAGCAATTTTATCTCTAAGTTGCTTGATTTCTTCCACAATTGCCAGGTTGGGGAGGAGCTTTCTGGAGAAGGTCTATCTGTGAGGTCGCTGAGGGTCAACACCGACTCGATGGCACATCACCATAATCCTTTGCAAACTGGTTTATTTCTTTTATGATTTCCATCTCAGCATTTACTGGAAGTTAGCACTCTGGCTAACCATTTTAAAACGTAGCTGCTGGTATTAAAACTATAAAATATGCGAACTGACAAAACAAGGGAAGCCATCAAAGCCATAAATACAATGGCAGAGAAAATAAATTGATGATTAAAACTGTGGAACAGAAACAGGGCCATTCCCTTGTGCCAAAATGCAAATTAAGCAGACATCTCTTGGAAGTAACCCAAGTTATGGAAGATCTTTCTCTCTCTCCTTTTTTAAGATTTATTTATTCATCCGCAAGTAAATTTGCAATTATTTCCATGCACTATAAAATGATACTGTCTTTGGTTAAGTGGGCCAGCTATAAAACGAACAAAAGTAAAAAAGAATTAAATGCTTGGCCTATTGCTTCTCATAGTGGTAATGCTTCCAGGAACCCTATGCTCAGGGCCACGCTTAAGGTTGCCATCCACCTGCTGCTAAAGATTTCCTGCTCCTGGAAATGGAGGATCCATTTATCCATCCTGGCAGAGAGACCAGGAATGTGTAATGTGGAAGGAATCAAGCAATGTAGAGATAAGTGGCATCTTACTGGCAGCAAATTCAACAAAGGCTGAATCAAACATTTTAATCAATCAATCAAAACTCATTGCCTGGAAAAAATTATCTTGTTTGTGGTCTGTTTCTGCTAGATCCTACAGGAAAGAGTGAACCGTTTTATCTTGATTGACTTCATCCTCATGAGGTGCAAAAAAACACAACACTCCAACATTAGAATTGGAAGGAGGCATGGGGACCATCCCCCCCCCCCCCGGCTTGGTATAGAAATCTAATTTAAAGCTGGTTTAATCCGTCACATGAAGAATCCTAGAGTTGAAAGAGGTTCTTGCAGTCATCAAACCCATCTCAGAGCAGGAATCCAAATTAAAATTTGAGCACATCCAGAGAAGGAATGCCCTGAAGGACATCTGCCTTCCTGCCGCTTAAATCCGTGATTCTGGGTCCTGAGTTCTGGAAGGAGCGAGAACAGGGCCTGTCTTTCTTCTCTGGGGCACCCCTTCAGGTATTTCAAGAGTGTGACCACATAATCCATCAATCATCTCCTTCCGTTTCTCTACTTAGGACTGATCATCCTCGTTGCCTTTCTCTAAACCTGTTCCAATTCCTCCGAATCTGTTTTAAAGTGTGGTTCCTAGAAATGGATCCAGTATTCGAGGTGAGGTCAGATCAATGGAGAATAGAGCAGGTGGTTCCTTTCTATGGCGTGGAAATTCCATGGTTGTTTAAAACTGCATTTGCCATATTTGCAGACACATCACCCAGCTGGCTCCTATTCAGTTTGCAGTCAACTCCTATTCCACAACTAAACCACAACTGGTTATGTCCATGCCTTGTGCAAATCAGCCCTAACCCCCAATGTACAAGCCACTGTCACTTAATTTACAGCTGTGTAACTCCCAGAATCCCCCAGCCAGCAAGGGAATTCTGGGAGTTGGAAGTCCACACGACTTAAAGCTGCCAAGGTTGAGAAACACTGGTGTACAGGGGGAATGAAACCTGAAGAATACAAAACATGGCTTAGAAGACACCAATCCAGGGGGTGCGACCTGCAGTTCTGCGGGAGAAAGCCCATTCAGCAAAGCAGCCTCTCCGTGAGCCCAGGATAGATGCGTATTTTTAAAGTGTTTACTCAGCCCCGCTGCAGAGTGACCTTGAGTTGCCCACTGGCCAAGCTGCGTGGCTCTGCTGCAAAGCCGCAGATCCTATTATCTGCCGGTTGCAGTTTGCTGGAGAGACGGAAATCTTTCTACTGTGTTCGGAGCCACTGCTTTGCTAGCAGGCTGGCGAGGCTTTAAGGAGCTGCCCCACCGAATTGCCTGCGGGGTGCCCAGGCAGTGCCTGCTGGGCAGCTGAAGGGCCAGGGGCTTGCTGTGAGCCCCCCTTTCTCATTCTGCTCTCTGTATTGTGGCCTATCTGTATCGAGAGTTGGTTGCTTCCAACCAAGGGAACTATACAGCCAGGGGGTCCCCACTTAATTTTGCACTCCAGTGTTTGTTTGTTTATTTATTTCGTGTCCAGATCAAACTTTACTCTGCCAAAATGTAGCCACCGCCACAGCTTTGTCATTAGCTTGCTGTAGGTCGTCGACAGTACAAGGCTCCGGCAGTAATCGACACACCATCAGATGCTCCAGGTCTTGGGTTTCTCCGCATTCACATAATGTATTGTCGTCAGCCAACAACCCCCACTTAAATAAATGCGTCTTGCACCTTGGTACCCCCACCCTCATCCTGTTCATTGTCCTCCAAACTGTATGAGGGAGAGTGTTTCCAGCGGCCATTTCTTCCTTCGGTAAAATACTCAAAATCAGTGAGCTCATTCCTCCATTTACTTATTCGATTCTGTTCTTTGGACCCCTCTAGGGTATTAGTTCTTGCCATAAAACTCTTTCTAGATTTAAGTCGACGAATTGGAGGTGTCTCTACTGCTGAATATGCGGCACCAGTATGGAACACATCGGCACATGCGAAGCAAGTAGATATCACTGTGAATGAGGCAATGCGCATAGTGACAGGGTGCCTCAAACCTACGCCCGTTAATAAACTATACCCTCTTGTGGGCATCGCTCCACCTAAGATTAGAAGGGAAGTAGAAGCAGCCGCCGAAAGAACCAAGCAAGAGACTGACTCTCGTCACCCTCCGAGCAGATATGCTCCTCCAATTGGTCGACTCCGATGTTGTGGGAGTTTGATGCTCAATGTTGGCATGCACACTGATGCTCACCGCTTCTGTGTGCGGTAAGAGGTCCAGAAAGGACCAAACGTTTTGGGAAATCTGCAAATGCACCTTCTGGATTGCTCCTCCCAATTTCTGAGGCAAGCTGTGCCAAGCTGTGGTTTGTCCTAACCATGGTTTGTGGAATAAGCCACATTCATACATACTCGGCCCACGCCCAAATGGCTGGTTTGGTCTTCTCAAGATTTCTGTCCTGCCTTTTCTCCAGATCAGGGTTTCTCAACCTGGGCCCCTTTAAGATATGTGGACTGCAACTCCCAGAATTCTGTGCACACATCTTAAAGGGGCCCAGGTTGAGAAACCTTGCTCCAGATGCTTTCATGGAAATCTCCCTTGGTTTTATCCCAACCACCCTGTGAGGTAGGCTGGACGGGGAGAGAATGATTTTGCCCAAAGTCACCCAGTGGGTTTCCAGAGTTGAGGGTAGATTTGAACCCGGGCCTCCCTGGTGCCAGTCCCATCTTCACCTCAACACCCCACTGGCTCTAACAATCCAAATTATTGGGTGTTGGCAAGAAAGATTAAACAAGGTTTAGCATTAATCTCATTAAGTGACACAAGAAGCCATTTCGACAATGCTTTTTCACCTCTGCCAGCGTTGGGTTGTGGTTATCGTGCGGGGAAGACAATACCCATCACTCCTGCAACAAGAAACTGATCTGGGGATTTCCATTTCCCCCTAAAGCAGTGGTGTCCACAAAGGATGGTCTAAAAAGTCAAGATGGCGCCCATGACGGTGCGATCGAAGCTCTGTGATGCACATAAAAAGCTGGTGGAGCTTTGACCGCAGCGTGGTGGCTGCCATCTTGACTTTTTTGACCACACCCTGTGGTTCTGACCCACCTCACAGGGTTGTTGGGGGTGAAAATAGGAGGAGGGGGAGCTAGGAAGACATTTTGAGCCTCTGGAGGAAAGGTGGGATATAAATCCAAGAAACAAATAGTACCGCAGCATCCTTTGCAGAGCCCGGCTGATGGCGTACGCCCTTTCACATTTTTAAAAAGGTAAACATTTCCCTTGAGATGAGTTCTTAATGACTTCATGGATACATCTGTGTAATTATCCTAGCTACAATACAGAAGAGGCTTCCTGTTGTTTTCTTCTCTCTCTTTTTTTTTTGTCTTCCAAGTTTGGGCCATAATGCTGGGATTTCCTGGTGGTCTCCCATCCAAATCCTAACCAGGTCCATGCAATTTTCTTGGCAGCAGTACTGAAGTACCTGCCATAACCTTCTTCCTCCAATTTGTTTTGTTTTTTGGGGGAAAAAACAAACTAAATACGTTTCTAATACTGTTTTGATATATATTTTGTTCTTATTTGTTTTCATGTTGTTTTCTTATAGGATTACATGCATTCATTCTATAAAAGGTAAAGGTTCCCCCCGCACATTTGTGCAGTCGTGTCCGACTCCAGGGGCCGGTGCTCATCTCCGTTTGTTAGCCGAAGAGCCAGCGTTGTCCGAAGACGCTTCCGCGGTCATGTGGCCGGCATGACGTGCGTGGAATGCTGTTACCTTCCCACCGAAGTGGTACCTATTCATCTACTTGCATTTGCATGCTTTCGAATTGCTAGGTTGGCAAGAGCTGGGGCGAGTGCGGGAGCTCACTCCGTCACGCGGGACTAGGGATTCGAACCTCCAAACTTGCAATCTTCCGATCAACAAGCCTGGCGTCTTACCCACTGAGCCACCATGCCCCTATTCATTCTATAAATAATGATAAATAGTGGTGATATTAATGTCATGTTCAGAGTTTTATTGAGGTTTTAATTATCTTTTTGAAAATGATGCAATAAACTTAGTCCTATACAATCGATCAACTAATTAATGAAGTAATGTATTTCAAATGTCATGACAATGGTAAGCTTCCTGTTTGTTCACTGATATTTTCTTCTTAAAAAGAAAAACTGAAAAAGAAAAAAAAACCCCAACCTTCTCGGAAAGATACCCACATTCTCCGAATGGTGATCTCATTTGAAATCCTGCCAAGAGATCCTCGGCTCTCATAGGACGATCTTTTCAGTCACTGTCTCATTGATGAAACCAAGACTTAGCTGGGAATCAGCCTCACAAGTGGGTGATCAGACAACAAAGGATGGATCTTTTTTACCGGAATAGAAGTTAGCTGATTGGCAGCCAAAAAGGTCTGAAGGTCTTAACTGATATTCAGCAAAAAGCAGAAAACGTCTTATCAGAAGGTGACCTTATAGACAAATTCTGGTTTGTTTGTTTTTTTGGCTTTGTGATGAATCTTTGTGCAAAAGGAGGAGGAGGAATAAGCGTGCATGAATCACGACACTGCATGCTGCCTGGAATTACTGGTGACATCAATTGAGGGTTGTTCTCAATCTCCTGAGAACATGAAGGTGCAATTAGTGTTGAGTTTTGACGCCTTCGTCTTTGGCATCCAATCGTGGCTTCCGGCCTCTTTTGCCCAGCGTGGGAAAGAGCACACGGTTGTTTGCATGTTTGATTTATAGCTTGCCTTTCCGCAAGGTGGCACACTCAGCGTCCCTGCCTGCCATTTTCCCCACGACGACAACCCTGTAGGGTAGGCTGGACTGAAGGGGTGTGACTGGTCAAAGGCAGTGCGAGCTTTCCCAGCCAAGGGTGGGCATGAACCCCCTGCTCCTCATCCAGCTCACGAACCATCACACCCAGCGGTGGGAGGTCCTAATGTACTTATCAGAATATTTATTTATTCATTTGTTATTAAATTTGTACACCACCCGATTCCCAGCAGTTCACAAAGTAAAAAAAAATAGAAAAGAATAAAACCATATAACCATAAGAACAAGTAAGAACATGGATGAAAAGGGGCTGGGGAAATTTGCAAAAAGATAATGTGGGGTCTTAATCCAGAGACCATGCCTGGAGGTCAGCCACAATTTTGTGACACATGAGCTCCAAAACAGTAACCGTGCAACATTATGTTGTCGTCTTTGGGAGGAAAACATTGTTGTATGCCACCCAGAGTTGCCTTGTGTGAGATGGGCGGCCATATAAATGCAATCAATCAATCAATCCTGGGCTCTCTAATTCCTTTTTCAGATTTAAAAATCTAAAATACCTCACTTTCAAGGCACTGTCCATTCAGTGTAGATCCAACGTTTCCTTCCACAACAACCCTGTGGGGTAAGTTGGGCGTGGAGCAACTGACCCAAAGTCAACCAGGTGTTTCCACAGTGGAGGGTGGAGTGGAACCTGGGTCTTTCCCACCCCCAAATCCAGCACTTTAACCCACTTCACTTTTTGGAATGCTCTGGTGCCAGCTCAGAAAAGGCTGGTTGAACATCTGGCGGACTTTCTTGTGTGATCAGGGGAAACCCAGATTTTTAAAGGCCAACATTCCATCCAGAAAGATAATAGTTGGGCCGTAGTTTGTTTCATTGTGGCTTATTAAACAAAGCATCATTGGATAGCTTCGTATAACAGACCAAGCCAAAATCCAACAAACCGTATCATTCTTTATTTCTGTCCTGAGAACACGGCTGGCTGGCACCCACACAGAACCATTACATGCTGCAACACAGCATTGCAGTTCCAACTTCTTAAAATACGAAACCTGACCATTTTTGCAGACAATTACAGGCAGTCCTCGCTTAACGACCACAATTGGGACGGGAATTTCACTTGCTAAGTGAAGCAGTCATTAAGTGAATCCGACTCGATTTTACAACCTTTTTGCAGTGGTCGTTAAGTGGATCACTGCAGTCGTTAAGCGAGCCATGTGGTTGTTAAGCGAACCACGCAGTTCCCCATTGATTTTGCTTGCCAGAAGACAGCTGGGAATAACGAAAATGGCAATCATGTGACCATGGACGCTGAGACGGACATAAATGCGAACTGGTTGCCAAGCACCCAAATTGTGATCACATGACCGCGGGGATGCTGCTACAGTCATAAGTGTGAGAACCGGTCATAAGTCGTTTTTTTAACACTGTTGTAGGTCCGGACCATCACTAAACAAATGGTTGTTAAGTAAGGACTACCTGTAACTGAGATAATTATCCGTAGGGAAATGGATCTGGCTATGCAATGTTAAACACCCATGCTGGAAAACAAATCAGTTCCTCTTATTCCTTCTCAGCGTCATTTGCTGATAAATTCTAGTTGCCAAGGTTGAGAAACACTGCTCTATTCCAAGTAATCTATTTTAAAGTAACTTCACAGAAAACCATGAAGTGTTTTAGTGCTGTTTCTAAGGATGTAACCAGGTTCTGTAATCATGTGGCCAGAATAAATAGGGAACAGGGCTGATCTTAGTTTATTGCATGCAGGACAAATGTGTTTCCACGGGAACTTCCGGGTTGCCCGGACAGAAACAAACTCCCACCATTAAAAGCAGAGGAGAAAGTCCGCAATTCAGTAAATCAAAACGCTCCGTGCAAGAGCTGCATCTTGATACGTTTGGTAAAAGCGGGGGTGCCAATACTTCTTATCCCTGCTGAAGTATGATTTATATCCACTTTTATTTACGATCGGTACATCTCTCCCACTTTTCCGGATGCAAATCTTCGCCGTTCCGCATTTTTCCCGGCTCAGCACAGGCACCCTTAAATCATACATGCCTCGGCCACCCGGGTTGGCGCCACGTTTAAACGGGCGAGGCGCTTCTCGGCGGGACCCCCGCCGGAGCAGCGCCTGGAGGCTTCGGAAACCGCCGGGGCGACGCGGGGCCACCGCCCCCGGGGTTCCCTTCATTCCCCCGCCTTTTTCTTTTGTTCAGTGTTTTTTTTCAGACAACAACCCTGCGAGGTAGGCTTCGGCTGCACCCGGGACGCTTCGAAGCGGGGCTTGGAGCGCAGCCTCCCGGCAGGACGGCACTGCCCTCCCTGCTGCGCCTGCGAGTCCCCGATGCCGAGGGGCAGCCGCGCCCGGCGCCCCGCATGTTGGCCCTCAGAGGAGCCCTTTGGAGCAGGTAACCTCCAAGATGGCGACCGGGAGTGAACGCTGACTACCGCTGCTCCGAGGGGGAGACTCCCGACTTTTCTGAGCCCTGACTCCCAGCCCCCACTTGCTGCTTGCTAGTCGGGGGGTTTTGGGGGAGAAAGACTTTTAAACCCCACCCAGCCTCGTACTCGCGTGCTGGTTGTGGGAGCCCCCCGGACGGAGTAGCGGAGCGAGGCGTCCCTGGCGGACTCCTGTGGATCCTGCCAGCCCAGAAGAGCTTGGCGGCGCGGTAGCGTGAACGGTGGGCTGGGCTTTTTGGGGAGAGACTTGAGGGCTGGAGCCCCCCTGCCTCCACGAATTATTTACCACCTGGTAGGAGACGACAGCAGAGACCCTCCACGTTTCAGAGGCCTATACCTCCGGCTCTGATATCTCCGACTGGAGTGGGGTGGACGGAGTGCAGCTCCTGCAGCTCACAGATGGAGAACGAGGGGGAGCGTGTGGCTTTTTGCGACCACGGACTCGTGCGTGTTTCAACAGACCTCTTTGCGGGCTGTCTCGTAGGGGAGCCTGGCGTGAAGAACTGGCGAAGCGGGAGCTTGGTGTCCCGGTTCCGCTGTGCCGGTCCCGGCGGGCCCCAATTGTATAACAACGGTGCTGGATGGTGTGGAGGGCCTAGAGAAAACCCCCCCAGAGCAGTGAGACAGCGAGGAAACGCGGAGCCTAGAGCGGATGGATTGTGAGCGTTCTTCCTGTGGGCCTTGGCCTGCTGGTGGTGAGCCCGGCAGACTGGCGGACCCCCTGTTAGACCCCTTGAAACATATTTAAGGATTCCCTTACAAACTTTGCTCAGACTGAAGAAGCTCCTTGGATAAGGAGCGAAACGTTTCCACTGAGAAAATAGAAATCCAGTTGACCTGATTCAAGCTACAGACTGCTGCATGCAAGCTTGAAAAACTGTCCAAGGGAAAACTGGTTAGGACTAGGATGAGAGACCACCAGGAAATTTCCACCATCTCAAATAAATTTGAGATTTGAAATTTCCATCTCAAATAACCATGACCTAGCCCCAGGTGCAAGGTCACACAGCCACCTAGAAACATATTTAAGGATTCCCTTACTAACTTTGCTCAGACTGAAGAAGCTCCTTGGATAAGGAGTGAAACGTTTCCACTGAGAAAATAGAAATCCAGTTGACATGATTCAAGCTACAGACAGTTCCACCTGGATGACTGAGAACCTTCATAGACACCTTGGTGAGCCCTTGTTATCTCGGGCTGAGACTGGCTGAATTAATTAGATCCTTCAGTGGACTCTCCAATGAAGAAGAGCACTTTTTTCAACGGTGGTGCCTTATGGACGTTAAAAACTGTATACTATAACATCTTTGGAGACCTGGAGAGACTCTGAAGTTGGGTGCAGTGGAAAATTCCCATGAATTTTAACAACTCGATAATTTTTTTTTTTAACAGCTTAAACGTGTTCCCATTCACTTAGAGGCGGCAGGGAGTCGGTAGGGTCCCCGGGTATGTGAATGAGGGTCTTCCCTGAGTGTGAGAGAGTCAGGGGAGCCCAAGCTCGTGTGAATTTATGGATGAGTGCCCACCCCTGAGTGAGAGACAGAGGGTGGGCAGGAGTGTATGGTGCCCCCTTATAGTGAGAGGGGGTGAGGGGGCGGAGTGGGTGTTAGAAGGTGGTGGGGCCCTCCCGGTGCTGAGAGCGGAAGCTGGTGCGCTGGGGGGTCTATCATCACCTAGGGACGTGTGGGGGTGAGAGAGGTGTGCATGGAGGGGGCCCCTATGTCAACCCAGGGTTTTCGGAGGGTCAGGAGTGGAGGCATCTGGGCCTGGAAACTCTGGGGGCAGTAGGGCGGGTTGCCCCATCGAAGTGGTGACAGGTAGGGGACGTTATGGCGGGAACCGAGGGGCAGGCCATCTTCGGGGAAGACGCCCCCGGTGTTTGTTACCAGTGGCGTGTTCCGGCCCCTCAGGTTCGGACCCAGGCCCTGGTCAAAGGATCCTTGAGTGCCCTGGCTTCCGGCTGTTGCTACTTAACGCCAGGTCTGTTAATAACAAAGCCCCCCTCATATGTGACTTGATCACGGAAGAGGGGGCAGACCTGGTATGTATTACTGAGACCTGGCTGGGCACAGAGGGAGGAGTAGCGCTCTCGGAGATGTGCCCAGCCGGATTTCAGGTGTGGCATCAGCCGAGACCTCGGGGCAGGGGAGGAGGGGTGGCGGTTGTAATCCGGGAATCTCTGGTGGCCTTCAGGGGTCCTGCTCCACAAGTGGCCGGGTGTGAGACCCTGTTCTTCAAGTTGGGTTTTCGAGAGAAGTTGGGAGTGTTGTTGCTGTACCAGCCTCCCTGCTGCGTGGCAACCTCCCTGCCCGAGCTGTTGGAGGCCGTCTCAGGGTTGGCAGTGGAGTTCCCTAGAGTTATGGTTCTGGGGGACTTCAATCTGCCTTCCCTGGGATGTGCCTCAGAGACAGCTCGGGAGTTCATGGCTACCATGGCAGCCATGGGCCTATCTCAGATTATTCGAAACCCGACTCGAGACAGTGGCCTCACTCCGGACTTAGTTTTCTTGTTGGAGCAGTGGCGGAGTGATCTGAGGGGAGAGTTAGATCTATCCCCACTGTCATGGTCAGATCACGCCCTGGTGGCCCTGAGATTCTCTTATGCCGCCCCACTCCGCAGGGAGGCAGGACCCATTCGATTGGTCTGCCCCCGGCGACTAATGGACCCAATGAGGTTCCAGAAGGAGCTGGGGGTTATTTCCGAGGATCTATTGCACGGTCCAGCGGAGGTCCTGGCCGCAGCCTGGAATAGGGAAGTGGCCGGGGCCTTGGACAGGATCGCGCCTGTGCGGCCTCTCTTGCCACATCTGACCCGATACTCCCCGTGGTTTACGGAGGAGTTAAGGGTCTTGAAGAGGGCTAAGAGACGCCTAGAGTGCCGCTGGAGAAAAACAAAGACTGAATCCGACCGAACACAAGCTAGAGTTGCGGTTAAGGCCTACCTTGTGGCATTAAGAGCGGCGAAACGTGAATATTTATCCGCTCTTATTGCATCTGCAGAATGCCGCCCGACAGCCCTGTTTAGGATTACTCAATCTCTTCTAGGTAAGGTGAAGCCTAGGACCCACCTGCAGGGCCATGCGGAAGAATTTTCTGAGCATCTGTAGGATAAAATCGCTCAGATTCGATCTAGGTTGGACTCCAAGCGTGAAGCAGAGTCTGGGGAGATGCCGAGGGAACGTCATTACCCGGTTATCTGAGAACGGTTTGATCCTGTTGGGCCTGAGGAAGTGGACAGGATCCTCCGGACTGTAAGGGCCACTACTTGTCATCTTGACCCATGCCCCTCCTGGCTGGTGAAAGCAGCCAGGGAGGTGACATCTGGTTGGGTCCAGGCGATGGTTAATTCATCCTTGGGGGAGGGGGTGTTTCCAGATGCTTTTAAGGAGGCGCTGGTGCACCCCCTCCTCAAGAAACCATCACTGGACCCTACCATCTTGGACAATTTTTGTCCTGTCTCCCACCTCCCCTTTTTGGGGAAGGTGGTTGAGAAGGTGGTGGCGTTACAGCTCCAGAGGATTCTGGATGAAACAGATTATCTGGACCCCTTTCAGTCGGGTTTCAGGCTATGGGGTGGAAACTGCATTGGTCGCGCTTACGGATCTCTGGCGAGAGCGGGATGGAGGGAGTGCGTCCATCCTAGCTCTCCTCAATCTCTCAGCGGCTTTCGATACCATCGACCATGGTATCCTTTTGGGACGGCTCGAGGAGTTGGGGGTGGCTGGTGTAGTTTTGCGCTGGTTCACCTCCTTCCTCTGGGGCTGGTCCCAATCCGTAGTAATAGGAGATGAGAGATCCAACTCTCGCCCCCTCGTTTGTGAGGTGCCACAGGGTTCGGTTCTCTCACCTCTCCTATTTAATATCTATATGAAACCGCTGGGTGAGATCATCCGTCACCATGGGATGAGTTATAATCAATATGCTGATGATACACAGCTGTACATCTCCATCCCAGGTGAAGTAAGTGATGCAGTGACCGCCCTCTCTCAGTGCCTGGAGGCTGTGGGGGTCTGGATGGGGAACAACAGGCTTCAGCTGAACCCTGGTAAGACGGAGTGGCTGTGGATTGATGGCTCTTCTGGATCTGGGAAATTATCATCTTTGGTTCTGAATGGGGTTGCACTTCCCCATTCAGAATCAGTGCGGAACCTGGGGGTCCTTCTGGACTCACGGCTCCTGCTCGAGGAGCAGGTGGCAGCCGTGGCCAGGAGGGCCTTTGCACAACTTCGTGTTGTGCGCCAGTTACGCCCTTTCCTGGATCAGGAGTCCCTCCGTACAGTCACTCATGCCCTGGTCATCTCCCACATAGACTACTGCAATGCGCTTTACACGGGGCTACCCTTGAAGAGTATCCGGAAGCTTCAACTGGTCCAAAATGCGGCTGCTCGCGCAGTTATTGGTGCCCCTAGATCGGCCCATGTGACCTCTGCTGCGCCAGCTGCACTGGGTGCCGGTATGCTTCCGGGTGCAATTCAGGGTGTTGGTTATGACCTTTAAAGCCCTACATGGCATGGGACCAGGGTATCTGAGGGACCGCCTCATCCCCGTAACTTCAAGCCGTCCCACTCGATTATGTAGAGAGGGCATGCTCCGGACCCCGTTGTTAAGGGAGTTTCGCTTGGCGGGGTCCAGAAGGCGGGCCTTCTCGGCAGTGGCGCCTGCCCTTTGGAACATTCTGCCCCCGGAGGTGAGGCAGGCCCCATCGCTCCTGTCCTTCCGGAAGAACTTAAAGACCTGGTTTTGCCGCCTCGCGTGGGATGGGAACAGGAATAGTTCCTCATGGGGATGGCTGGTGCCATAGAGCCCTTTTAAAGATCATAATCTGCCCTCTTGGATTTTTATTTAACTTTTATTTACTTTATAATTGATTATATATTGTATCTTTGTAACTTTTTTAGTGTGTAATTTTAATCTTTGCATTTCTAAACCGCCCAGAGTCCCCTTTGGGGGAGATGGCGCGGTGATAAAAGTCCAAACATAAATAAATAAATAAATAAATAAATAAATAAATAAATAAATAAATAAATATTGATGGCTGGGCGAGGCAGCGCTTACTGTATTTTGTAAAGCACATTACTAAACGCGGTCCTGTCTTGAGTTAATCTCTGGGCCAGGAGATCGAGTGCGAGTAGTTTATGTATACATACAGTGGGGTAAAAAAGTATTTAGTCAGCCACCAATTGTGCAAGTTCTCCCACTTAAAAAGATGAGAGAGGCCTGTAATTGACATCATAGGTAGACCTCAACTATGAGAGACAAAATGAGAAAACAAATCCAGACAATCACATTGTCTGATTCGGAAAGAATTTATTTGCAAATTATGGTGGAAAATAAGTATTTGGTCAATATCAAAAGTTCATCTCAATACTTTGTTATATATCCTTTGTTGGCAATGACAGAGTCAAACGTTTTCTGTAAGTCTTCACAAGGTTGGCACACACTGTTGCTGGTATGTTGGCCCATTCCTCCATGCAGATCTCCTCTAGAGCAGTGATGTTTTGGGGCTGTCGCTGGGCAACACGGACTTTCAACTCCCTCCAAAGGTTTTCTATGGGGTTGAGATCTGGAGACTGGCTAGGCCACTCCAGGACCTTGAAATGCTTCTTACGAAGCCACTCCTTCGTTGCCCAGGCGGTGTGTTTGGGATCATTGTCATGCTGAAAGACCCAGCCACGTTTCATCTTCAATGCCCTTGCTGATGGAAGGAGGTTTGCACGCAAAATCTCACGATACATGGCCCCATTCATTCTTTCCTGTACACGGAACAGTCGTCCTGGTCCCTTTGCAGAGAAACAGCCCCACAGCATGATGTTGCCACCCCCATGCTTCACAGTAGGTATGGTGTTCTTTGGATGCAACTCAGCATTCTCTCTCCTCCAAACACGACGAGTTGTGTTTCTACCAAACAGTTCTACTTTGGTTTCATCTGACCATATGACATTCTCCCAGTCCTCTTCTGGATCATCCAAATGCTCTCTAGCAAACTTCAGACGGGCCCGGAGATGTACTGGCTTAAGCAGGGGGACACGTCTGGCACTGCAGGATCTGAGTCCCTGGCGGCGTAGTGTGTTACTGATGGTAGCCTTTGTTACGTTGGTCCCAGCTCTCTGCAGGTCATTCACTAGGTCCCCCCGTGTGGTTCTGGGATTTTTGCTCACCGTTCTTGTGATCATTTTGACCCCACGGGGTGAGATCTTGCGTGGAGCCCCAGATCGAGGGAGATTATCAGTGGTCTTGTATGTCTTCCATTTTCTCATTATTGCTCCCACAGGTGATTTCTTCACACCAAGCTGCTTGCCTATTGCAGATTCAGTCTTCCCAGCCTGGTGCAGGTCTACAATTTTGTTTCTGGTGTCCTTCGACAGCTCTTTGGTCTTCACCACAGTGGAGTTTGGAGTGTGACTGTTTGAGGTTGTGGACAGGTGTCTTTTATACTGATAAGTTCAAACAGGTGCCATTACTACAGGTAATGAGTGGAGGACAGCGGAGCCTCTTAAAGAAGAAGTTACAGGTCTATGAGAGCCAGAAATCTTGCTTGTTTGTAGGTGACCAAATACTTATTTTCCACCATAATTTGCAAATAAATTCCGAATCAGACAATGTGATTGTCTGGATTTGTTTTCTCATTTTGTCTCTCCTAGTTGAGGTCTACCTATGATGTCAATTACAGGCCTCTCTCATCTTTTTAAGTGGGAGAACTTGCACAATTGGTGGCTGACTAAATACTTTTTTGCCCCACTGTATATGTGAGTGTCGCGCGCGCACACACGTGCATCATCCATCCATCCATCCATCCATCCATCCATCCATCCATCCATCCATCCATCCATCCATCCATCCCATCCATCCCATCCATCTCCAGCTACCATCTGTCTGTCTGTCTGTCTGATCTATCTACTTCCTAGTTGGTGCGCGCTGGGCGAGGAAAGCCACCCGTTTCCACAACGCGCGTGCAAGGTTGCTCTGCTTGCCACCCTTGGCCCTCGGATGAATGGAAGACCGGGGAGAACCTGAGCTGGGCGGGGGGAGAAGGGTCACAGCCCCGGCCGGGGTTCAACCCCAACGCTCCGGCCGGGACCGTCCTAGAAAGCGCCCCTTTCTTGCTCCGCCGCGCGGCTGGGCAGGGAAAGCCGCTGGTTCCCGCCTGCTGGCCGACTCGCTGCCGGGAGCGGCTCGGGGCGCAAGGCGGCCGGCTCTGCCTTGACTCTTGGGCGCCCGCAGGGGAGTTGGCGGCAGGCAGGCGCGCGCGCCGTTCCGGGGCTGGAGCTCGCCCGGCAACGCGGGGAGCCCCGTTCCTGCCTGGTTGCGTCGCTGGGCGGGTCCCTCCTGCGGGTAGCTCCGCCTCGCCTCGCCTCGCCTTCCCTGCTCGGCGGGCTGCGGGCTGAGAAGCGGCGGCGGCGAGCTGCTGGTGGGTCCTGCGAGCCTTGGTGCCTCGTCGCTGCGCCGCGCAACCAGCCCGGCGGAGCGCCTCCGGGAGCCCAGCGGGGCCGGCCCGCGGGGCAGAGCAGCCGGTGCCGCCCTTGCCGCGGAGCAGGGGCGCCGCGCCGCGCAGCGCGGGCGAGGCTCGCCCCCTCCCTGGCTGGCTGGTTGGCCGGCTCCCCCCAGCGCCGCGCGCGCTCGCTGCCTGCCTGCCTGCCTGGCTCGGCGAGGTTACACAAGCGCCCGGAGCACAGCAGCAGCGTGGACGGGCGGCCGGTCCCCCGGCGGCGGCGACACGCACCCAGGTAAGTGGCGCTCGCGTGCCCGCCGGCGCCCGGCCGGCCCGACGCCGCTTTCGCCCGCGGGAAGGTCGCGGGGGGCTCCCGGCCGCCGGGAAGCCGCGCGGAGCCCCCGCGGGGAGTTTCTAGCCACGCGGGAGCGAAGCGGCCGCCTTCCGTCCTCGCGCGCGCGGTGGGGTGGGTGCGAGGGGGGGGGGGGAAGCGGCAGGCCGGCTTCGCCTGCGCCCCTCCGCGAGAGCCGGGCTTCTGGCGCTGCCGCGGGTTGCCAGCTTCCCAGCTCAAGCCCTGCCCGGGTCGCTCCTGTGCCTGCAGCGGAGGCAGGGCAAAGCGCCTGGGGGGCGGAGGGCGCTTGTGGCCCCTTCTCGGATGGGGGGTCCTGACTCCTAGCGGACCCCAAAAGTTAGGGCTCGGTGGCGCTGGACCATCCCTCCCACCCGGCCGTGTGGGCTGAGCGAGATGGGAATTGCAGTCCGGGTCGTCTGCTTGCAGAAATGTCCTCTAACTAAGGGGCCCATCTGGTGATTGGGAGAGGGAGGGGTTACTTCCCTGCACACCAGGGGGGAGTGGAAAGAGAAAGTGAGGGTGTGCCCAGTTTCTTAGCCGCTTGCACACAGCGCCCGAACGTCAAATGTGTGTGCTTATTTGTGGCTTCCTGTATTGGAAGAGCCCAGGCCCTGGGGTGTATAAACCATGGTTTTGGATTAGCCTGTTGGTGTGAAACCTGCCAGCGCTGGTGCCGTTAATATGCCCTGGTTCCCATTGCAGGCAGAAAGGGGACGGCTGCAAATGTTATTTTCCCCCTTCTGTTTCAGTGGCCCTTTTTTTTCTGTTCTGCCTCTTTAATGACAGCCTTGACAGGCCAAAATTAAATACCGCTTGCTTGCCTGTTCCTGGAAGTTTCTTAGCTTTCCTGCCTTTTTCTTTTTTCCTTGTTCCGTCTCCAAAAAGTTTGGCGGAGAATTAAAAGACGGAATAATTGCAGAGTTTGACCTGCCGTGGGGCTGTGAACTAGGCATCTGAGAGCTCCTGACAATTAATTCCAGGGAAGCCGTTGGTGTCAAGATGGTAGGCTGACCACGATGATGATGCAAATAATTTCTTAAAGCCACGTTAAAACTCTTTTAAGTGACAGTACCTAGCTGATATTGGGGGGAAAAAACCCTAAGCATAATCAGACCTGGGTTGACTTCGGATGAGAGAGACTGGAAAGTAAAAAGAAAAAATGTGGAAGAAATTTTTGGGAAACTGCATCTGTGCTGCTCCAAGAAAACTACAGAACTTGTACAATTTTTCACCTTGGTGTAAAGAATGTTTGGGTTACTGTTGTTGGAGCGTGTGTATGTGTGAATATGAATATGAATATGAATATATATATATATATATAGTGAGTGTGTGTGTGTATGTATGTATGTTGAAGGGGCGTGGTGGCCCAGCGGGTAAGATGCCAGGCTTGTTCCGATCGCAAGTTCGGAGGTTCGAATCCCTAGCCCCGCGTGACAGAGTGAGCTCCCGCACTCGCCCCAGCTCTTGCCAACCTAGCAATTCGAAAGCATGCAAATGCAAGTAGATGAATAGGTACCACTTTGGTGGGATGGTAACAGCGTTCTGCGCGCGTCATGCCGGCCACATGACCGTAGAAGCGTCTTCGGACAACGCTGGCTCTTCGGCTAACAAACGGAGATGAGCACCGTCCCCTAGAGTCGGACACGACTGCACAAGTGTGCGGGGGGAACCTTTACATTTACTATATACGTATATAGGGTTGAAGGCTAGGCTTGGCACAAAGTGAGCCCTGGATCTGTGGCTTATTAATAAATCACAGTTGGACAGTTGAGCCCTGACTTTTGTCTTCTGCTCAGTGGATCTAATGATGTGGCCCAGGTAACTTGCTGTTAATCACCTGTTGGATGGCTTAATCCAGTTTGGTCCTGAATTTCGGCTGCTCCGAAATCCAAAGTCTGTGTTTTTTATCAGGTTAAAACAAAGTCAGATGAAAGTCATAGGGTGCTTGTTCAAACCATGGCTTGTGGGGTAAGGAATAGTGGCTAGGTGATTGCTTAGAATATTGTACATTATACTTAGCAATCTCATGATTGCTTAGTATAATGTGCAAACTCACTTTTGCTCCATTTATCTCCCAACTTTTTCTTTTTTTGCCTGAGAATTTTGGAGCGCCTTCAAAGAATTTTCTGGGCTGATGGGAAATGTGTGTTTTCAAGCCCAACGATTTCTTGCCTTGAATGGCTTCATCCTTCTTAGGACCCATTGATTTTGATTTTTTTCTCTGGTGCACCTCCTGTGGTCCAATGTTGAATGAGATAATATTATACAAAGCACCCCCCCGTTGCAAAAAAGCCACTAAGAAGGATAAACACGCAGCTCTTAAGGAACCCGGGACTTGCAGAGCAAACGGGTATCCAGAATTAAAAGATTTCCCCCCCCTGAGTCTTTCCTAGATGTATTGAATTGAAATTCCTCTACCATTAAGAGTGCTGGCATCAGTCCCTGCTTAGAGTAATTTTTTCCCCTACAGTCCTGTTTTAGAAAGATTTCCTCTTGGAAAAGAAAAGTATGTATCGGTCTGTGGAAACAGGAGAATTTAAGAAACTTTGCAGTGCCAGGCAGGACTTGTGTCCTGCAGGGTCGAAGGACTTATGCTGCTGGCAGAAATCCATCCTATGTAGACCTTTCTCATCATCTGTTGCTTGGGAAACCGGGAAACGGGGAACCAAACCTGAGTTTTTTGGCCTGCAAGCAGGTATCCTGTGTACTGAAACATGTTGGGGGTCCAAGAATTGCTGGTGGGTTTGACCATCGGTGTGTGCAGTTTGGGGCAAGTCGGTTGGACTGCACACACCGATGGTCAAACCCACCAGCAATTCTTGGACCCCCAACATGTTTCAGTACACAGGATACCTGCTTGCAGGCCAAAAAACTCAGGTTTGGTTCCCCGTTTCCCGGTTTCTGGTGACTAGATTTGCATGGAGATTCAGAAATGATCTGTCTCAAAAAGGAAGCTTGGAAAAACAAGAGTAAGAATTGAGCACAGCACTGTCTTTTCATTTCCCCCTGGAGTGGCAGGCACAGACTTCTGTGGGAGCATCGGGCGTGAGGGGGGCCCCGTGTGATACGAAGGAGACGCTACGCTAGTGCAAAAGCTTGTGCCTTAAAACTTTGCAGCCGAGCCCAAGTAAAATGCTTGATGTTTCTTAGCAATGCTAACAGCCTCTCGCTTGGATAATTTGGCTGAAGCAGAAATGGGCAGTTGGCAACAGCCACTAATATTGTTCTCAAATAAAAGGTTCTTTATCAACTGATTTAAGGTGCAGCTGCTGAGTCAGGCAAAATATGTAGTTGTGGTTATAATATTCCAACTTTCATTTCCCCCAGTATATCACTAACCTGTTTAAGCTGAAATGAGATGTAAATCTGTTTCTGCCTTTCTCTCACCATGGGGCCATCGTACATGTTAGTTTAAAGCAGTGTTTCTCAACCTTGGCGACTAGAAGATGTGTGGACTTCAACTCCCAGAATTCCCCAGCCAGCATGGCTGGCTGGGGAATTCTGGGAGTTGAAGTCCACACATCTTCAAGTTGTCAAGGTTGAGAAACACTGCTTTAAAGAAATCAGTGTTTCCTTTATCATTCCGTATAAATCTCTGAATAATTTCTGTAAAAAAAAATTCTGACAACAATAATAAAAATAAATTTGGGGGGAAACAACAAAAGCCACTTACTGTTGTCTTGAAGGGCTTTGAAGACCCGACTCTTCGCCCAGGCCTTTGACAAGGGTGAGTGAAACCTCCTGGATTGCGTGGGCTTGCTTCTTTTTCGTTCCTGTCTTGTCATTCTTGCCATCTTTTATTCTTGCTGCTTATTGCATTTTTCTGCTTGGTTTCAATATCTTTACTTGCGAGCTGCCCAGAGTTGTTGGGAGTCAGGTGCCATGCGAAGTTAATTAATAATAAGAAGAAGAGTTTGAACCTTGGCAGGTATCTCAGAAAGATGGCTGAAGCATGCGGAGATTTGGGAAAGGGGTTCTGTGCTACGCCTGCTTGTGTGAGGAGATCTGTGGCGAGGTTGCCACGGTGTTTGCACATCTCTGGAATTTGGTGGAATTTGATGCTGGCTGGGGAATTCTGGGAGTTGAAGGCCACATCTCTTAAAGTTGCCAAAGTTGAGAAACACTGGTCTGGATGATGGCAGGAGTGACTGAGACAGCTTGAACCATAGGTATCTAGTGCAGTGTTTCTCAACCTTGGCAACTTTAAGAGGTGTGGACTTCAACTCCCAGAATTCCCCAGCCAGCATATATTTACAATGGTTGCAGTGTCCCGGGGTCATGTGATAGCCATTTGCGACCTTCCCAGCCGGCTTCTGACAAGCAAAGTCAATGGGGGAAGCCAGATTCACTTAACGACCATGGTAAGTAATTAATGACAGCAGCAAAAAAGACCATAAAATCGGGTGTGACTCACTTAACGACCACCTCGCTTAGTGATGGAAGTTCTGGTCCCAATTGTGGTCTTAAGTCAAGGACGACCTGTAACCACAAAAATTAAAGCTTATCCCTTGAGCTTAATAATATAGAGAGTGCTGGAATAAGTACCCAGGGTTTCAGTCTTGCTCCATCCCAGCAAATAATGTGGCAAAAGTTGGATTTATTCAAGCTAGTAGTTAGTTGTGCACAGATATTTCTATCATTAGACCAGTGTTTCTCAACCTTGGCAACTTTAAGAGGTATGGACTTCAACTCCCAGAATTCCCCAGGGGGTGTCATGAAGCCCCACCCCAAATACCTTTCCAGCATGGGCTGTAGTTCTGAGGCAGGCCTGTGGCAATTCTTTGCATGGACAAAGCTGGAAAACACTCAAATCAGACACTTTTTCAAACCCTATTTAAAAGAATACCCCAAAATTCTGGTGGGGCTTCAGGACATGCCTTTTGTTGTTGGAAATTTTTATTTACATTTTATGGACAATACAGTGCACAAAATATCAAAGGAAAATGCATTTAACCTTATTTAATTCAAATATCTAGGCATCCATAGCAAACCATTGCTAGCTTTTTTTGCACATAAGTAATATATTTAAACCAGGTAGGATAAAAATCATCATCTGCATTATCGTACTATTGACATATTTTGGGGACGAGTCAACCTTTTTGTTAGTGTGGATTTCCAGCATATTTCCCACCATATGGAAATATTCAAACCCTTTCCTGTTTTCCAAGATCTTTCAGGACTTGTCCGGCTGCAACTGATAAAACTATCAACCCTTCCTGTTCTCTGGTGTCATTTAGCTATTAAAAAAACACCCCTTAATAAGGCCAGCTTAGGGTCTAATGCAGTATTTTGAATTGTTCCATTTAAATGAAAAATCAGTCAAAAACAATGGAAGAACTCTTTAAGATCACCACATATGCACCTATTTCTTTACATTTTCTCAAACAGATGGGATTTGTCCTAGAATTTATCTGAGTAACATTTCCTTAGCATTAAAAAAACCATCTATAAAATGCATTCCTTGAATTTTCCCTAAATTTGGCCAAAATTGACTGCAGTGGTCCTCTGTGCCAATTGGATCACCATAAAGTCATAGGTAACAGCTGCCTTTAAAAAAAATAATCCAGAACTCTGATGAACCTTTGGGACTTTTTTCCCCCTCATATTTTTACACTTTGGTGCAGAGCTTTCCAAACTTTTCATGTTGGTGACACACTTTTTAGACATGCATCATTTCGCGACACGCTCTTATAGCAGGGCACAAGGCAGGCACTAGGACCTGCGCAGAATCACAGCAGGTTTGGAGGCAGCCAGGCACAAGGCAGGCACTAGGACCTGCGGGGAATCACAGCAGGTGTGGAGGCAGCAGGGCACAAGGCAGGCACTAGGACCTGCGCAGAATCACAGCAGGTTTGGAGGCAGCCAGGCACAAGGCAGGCACTAGGACCTGCATGGAATCCTGGCAGGGCAGGTTCAGAGGCAGCAAGGCACAAGGCAGGCACTAGGACCTGCGCGGAATCACAGCAGGTGTGGAGGCAGCAAGGCACAAGGCAGGCACTAGGACCTGCGCAGAATCCTGGCAGGGCTCGGAGGCAGCAGCAGCACACCCAGACACTACAGCCAACACACTAACGTGTCCCGACACACAGTTTGGAAAGCTCTGCCTTGGTGGGAGGTGGCAGAATGCCAAACAGTTGCTTTTACTCACCTGAACGGAGTTGTGCTTCTCTTATGAGCACTTGAGATCCATCTGATTCCTAAAGGCAGCGCTGACACTCTCTCCTCCCTCCTCAGCATTTAGGAATTATCTGGTGTCTTAAGAAAGAAAAGGAATAAAAGCTACATCAGCTGCTTCCGGGAAGCCTGAGCAAGATTAATGGAGCCTCATCAGCTTAATCAAGAGGAACATGCCGGAGCAGTGCAGCTGACAGCCTCCTTAATGTCTTAATCCGCCTCTTGCAGGTTACAATGAGAGCTGTTGATGCATCTTCAGGATAACCTGGATGCTCATCTGCAGCATATTGATTTATTAGATGCATCTCCCACCTTTCCCTTTCAGGAGAATGAGAAGGGGGTGAACTGTGGGAGAGGCAGGGCGATTGGGCACCGCACTCTGGTTTTACAAATGGGACAGTCCAGCTTCTTCCAGGTATCTTGGCCTACAAATCCCGTGATCTCTAGCCAAGCAAGACTACTTGCCCCTTGAGCTGGAGGTGTTGGGGGTTAAACGTGGCCCCTTCTGCTCAGAAAGCGCCTTGGACGACATTCCTCCCTTCCACCTAGGTGCCGATTCTACGCAGAAGCATGCGTTCGGAGCATCACTGCTGAAGTAGCATTGCAAGCGAGGCCAGTCCTGTTAGAAGTGACGCCGGGAGATTTGTATTTTCAGACTTGCAAGTTGGATGTCAACCCTCCCAGGTAAACCAGATGGGAAACACGACCAGATGAGCTAATTTTGCTTTATTGTAAGGCTCCATTAACAGAATCTTGCAGGCCTGAAAGTACAAATCTCTCTTTTACAGCCTGATAGCAGCTGTGGGCTCCTCTCCCTCTTATCTGATCATTCCCTAGGCAGTATCTCTTCCAAACTGTGTGTCGCGACACAAAAGTGTGTCGCCACACACAGCGTGGTGTGTCGCCACACCACCCGGAAGCGGCGGCGCGCGCGTGCACGGCAGCCGCCATGCACGCGTGCGCCGCTGCACGCCCCCCGCGCCGCCGCACGCCCCCCGCGCCGTTGCCGTGCGCGCGTGCGCTGCACGCCCCCCCGCGCCGTCGCCGTGCACGCGCGCGCCGCCGCTGCCACTGGTGTGTCGCCAGCGGCAGCACTTTGGAAAGCCCTGCCCTAGGCAGTATCTCTTCCCCAAGTCCCTCAAGGTCATTCCCTCATACCATTACAGTGTATTTATTCCTTAGATATATATCCTGCTTTCTTTTCAGGAGCTAAAGATATTGACATCTTCCCCCCCCCTTTCCCCATAACAACAACCCTGTGAGGTAGGTTGGGCTGAAGGAGAGAGGCCCAAAGGCACCCTGTTTTGCTGAGCCCGGGTTGGGGGGGATGAATTGGGAATGGCTCATTCCAGTGATCTGTAGCTTTTGAACAATGATTCCTGAAGGTTTCTGAAGTGCTAGAGAATTTGGGGGGCAGTGGATGGTTTCAGCAGTGGATCCATACAATCTGGGAATGAAACAAAACAAAAAACAAAAAAGAGCCAGTTTGGTCTAGTGGTTAAGGTGCTGGGCTAGAAACCAGGAGACTGAGTTCTAGTCCCGCTTTAGGCATGAAAGCTGGTTGGGTGACCTTGGGCCAGTCCCTGTCTCTCAGCCCTAGGAAGGAGCCAATGGGAAACCAGGACTCTGTGAGTTCTAGTCCCGCCTTAGGCACGAAAGCTGGCTCGGTGACCTTGGGCCAATCCCTGTGTCTCAGCCCTAGGAAGGAGCCAATGGCAAACCAGGAGACTGAGAGTTCTAGTCCCGCCTTAGGCATGAAAGCCTGCTGGGTGACCTTGGGCCAGTCCCTGTCTCAGCCCTGGGAAGGAGCCAATGGCAAACCAGGAGACTGAGAGTTCTAGTCCCGCCTTAGGGAAGAAAGCCGGCTGGGTAACCTTGGGCCAATCCCTGTGTCTCAGCCCTAGGAAGGAGCCAATGGCAAACCAGGAGACTGAGAGTTCTAGTCCCGCCTTAGGCATGAAAGCCTGCTGGGTGACCTTGGGCCAGTCCCTGTCTCTCAGCCCTAGGAAGGAGCCAATGGCAAACCAGGAGCCTGAGAGTTCTAGTCCCGCCTCAGGCACGAAAGCCGGCTGGGTGACCTTGGGCCAGTCACTCTCTCTCAGCCCAGCTCACCTCATAGGGTTGTTGTTGTGGGGAAAATAGGAGGAGGAAGGAGTATTTGGTATGTTCTCCGCCTTGAGTTATTTATAAAAATAATAAAGGGATAAAAATTAAATAAATAAATATATAAATAAAACCATTCGGGATGCTGCCCCATCTATAATTCTGCTCTGGCGTAACTCTTCTTAAACTGTGGGCCTCCAGATGAGACGGCCTGCACTCCTATCATTCCCAAGCACAGGCTAGACACTGGCTGGGTTTGCATGTTGCACAACATAACCTGGTTAGTAAATTGTCACAATTTCTGGTTTGGCGGGATGTGGAACCCCCCCCTCCCCCCAAAAAAAACAAAAAAAAACAGCCAGGGTTAAAACTAACCAAGCTTTGCAAATTGGCTGCTGGATCTTTAACTGACCCGGCAAAGGGCATTATGCAAACCCAGCTGTTGTGTTAAGCCATGAAAAGTTAATCCTGGTTCGCTGAATATGCTACAGGGTCTGATTTGAATGAATACACCAAGAGTAAACTCCGAAAGCTGTTTTTTTTCAGTCAGACCCTGACATGCCTCACACGTTCTGTTAAGTCATAATGTAGCTTGCTGGATTTAAGGCATTGTAGGAACCCAGCCTTTGTTGTTGTTGTTCAGTCGTTTAGTCGTATCCGACTCTTCGTGACCCCATGGACCATAGCACGCCAGGCCTTCCTGTCCTCCACTGTCTCCTGGAATTTACTCAAATTCACGTTCATTACATCGGTGATGCTATCTAACCGTCTCATCCTCTGCCGTCCCCTTCTCCTTTTGCCTTCAGTCTTTCCCAGCATCAGGGTCTTTTCCAGTGAGTCCTCTCTTCGCATTAGGTGGCCAAAGTATTTGAGCTTCAGCTTCAGCATCTGTCCCTCCAATGAGCAGTTAGGGTTGATTTCCTTTAGGATTGACTGGTTTGACCTCCTTGCAGTCCAAGGGACTCTCAAGAGTCTTCTCCAGCACCACAGCTCGAAAGCATCAATTCTTCGGCGCTCAGCCTTCCTTATGGTCCAACTCTCACAGCCATACATTGCTACTGGAAAAACCATAGCTTTAACTATACGGACCTTTGTCGGCAAGGTGATGTCTCTGCTTTTTAATATGCTGTCTAGGTTTGCCATAGCTTTCCTCCCAAGGAGCAAGCGTCTTTTAATTTCATGGCTGCAGTCACCGTCTGCGGTGATCTTGGAGCCCAAGAAAAGCCTTGCTGCTTCCTAAACCATAGCTTCAGGTTGAGCATATTATGCAAACCCAGTTGTGATTTTTTTCAGTAAGCTATATTAATCATGGCTTATTGCAATACACCAGCCGATATGGCAAAAGGATTGCTTTGAAGGATTGTTTTGAAGATCAGGACTTCATGCCGGAAAAAGTTGGCATGAATGCAAATGGGCCACCCGAGGGAGTATTTCCCATCCATTGATCACAGGGGAATTCCTTGGAGCGAAACCTCTCAGTGAGAGGTGTTTTAAGCTAGCCTTCTCCAGCTGACCATAGTGGCTGGGAATTATAGGAACTGGAGTCCAACTCATCTGCTTTAAAATCTTGAAAGGGGATGAAACAAAGGCTTGTAAAATACCCACATCTCATTTTGAGATATTCACTCTTGGATCCTCTAATAATGCTGCACATTCTTCCGGAGCGTAGACTTCCATGCTGTGCGATGCTCCCCATGCAAAGCCCTTGTCGGAAAATTCATTCTTTCCGGTCCCCTCTCCTCATCCCTTGGATGCAGCGGGATTTCATGGCTTACCACAGAAATGAGCCCTTCGGATTTGAAGCTTCCTGAGTTTAGGGGGGGGCAGTGTCTTATTTTATTTGGGATTGCTCCCACACATCCTGGGTGGGTTTTATTTTGGGGGGGGGGGGTTCAAGGAAGCAAAAAGGACAAAATCACAAGGGCTCAGCTGCCTATGAAAGGGTGTGTAGGTCCTGCTGGAGTGTGTTGTGGCGGTCTTGGGGGGTGGGCGGTGACCTGCAAAATTTGGGGGATTGGATGCTGTAGAAAATAACGTGCGTGAAAATTTTTCCTTTAAAAATTATTTATTTATTTATTATTTTTATTAAATTTATATTACCGCCCATGTCTCCCGTCGGGGACCCTGGGCAGTTCACAATAAAACATAGTTAAAAAACATAAATATAAAATTACAATATAATAATATATACAATATATAATAAATAATATAAAATCCAAGTATAAAAGATGTTAAAAATGGTAATAGTGGGAGGCTTCATGGGACCAGCCATCCCCAAGAGGAACTGTTGGCATTTCCCTCCCAGGCAAGATGACAGAACCAGGTCTTTAAGCCTTTCCGGAAGGTCGGGAGTGAGGAAACCAGCCTCAGCTCTGGGGGTAAGGTATTCCAAAGGGCGGGCGCAACTGCAGAGTAGGCCCGCCTCCTGGACCCCGCTAGATGGAACTTAGTCAATGGGGTCCATAGCAAGCCTTCTCTGGCTGATCGGGTGGGACGGGTCGATGTTCTGGGGATGAGACGGTCCCTCAGGTAACCTGGCCCTCCTCACTTCTCCATTTAAGGTTACAGTGAAGCTTGTCATCTATGCTTCTTGGCCACTTGAAAGCTGGCTGGGGAATTCTGGCTGTTCAAGTCCACACATCTTCAAGTGGCCAAGGTTGAGAAACACTGCTTTAAACTGTAGATGAGGAGACTGCGTTAGTCTATGGTGGCAAACGTCAGAAGTCCGGGACCCCCTTTCCCGACTCTCCAGTTTTATTCCAAGGCATCAACTTTCCAGAGCTGCAGCATGCTTCATCAGTTGATGCCTTGGAATAAAATAGGTGAATTGGAAAAGGGGCCCCAGACTCCTGATTTTCATTGGTGCTTTAGGAGGCCATGACTTTTCAGCATCCTCAAAATCTTGCAGTTTGTGTTCAATTAAAAGGCTTTCTTTTGCATAGAGTACCTCTTGCTTTAAATGTGCCCTCTGTCTGCTCACCTAGTTTCTAAATGTCCCAGTTCTGTGGATTTCTTAATAGATTGAACCATATAATATAATATAATATAATATAATATAATATAATATAATATAATATAATATAATATAATATAATATAATATAATAATATAATATAATATAATATAATATAATATAATATAATATAATATAATATGTAATAAATGTAATAAATGTAATAAATGTAATAGAATTAAATAATTCAGGGGAAGCCATTTAACATCACAGTGATCCAAATATACGCCCCAACCACAGAAGCTGAAGAAGCAGACGTAGATCAGTTCTATGACGATCTGCAGCACCTACTGGATAATACACCAAAAAGAGATGTTATTTTCATTACAGGAGACTGGAATGCTAAGGTGGGTAGTCAGACGACACCTGGAATTACAGGCAAGCATGGTCTGGGAGAACAAAATGAAGCAGGACATAGGCTGATAGAATTTTGCCAAGACAACTCACTGTGCATAACAAACACTCTCTTCCAACAACCTAAAAGACGACTTTATACATGGACTTCACCAGATGGTCGACACCGAAATCAGATTGACTACATCCTTTGCAGCCAAAGGTGGCGGACATCTATACAGTCGGTAAAAACAAGACCTGGAGCTGACTGTAGTTCAGATCACGAACTTCTTATTGCAAAATTTAGAATCAGACTAAAGAGAATAGGGAAGACCCACAGATCAGTTAGATATGAGCTCACTAATATTCCTAAGGAATATGCAGTGGAGGTGAAGAATAGATTTAAGGGACTAGATTTAGTAGATAGGGTCCCAGAAGAACTATGGACAGAAGTTCGCAACATTGTTCAGGAGGCGGCAACAAAAAACGTCCCAAAGAAAAAGAAAACCAAGAAGGCAAGATGGCTGTCTGCTGAAACACTGGAAGTAGCCCAAGAAAGAAGGAAAGCAAAAGGCAACAGTGATAGGGGGAGATATGCCCAATTAAATGCAAAATTCCAGAGGTTAGCCAGAAGAGATAAGGAATTATTTTTAAACAAGCAATGTGCGGAAGTGGAAGAAGACAATAGAATAGGAAGGACAAGAGACCTCTTCCAGAAAATTAGAAACATCGGAGGTAAATTCCAGGCAAAAATGGGTATGATCAAAAACAAAGATGGTAAGGACCTAACAGAAGCAGAAGAGATCAAGAAAAGGTGGCAAGAATATACGGAAGATCTGTATAGGAAGGATAATAATATTGGAGATAGCTTTGACGGTGTGGTCAGTGAGTTAGAGCCAGACATCCTGAAGAGTGAGGTTGAATGGGCCTTAAGAAGCATTGCTAATAACAAGGCAGCAGGAGACGATGGTATCCCAGCTGAACTGTTTAAAATCTTGCAAGATGATGCTGTCAAGGTGATGCATGCCATATGCCAGCAAATTTGGAAAACACAAGAATGGCCATCAGATTGGAAAAAATCAACTTATATTCCTATACCAAAAAAGGGAAACACGAAAGAATGTTCAAACTATCGAACAGTGGCACTTATTTCACATGCCAGTAAGGTAATGCTCAAGATCCTGCAAGGTAGACTCCAGCAATTCATGGAGCGAGAGTTGCCAGATGTACAAGCTGGGTTTAGAAAAGGCAGAGGAACTAGAGACCAAATTGCCAATATCCGCTGGATAATGGAGAAAGCCAGGGAGTTTCAGAAAAACATCTATTTCTGTTTTATTGACTATTCTAAAGCCTTTGACTGTGTGGATCATAACAAATTGTGGCAAGTTCTTGGTGGTATGGGGATACCAAGTCATCTTGTCTGCCTCCTGAGGAATCTGTATAACGACCAAGTAGCAACGGTAAGAACAGATCACGGAACAACGGACTGGTTTAAGATTGGGAAAGGAGTACGGCAGGGCTGTATACTCTCACCCTACCTATTCAACTTGTATGCAGAACACATCATGTGACATGCTGGACTTGATGAATCCAAGGCTGGAGTTAAAATCACTGGAAGAAACATTAACAATCTCAGATATGCAGTTGATACCACTTTGATGGCTGAAAGCGAGGAGGAGCTGAGGAGCCTTATGACGAAGGTGAAAGAAGAAAGTGCAAAAGCTGGGTTGCAGTTAAACCTCAAAAAAACCAAGATTATGGCAACCAGCTTGATTGATGACTGGCAAATAGAGGGAGAAAACGTGGAGGCAGTGACAGACTTTGTATTTCTAGGCGCAAAGATTACTGCAGATGCTGGCTGCAGCCAGGAAATCAGAAGACATTTACTTCTTGGGAGGAGAGCAATGACAAAGCTTGATAAAATAGTTAAGAGCAGAGACATCACACTGACAACAAAGATCCTCATAGTTAAAGCAATGGTATTCCCTGTAGTAACCTGTGGCTGTGAGAGCTGGACCATAAGGAAGGCTGAGCGAAGGAAGATAGATGCTTTTGAACTGTGGTGTTGGAGGAAAATTCTGAGAGTGCCTTGGATTGCAAGAAGATCAAACCAGTCCATACTCCAGGAAATAAAGCCAGACTGCTCACTTGAGGGAATGATATTAAAGGCAAAACTTGAAGTACTTTGGCCACATAATGAGAAGACAAGATACCCTGGAGAAGATGCTGATGCTGGGGAAAGTGGAAGGCCAAAGGAAGAGGGGCCGACCAAGGGCAAGATGGATGGATGATATTCTGGAGGTGATGGACTCGACCTTGGAGGAGCTGGGGGTGGCGACGGCCGACAGGAAGCCCTGGCTGGTCCATGAAGTCACGAAGAGTCGGAAGCGACTGAATGAATAAACAACAAAATTAAATAATA
Organism: Charina bottae; assembly: GCA_023362775.1. Taxonomy (NCBI): domain Eukaryota; kingdom Metazoa; phylum Chordata; class Lepidosauria; order Squamata; family Charinaidae; genus Charina; species Charina bottae. Next base: position 482,617 of record JALMGJ010000045.1, on the reverse strand, counting down.
TAATATATTTAACAATGTAATGTAATGTAATGTAATGTAATGTAATGTAATGTAATGTAATGTAAACAGTATAGTATAGTGTATACAGTAGGTACTTAAACCTCAAAAAAACCAAGATTATGGCAACGAGCTTGATTGATGACTGGCAAATAGAGGGAGAAAAAGTGGAGGCAGTGACAGACTTTGTATTTCTAGGCGCAAAGATTACTGCAGACGCTGACTGCAGCCAGGAAATCAGAAGACGTCTACTTCTTGGGAGGAGAGCAATGGCAAATCTTGATAAAATAGTTAAGAGCAGAGACATCACATTGACAACAAAGGTCCGCATAGTTAAAGCAATGGTATTCCCTGTAGTAACCTATGGCTGCGAGAGCTGGACCATAAGGAAGGCTGAGCGAAGGAAGATAGATGCTTTTGAACTGTGGTGTTGGAGGAAAATTCTGAGAGTGCCTTGGACTGCAAGAAGATCAAACCAGTCCATACTCCAGGAAATCAGGCCAGACTGCTCACTTGAGGGAATGATATTAAAGGCAAAACTGAAGTACTTTGGCCACATAATGAGAAGACAGGATACCCTGGAGAAGAAGCTGATGCTAGGGAAAGTGGAAGGCAAAAGGAAGAGGGGCCGACCAAGGGCAAGATGGATGGATGGTATTCTGGAGGTGACGGACTCAACCATTGGGGAGCTGGGGATGGTGACGGCCGACAGAAAGCTCTGGCGTGGACTGGTCCATGAGGTCACGAAGAGTCGGAAACGACTGAACGAATAAACAACAACAAAATACAGTAGGTACAGGTATAGGTATAGGTATAGGTATAGGTATAGGTATAGGTATAGTATATAACCATTGACTGACTTCAGAGAATATTCTAAGGTACCCCAAGCTCAGTAAGGTGAATACAAAGTGTGCCTAGGAAAGGCATCTGGTGGCCTGACGGGGTTGTGTGGACAAAGTGAGCAAGGAATACAGGAATGCAGCTGGAGATGGACAGATTCACAGAATTGTAGGAAGATTTACATCCCCTTTATTGGCGTGCGCTAACCTGGAAGTTGTGAGCCATATGCTGGTGCACTGCCTCTCCCATTCCCAAATTGGTTTAAAGAAGAGTTTTTCTTAAACACACACACACACACACACAGAAAGGAAGTGTCTCTTCCATTCAGAGTTTGCCATTCTGATAGTATTTGTGTTGCATTAGTGAATGTTCAAGTTGAACTGTTTTTACACCAGCCTTCCAGGGGTGCTAGATCACCTCCCTGGCTGGGAATGATGGGGACTGTATTCCGTCCCATTTGGAGGCTATTTAGCTAGCGAAAGCCAATCTGTTTCTTACGTATTTTGGAGCCATTCCTTATAAAGCCTGCAGTGAAGATCTGCTTGGCTGTCGTATGACCCAGTCAATCCTATCATCAGTGAAGCAGAGAAGGAAAAAAACTGATTCGGTTTTTGCACGATCCTGTTAAAGTCTTGGGCTTCGAGGGGTTTACTTCCATCTCCGGTTTGGGCAAGGGTAGTCTCGCTCTGACCCATTTGCACGCCTGCGACACAAATGTGCTTTGAAATAGCTTATTCGCCTTTTGGGTTTGCCGGGGGGGGGGGGGGGGGGAGACAGGCTGGAGGGAAACTGGTGAGCTGTTTAAAGCTGCTCCTTGGGATGGACTGTGGCCGAGCGAGCAGAGAGTTGACCTCAGATTTCTTAAAAGCACTCACCTCTTCCTGCTCCACTTGAACTTGAGCTGAGCAGCAAAGGTTAAAGCTGTCTATTGAAAGCAATTTTTATTAAAAGGTGTAAGGTGCACGCTCGCTTCCTCGGACGCATATGTGTGCATTAGATGCATCAGATACCTATGCATTGAGAGCTGCAACTCGCAGAAGTTTTTGCCTTTGAATAAAATTGGTTAGTCAGAAAACGTGCTACCAGACTCCTGATATTTTTTTTTGCCACTGTAGACTAACATAGCTCCCCTCCTACAACGTCTTTTAAAAATGAAGGCTCCTTCATCTGAGACCCAGGCTAGGCAATCTTATTTTAAGCAGGGGTGCCTTTGAAATTTTGCACGACCCCACTGGGCACGCTTGCAAAGCGGCTGCTGCGGGAAAGCGTCCTGTTTGCCAACAAACCGGGCAGGAAAGCAGAATGTAAGTCAAAGTAGTTAAATAAACAGGCTGCCCTGGTGGGCCTTCGCCAGTCATCAACCATTCATTTGCAGAAGATGGAGCAGATCCCAGGAGTTTGTCTGCCACCCCCGTGGGACTCTGGCAGACGTGAAAGGCATTGTTGCACATAAATATGATGCTGAAGTTGGCTGATTTGCTTTGCAGAATGCCAGTGCCTAATTTAATATGTTTTGGGAAGCGTTTTTTAAAAACAGGTCAGTTGCAGCCAGATTCCTGGGGATACCAAGTAGGTATCTGGGTTTAACATTGGAGCTTTTGATCCCATGTGGCCTCTTTTAATCTTGACTATTAACTTCCCAGATTCACTGGGAGTTGGGCAGCATATACATTTAATAAATTCTTATTCTTATTCTTATTCTTATTCTTATTCTTATTCTTATTCTTATTCTTATTCTTATTCTTATTATTATTATTATTATTATTATTATTATTATTTTATAGAACATTGTGGGGCCAGGCAAAAGGCAGCAAAACATTACGAATCTCAAGTACCATATGTCTATGAAGGTTCTCAGTCATCCAGGTGGAATTGTCTGTAGCTTGAATCATGTCAACTGGATTTCTATTTTCTCAGTGGAAACGTTTCGCTCCTTATCCAAGGAGCACAAACAAACTGCAGCACAAACTAGGAGTCATCAGGACATTGTCACACAGAGCAGAAACCATCCCCACCTCCATGGATTCCAAAAAGAATGAAAATCAGCACCTGAGAACAGCTCTGAAGGCCTGTGGATATCCAAATTGGGCCTTCACCAAATCTAAATCTACCAGACCTAAAACAGCGACAGATAGGGCTGAGACTCAGAGTAAACGAAAGAACCTGGTCATTCCCTACATGGCTGGTGTGTCTGAAAAGATAAAACGGATATTTGGCAAACACCACATACCTGTATATTTCAAACCCACCAACACACTGAGACAGAGGCTTGTACACCCCAAAGATCAAACTCCAAAACACAAGAAAAGCAATGTAGTTTATGCAATCCAGTGCAGTGAGGAGTGCACTGAACTTTACATTGGAGAAACCAAACAACTTTTGTACAGGAGGATGGCCCAACACAGGAGAAGTAACACCACAGGACCAGAGTCAGCAGTTTATCTTCATCTAAAGGAAAAAGGACACTCATTTGAGGACATTAATGTTCACATTTTAGACAGAGAAGATAGGTGGTTTGAGAGAGGGGTCAAGGAATCCATTTATGCCAACTTGGAAAATCCTTCCTTGAATAGAGGTGGGGGCCTCAGGCACAATCTTTCTCCCATCTTTCTCCCGGCTCTGTCTTCTGTGCCTAGGAAGATTAAGACCATTTCGCAAGCTCAACAGCAGCATGGTGATCTTAACGATCCTCCTTTAGATAATAAAAGGACTTAAAATAACATCTCAATATAACCATGCCCCCAGGTGCAAGGTCACACAGCTACCTAGAAACATATTTAAGGATTCCCTTACCAACTTTGCTCAGACTGAAGAAGCTCCTTGGATAAGGAGCGAAACGTTTCCACTGAGAAAATAGAAATCCAGTTGACATGATTCAAGCTACACTCAAGTACCATATTTTCATTGGTCTTGTACAGTGCCCGTTTTTAATTGCACAATTGTAAAAATCACACACCTTAAACGTAAATAGCCTCGTTACTAATTTTCCAAATAGAAACTCAAATAATCCATTATTGCAGGGGTACCCAACCTTTTTGGCACCAGGGACCGGTTGTGGAAGGCAATTTTTCCATGGACCGGGGGGGGGGGGGGAGCGGGGTTTGCAGGCGGGAGCCAATTGCATGGGCAGGGGGTGGGGTTTGCAGGCGGGAGCCAATCGCGCGGCCCACCACCGCTCACCTGCTGTGCGGCCCACTAACAGGCTGCGGCCCACAGGTTGGGGACCCCTGCATTATTGCATCAAGAAGGGGCCATGCCTAATAACTCAGACAGGAGTTTTGTTTCTTTTGCTTTTAAATGCCCTTGGCTAATTTAAATAATAAACCAATTCACCAAAGCCTTTTGCCTTTAAATCTCACCACAGATTGACTGATTATATTACCTTGGTTAGACTTTTTCTTTCTCTCCCTACCCCAAGCAGTGATTGTAGCTCAGCAATTAGCAACCCTGGAGAAACTTTAAAGAGAAAAATTACAGTAAAATGAAACCATTTGCCAGGCTTTGACATCTAATAAGAGTGTAACCACTAGTTTCTTTTTTAGCGAGATGCTGTTTTGTAACTCCCCCTCAAGGAAGTCGCAGGTGTCTCGGTTTGGAAGGGCTGGCTCTGACGGATGGAAAACAATTTTGCAGCTGCCTGAGCTTCTCCTCCAGAATGCGGGTTTTAATGAAAAAGGCGGATGTGTGCGTTTGAAAACGGTTGCATGGCGTAGCAAACTGCAAGGACAGGTTGTGGATGGCACCCGTCCCGTCAGCACGTTGCAACGTGGTTTAGATCCGGATTAGATCACGTGTCGGAAAGCTGGGATCTCCTCTCTCATAGGCTTGCTGGGATTTGGCCCTGCCTTGCAAACAAATCCCTTTGCAATTTGTCCTGCCTGTTTTCGGTCCCTGCTCCAAAAAACATGATTAACAGGGGGAAAGGTTGCTTAAGGTTACAGAGATGATGATGATGATGATGATTTATTTATTTTTTGCAATCCCTCTGTCCTCCTTTTTCTGTCCCTGCGTCTGTGTTACGGAATTGCCAAGCCAACGTTTCAGAGGCAAGCAGCCTTCGCGTATTTCTATTCTGGCTTGCATGCATCCCGGTTCCAACGTTCAAGGTGACGTGGGAGGGAGGGAGTGCCAGCTTGGATCGAACCTTTTCTTTCCACTTGCTCCCTGGTGGTGTCTGAAAAGGACCGATTGGCTGGAGTTGAAGACATAATGGCATGCCTTCCAGCATTTGGGGCCAGCCTTGTTCACCGAGTTGTGGGAATGCCTGTTACTGGTTAGTAAAGGAAGACAAGCTAGATTGCATCACTTGCCCAGGTGAGCTGCGTTGCTGTTAAATCCAAATCTGTAGGGAGAAATGAAATCCCCAGGTTAGTTTCTCGTGTGAGTGAATGATGGGTGTTGTAGTCCTGTGACCCTGCAGGGCTCTGGGCTGGGGGAAGCTGCCACTGAGCTACTTTCTGGGGGTGCACACAATGCAAAATGTTCCAAGTCAGATGTTTCCCACTGTCATATTTTCGGTGCATTCTGCACTGTATCCCGTGTGCAGACGGGCTGAACTAGCAGTGGTAAATGCAGGAATAATAAAGAACAAAACAAGAAATCCCATTTGTGCATTCTATGACATAAATGCAAGACACTTCAGGTATTAAGGTACCTTGATCAGATTTAGGTAATCAGTAGCTGCGTGTTAATACTGTACAGCAGTGTTTCTCAACCTTGGCAACTTTAAGATGGGTGGACTTCAACTCCCAGAATTCCCTGGCCAGAAAATCAAGAGGAAAGGGCTCATGGCTAGTTATGGTCCTGAATAGATGCTGATTCCTTATTTATTTATTTAATTAATTTATATGACCGCCCATCTCCCCCAATGGGGGATATACTGTAGTTGGGGGATTATAGCTGCTTCTGTTTGATTATAGCTGCTTCTGTTTGATTTGTCTAATTATGTCCCATTTTATGTGAAGAGGCTTATATTAGAAGAAAATGTAATAGACCGGTCTAAAAAAAAGGAAGAAGAGTGGGAGAGTATGTATCTATAGCAGGGCTTTCCAAAGTTTTCCCGCGGCGACACAGCAACCGCCGTTGGTGTGTCGCCGCGGGAAAACCCGGAAGTGCCGCCGTTGCGGCAGCACGCAAAAACCCGGAAGCGCTGCTGCCGCTTTCGGTTTTTGCGCACCGCCGTTGGTGTGTCGCCGCGGGAAAACCCGGAAGCGCTGATGATGATCAGCACTTCCGGGTTGTGTGGCGACACACCAGACTGTGTGTGGCGACACACTTTTGTGTCGCGACACAGTTTGGAAAGCTCTGATCTATAGTGTGACTTGATTCCAGAATTGTGCTTTGGAGTGCGCAGGAGCATGAACGTAACACAGTCTGAAAGTCTTTAAAGCAGCTCTCTCTTTGTCCCTGTGGCCTTCCGCAGCCGACGTGTGCTCGCCAGGACATGGCTCCTTTGAAGAGTCGCCGACAGTGCTACGTTCATGCTCCTGCGCGCTCTGAAGCGTGCTTTGAGGGCTCATATCTAAAGCACCACCCCAGTTTGTATGACCTTAAACTTTCCACTTGCTAAGAGAACTTCTGAAAGTTAAACCAGAAGCGCAAGATGGGAATTGGAAGTGGCTGCACATTGCGTTCTGTCTTGGGTTCTGGTACTGTAGAAATAGTTTTCTAACGGCAAGGTTCATTTAAAAAACAACAACGAAAGAGTTTCCAATCTTATCAGGGTGCCTGTCCAGGAAGATAGATTATTTATTTATTTATTTATTTATTTATTTATTTATTTATTTATTTATTTAGATGTATATTACCGCCCATCTCCTCGAACGGAGGACTCTGGGCAGTTCACAATAAAAACCGTAATAAAATACAATAATAGTCAATAGAATGGAAAAAAAATGAAGGTCCTAATCATCAGCCTCGGTTTCTTACAGGTAGACCTCAACTTATGACCAGAATTAGGACCAGAATTACCGGAAACCAGCAAAAAAAGGTTGCAAATCGTGATCACGTGACCGCAGGATGCTGCAACCAGTCGTAAATGCGAGCCGGTTGCCAAGCGCCCGAATTGCAATCACGTGACTGTGGTCATAAGTGCGAGTACAGGTCATAAAGCACTTTTCCCGGGGCCTTCGTAACTTTGAACCATCGCTAGACGAATGGTCGTAAGTCGAGGACTACCTGTATTTGAATCATCTACTTCTGCTCTAGGCATTTATTTTCCTGCTTTTTTTTCCTTGGCCTTTCCAGAACTAATGTGCAGCCTGCTGTTTCTGCAAGGCTTCCAGAGAAATGGTGTGTCATTCGGTTTTGCTTTCGGGTTTGGAAGCCTGCACAAAACTAACGTTGCCAGATGCATTTGGCACTCCAGAGAGAACTAAGCAAACATTTTTTTTCCCAATGGGGTGGATGCTGGGAACTTGTATTATTTCTGGATAAAGTTGCTCCCTCCCTTTTTTCCCACTTTCTGCTGAACGTGAAGTGGAAAACCCTAAATTTGCACACAGTCGCTTGATATATAACGAACATCCCCATGATTTCTGAAACACTTGTGGCTCTGAAAGTCAGAGGGTGGGGCGAGGGTGCGCCTCTTAAGTGGATGATTCCAAGGAAGTTCAGTCTTGGAAATTTGATAGTCTAGCTAGCACAGTGTTTCTCAACCTTAACAACTGACAGGCCCAGCCCAAGAACATCGAAGAGTCCATCCATTCAAACTCCAGTTCTTTATTTGCTCACACCGTATAGATAGAATCTTGCCAGACTAAAGCTACTCTAACTAACCTAAGGGGAAATAACCTGGGAGACTCTAGGGCAGGGTTATCCTGAACCTCTTCGTTTTCCCACCATTTACCTCCCGGACTGTTCCTCCACTTATCTCCTCCACCTCCTTGGAATGTGCTCCCTCCTTCCTGAGAACCAGCGGCACCACCGAAATCCACCACACAACTTTAAGATGTGCGGACTTCAACTCCCAGAATTCCCCAGCCAGCATGGCTGGCTGGGGAATTCTGGGAGTTGAAGTCCGCACACCTTAAAGTTGTTAAGGTTGAAAAACACTGGTCTAGCAAGTGGTGGCATACTCAGTAAACCACATGGCGTAGACCAGGGTTTCTCAACCAGGGTTCCGTGGCACCCTAGGTTTCCGCGAGAGGTCACTAGGGGTTCCCTGGGAGATCACGATTTATTTAAAAAATTATTTCAAATTCGGGCAACTTGACATTAAAGTAGTAAGTTTCATTCTTTATTTTTTGTTAAAGAACACGGTTAATACATATAAACAGGCCTACCCATGAAACGAATAGAATAATTTTGTAACTTCTGGCCTCTATTTGAGCCTGAATGTGCAGGGGTTCCCCGAGGCCTGGAAAATATTTCAAGGGCTCCTCCAGGGTCAAAAAGTTGAGAAAGGCTGGCTTAGAATAATACATGAATCAAGATCTCCTAGATTTTGGCAAGCTCGGTGTGAAAGCTAACTGGCCCTTCCTTATTGCTTCCTTAAAAGTTGGCACCCGGCGGCTGAATGTGGCATTTCCTTGTTGGGCTAATCCAGGCAACGCCCTGTCTGAGATCTCCCTCGGTTGTGGCTTTGTGCTTTCTTCTGTCACATGTGCATGGCTGGTTGGAAAACCAGCGGGGTCACGTCCTTTGGTTTGTGGAAACACAACCCGCCTCTCTGTCAGGCTTGCCGCAAGCATTACGTGGACGTCAGGGAGTCTCGCTGCTTTCCAGGAATTCATTGATTTCCTAACATTCGCTTCCTGCTAACCTGGGCCCTCCAGATGTGCCCGGACTGCTGTTTGCAGGAGTCTGGACGCTGTGGTCCTGATAAATCTGGGGTGGGCCCACCAGTTTGGGAACGTGTGTCATGGGACAATCCGTGTGGAATCCAGTTTGAAGGATGAAAGTAACTCAAGGGAATTGCCCACTCTAGAAATGCTGACAGAAATCAAGCAGACGCATTCTCGCGGGCAGCGGTTGGATAAATAAAGAGGCCTTTTGAGGGGCACAGCTGGGTGTGGGGTGGGGGTGTGCAACATCTTTCGGATCTGAAATGGTTTGAATCTGAAACGGCCCCTTTCAAGTGCAAAACAGTTGTTCCAGGGGCAAAAACGGGCTGCTTCAAACTTTGGGGAAATGTGCTGAGCTTTACGCGAGGCTTTGCAAACTTGAACCGGAGTAGAATCACCCTTGAAATGCTCTGAAAATGATGTGGCACTTGCAACACGGCCCCATTTTGTGCCTGGGGCAAGTATCTTGCCCTCCAATTGGGACGTGGAGAATTGGGAACCATTTGGCGCGTGCGGACTTCAACAGGGTGCTTAGTTTCTTGGTGGGGGCTTGGCTCCCTTATCCATAAAACACTGCCAAGGTCACCGTGGGCAGGCGCATGGGAACTATATTCTGCAACAAGATGGCGCCTGGAAGGTCTGTTTGTTGATGCCTCCCTCCCTCCCTCTCCTCCTCCTCTTCTTCTTCCCTCCCTCCCTCCCTCCTCTCTCTCTCTCCTCCTCTCCCTCCCTCCCTCCCTCCCTCCCTCCTCTCTCTCTCCCCTCCTCTCCCTCCCTCCTTCCTCTCTCCTCCTCTCCTTCCCTCCCTTCCTTCTCTCTTCTCCCTCCCTCCCCTCTTCCTTATTTCCTTCCTTCCTCCCTCCCTCCCTCCCCCTCCCTCCCTCCCTCCTCTCTCTCTCCTCCTCTCCCTCCCTCCCTCCGTCCCTCCCTCCCTCCCTCCCTCTCCTCCTCTTCCTCCCTCCCTCCTCTCTCTCCTCCTCTCCCTCCCTCCCTCCTCTCTCTCTCTCTCCTCCTCTCCCTCCCTCCCTCCTTCCTCTCTCCTCCTCCCCTTCCCTCCCTCCTCTCTCTTCTCCTCCTCTCCCTCCCTCCCTTCCTTCTCTCTTCTCCCTCCCTCCCTCCCTCCCTCCCTCCCTCCCTCCCTCCCTCCCTCCCCCCTTCCTTCCTTCCTTCCTTCCTTCCTTCCTTCCTTCCTTCCTTCCTTCCTTCCTTCCTTTTCCCATCCAGGTTATTTTCTCTACCCTCTCTGCTCTTTTGTGTTGCTTTTGTGTTTTTGCATTGTTTCTTGTTTGAAATTGTTTTCAACAATTTGTAAACTACCCAGAGTCGCTAAGAGTCAGGCAGCATATAAATTTAATAAATGACAATAATCCTACATTGGATACTCTTAAAATCAACTAACAGCATTAGTAAGACTTTTTTTCCTGTAACTGGATTCTAAGAGCTGCTTTCTCGTACACGCAGCTGTTTGTGATGCTGCTCTTTTTTTTTAAGGATTGATATTTTTTACAGGGATTTGGAAGTGCCTTGAGGATTTCTTTATTTCCTCCAAATGGCGCTCTCGCCAGCAGCATCTGGTCAGCAAATCTAAGCCTAGCTGGGCCTGGCCTTTATCAATGGGAGACACGCCCGAGGACCCCCGTCTTGTGCAACCCCCTCGATGCCAAGGAGCTGGCATGGACAACATGTTGATGCCTCATCTTGGAGGCATCTTTATTTTTTATCTCTTAATAGCAAACTAATAGTTGTGCCGGTAGCACCAGGGACCGCTGGCAAGCAGCAGAAAAGACCTGCACTTTGTAGAAATCTTTAAAAAGATTGGGGGTGGCTGATTTCCTAGAGCCGCCTCAAATATTTTAAATATATTTGGCTCACTGTAAGAACCATCTGCCACTTGGATTTTATTGTAGTTATATTTTTATTGTTGGTTTTATTGTATTTTAATGATGTTGTGATTGTGAACCGCCCAGGGTCCCTCCTTGAGGGGGAGATGGGCGGTCATAGAAATTTAATAAATTTAAAATAAATTTAAAAAAAGTATTTCATATATTTCTAATCTACCCAAGAGCCCGCACGCTCTGTTTCTCCCTCCACAGATTTAAGAAAAACATCCACATGCAAATGCTAGGAGTCGAGCTCGGTTTGAGGGAGATTTGACTTCTATAATTAAAAAAAATCTATATTTTTCCTCTCCTGCAGCTCAGGATGATTAACAGGAAAAAATATTTTAGAAAACAGGTTATATTATTAGGACAGGAGCAGACATGGTGGTTTTTCTTTTCCTTGCAGGCCTTTTTAGTCGATAGTTATTAAATCAATTTTTAATACACTAATTCCATTTTGGGGGAAGCTTTTCCTCCCATGATATTTTTTATTAAAGGCTGAGAAATGATAGTGCAGACAACTGTTGACTCAGATGAATATGATGAAATATCCACTGAAGGCATTTTTAAGGAGAAACATTAAGTTTTCCTGGCTGTGTTGATAGTGAGGGATTATGTTATCTTTTCAAAGCCGGGCAACGGAATTTGATGGAAATGATTTTTAGATATTTTGCAGGGCCCAGTTGCAGAACGCATAAGCTTCCTGCTTTTTATTAAAATCTCCGTATGAATGCAAAGCAAATTAGAGATTTAAGTAGGACTTGAACCAACAATTTTGGTTTGTCATTTGAAATACAGTTGCGGTTTCACTTACCGACCGCTCCGCTTAGTGACCGAGTTGCTGGTCCCAATTGTGGTCGCTAAACGAGGACTACCTGTATGTGATTGTTCTTTCAGATGTCAGCATTCCCATTAGATGATTCCTTTCTTGGCTTCTTGTTTATTACTCAGGGGCCTTGGCTGGTAGGAAGGAGCCCCCCCCCCCCAAGAATGGAGCAAAATTGGATAGTTGACCAAAGTTGGGGACTTCTCCAGCTAGCAACAGTGTCAGGACTACATTTAAGCATCTACATGTCTGCTAGTTGCAATGTTCACTTTTGAGTTGATGATCCATGCTATACTTCCCTTGTGGCTAGACTACTGTGATGCACTTAGTGTAGGACTACCCTTGAAACCAACCTAGCAACCTAGCAATTCGAAAGCATGCAAATGCAAGGAGATGAATAGGTACCACTTTGGTGGGTAGGTAACAGCGTTCCACGCGTGTCATGCCAGCCACATGACCGTGGAAGCGTCTTCAGACAACGCTGGCTCTTCGGCTAAGAAACGGAGATGAGCACCGGCCCCTGGAGTCAGACACGACTGCACAAATGTGCGGGGGGAACCTTTACCTTTACCTTACCCTTGAAAAATATCCCAAAGCTTCCATATTTTTGGGGAGGTGGGGAGAGATAGCATGGAAGCAAAGCCGCTGAGGTCATCTTGATGTCTGCCCTGGAGGATCTGCACGAGGAGCAGGATGCTTTTGGGAGACAATTAAGGGGTTGGTGTTGACCTTGAAAGCCTTAAGTAACTTATGCATGGTCAGGCCTGCTATGACTTTATATGGACGTGAAGGGCTGTAGGAAAAGATCATTTGGAGTTACTTTCTCCTGGATCTTTCCCTCAGGAATTAAATTGTAGTACCATGTTTTCCACCTGTGATTAGCAGTTGAGATGGGCCTCTAGAACAACCAAGGCTCCTTCCCTTCTCTCTCTCCCCTCCCTCTTTCCATCCCATCCATCCATCCATCCATCCATCTCCCCTTCCCTCTCTCTATCCATCCATCCATCTCTCCCTCCCTCTCCCCTTCCTTGCATCCATCTTATAAAGGGAAAGGTTCCCCCCCCACATTTGTGCAGTCGTGTCCGACTCTAGGGGCCGGTGCTCATCTCCGTTTGTTAGCCGAAGAGCCAGCGTTGTCCGAAGACGCTTCCGCGGTCATGTGGTGTCATTGAAATTATGCTAACATGTTCACGGTACAAAGCAATCCAATGAAAATAAGACATAAAACATGACAATTAAAACCACCATATTATGCAATAGCTTAAGCATCACCAAAACAGCCTTCCCCCCTATAACCAGTCAACAGATAGCAACGTTGTTCAAAATCTTTTCTAAATACCTTTGTTTTCAGTCATTTCCAAAAAGCTAATACAGTGGCCACTGGTCGAATAGCAGGGGGAGAGGACATACTGGTGGATGCATATGGGAGCTGTGTTTTGGGTGGGTGCAGAAGACCGCCCTGGAGGGAGTACCTTACAGGTAGTCCTCGACTTACAACCAGAATTGGGACCGGAACTTCTGTTGCTAAGTGAGGTGGTTGTTAAGCTGATTTTACAACCTTTTTTGCCGTGGTCGTTAGGTGAATCACCATGGTCATTAAGTGAATCACGTGGTTCAACAAATCCAGCTTCCTGCCATTGACTTTGCTTGTCGGAAGCCAGCTGGGAAGGTCGCAAACGGCGATCACGTGATCCCGGGACGCTGCAACCATCGTAAATACATGCCAGTTGCCAAGTGCCTGAATTTTGATCACGTGACAACAAGCCGTAAGTGCCAGGAACGGTTGCAAGTCACTTTATTCAGTGCCGTCATAACTTTGAATGGTCACTAAATGAATGGTCGTAAGTCGAGGACTACCTGTATTGAATGATTGTAGCTCTACTGCTTTAGCATTGGTGTATTTGAATGTGCTTTTGACACAGTAAGACGCCTTGAGCATTCGCTGCATCAAAACTTGGGATCGAGAATAAACCGCCCACCTGTTGGCTCAGGGCCGTTAAGATGCAGGTGCCTCTGTTAAAACCTCCAGAAAAAGAAAAACGAAGCACAAAGGCCCAGGTTTGGCTTCCTTTTCTTTAGATGTCTGGAAAGAGCTTTGACGCCTGCAAAAGACGAGCAGCTCTCCTCCCAGGTAGGGCCAGGTGAAAATATCTCTGTAAGATGTGCGCGCTGTACGGCTCCAGATGCCAGCTTAATTGCGGGGTGGGTGGGTTGCTTTCCGTTGCTGGAAGGGGGCAAGCTGACATAATTATAGGTCGGATCGGCTTCATTCTCTCCGCTCCCTCCTCCTTTGATTCTGGGAAGATTTAAGCATACCCAGTTTGAGATTTACCCGTACCTACAACAGGAGATTGCGGAACTTTTATTTCTTTATTAGATATGTCTCCTGATTTTCATTCATTTCATTCCTGAACATTCATTTCATTTCACTGTTTTTTCCCCACAAGAACAACCCTGTGAGGTAGGCTGGGAGAGTGATTGGCTCCATTGGTGTGGGGAGTCCAAAGGCCGGGTCTCCCCCTTCCTAGTCCTTCAGCCTCGCCCCTTCCCCACACTGGCTTCCTCAATTCGTTTCCAAAACTTGCAGTGTAGTAAAATGGCCTAGAGCAGTGTTCCTCAACCTTGGCAACTTTAAGACATGTGGACTTCAACCCCCAGAATTCCACAGCCAGCCATGGTGGCTATGGAATTCTGGGAGTTGAAGTCCACATGTCTTAAAGTTGCCAAGGTTGAGGAACGCTGACCTAGGCAGCGGTCCCCAACCTTTTTGGCACCAGGGACTGGTTGTGGAAGACAATTTTTCCACGGACCGGGGGGGCGGGGTTTGCAGGCGGGAGCCAATCATGCACATGGGGGGCGGGGTTTGCAGGCGGGAGCCAATCGTGCGCACCGGGGGGGCAGAATTTGCAGACGGGAGCCAATCGCGTGCACCGAGGGGCGGGGTTTGCAGGCGGGAGCCCCGCGGCCCACCTCCTAAGAGGCCGCGGCCCACAGGTTGGGGACCCCTGACCTAGAGGAAGCAGTCTGCATGTGGTAGTAGTCCCGACCATATCACCTTGCGCCATATTAGTATTTCTCAAGATCCAGCGACGAATGGATATTCTCTTGGGCTGCCATATCCAACCTGGGCACCTTTCAGGTAGATGGACTTCAGCTCCCAGAATTCCCAAGTCAGCAGAGTCACGGCTGAGAATTCTGGGAGATGAGCCCCCGTCTGCAGGATATTCAAGTTTGATGGGGAAAAAGGGATGGTTGCCCGTGACCCAGAATGGTGGTGGTGGTCCCCGTTGCCGGATATGTCCAAGCACAAGCTGGTCAGCCACCTGACCCTTGCACTGACAACTTATTTTATATATTTATACATATATTTTTCAACACAATAAAAAATTAGAAGAAAAAAAGAAAAAGAAAAAAAGAAGTGAAAAGAAAGCCGCCCTTCTTTCTATTGAGCAGTTGCCACCTCCTCCTTCCCACTTCCTCTTTAACCCTTTTTAATCCCCAAATCCATATATTCAGTCTTCTTTCAGCAAAAAGTCCATATAAGGCTTCCAGCCTTTTAGAAAACAATTGTTTGTTTTCCCTGGCCAAATGGCTCAGCTTTGCCAATTCCGCCAGCTCCGTCAGTTTTATAATCCAATCTTCTACTGTGGGTACTTCATTATTCTTCCGTCTTAGTGCGAACAATAATCTTGCTGCAGTTACCGTAGACAACCTGTGCTGACTTCTAAACAGCCATAACAGATTTCTGTGGATTTTGCGACCACCAGATTGGAGTGGGGAAAGGGGAGTCATTGGAACCCAGCGGCTGTGAGCAAGTCTGGTGGAATAAGGCGGAAGGGGTTAATCAGGGTGGGGGGAATGACAGTTCTTTGCATAAAGGCTTCTTTGTGGTGGTGGTGGTCTTCAGGAGGGAGGGGCGGGGACGAAGAAGGCCCCTTGCTGTAGACTCAGTTTCCCCCCTGCTCTTGGATGTGACCGCCGGGGCCTTGCAGGCTGTTCCTGCAGCAAATCATTCAAAATCTGTTGAGAACATGATGTGCAGACCATGCGTGGCCGAGCTTGGAGCACCCCAGAGGATCCATTGCCAAGTGTCTTCCTGGAAGGAAGCGAGAGGGATGCCAGAAGTGAAGCAACTCGATTGCAAGAAACATTTAATGTAAATGGAGTTCGGTGGACTAGCCGTAGGGGGTGGGATGCTGGCTTCCGACAAGCAAAGTCAGTGGGGAAGCCGGCAGGAGGTCGCAGATGGCAATCACGTGACGTCGCGCTTAACCACCACGTGGGATTTGCTTAACAACGGCAACCGGAAGTGCTGCAACTGCCATTGTAAGTTGGCGCGGTCATGTGACATCACACTTTATGACTGCGTCGCTTAGCAAGAGAGTTGCCGGTCTCAATTACCATCGTTAATCGAGGACTACCTACAGGTAGTCCTCGCTTAATGTCCACA
Organism: Charina bottae; assembly: GCA_023362775.1. Lineage (NCBI taxonomy): Eukaryota > Metazoa > Chordata > Lepidosauria > Squamata > Charinaidae > Charina > Charina bottae. The sequence continues at coordinate 466,840 of JALMGJ010000045.1, read as the reverse complement.
GTTGGGACCGGAATTTCAGTTGCTAAGCGATGCAGCCGTTAAGCGAATCTGACCCATTTTACGACCATTTTTTTGGCGGCTGTTAAACATGGTCGTTTAAACAAACCACGTGGTTGTTAAGCGAATCACACGGTTCCCTATTGATTTTGTTTGCTGCAAGCCGGCTGGGAAGGTCAGAAATGGTGATCACGTGATCACGGGATGCTGTGGTGGTCATAAATGTGAACCGGTTGGCAAGCACCCAAATCACTATCATGTGACGGGGGGGGATGCTGTGACGGTTGTAAGTGTGGGGACCGGTCGTAAGTCAGGTTTTAGTACCATCATAAGTCCAAACTGTCGCTAAATGAATGGTTGTTAAGTGAGGACTACCTGTAGATAAATATTCTATTACATGAAGGTCATGTAAAACCTTATATGTGGGGATATGACATAATGCAAACTTCCGTATATCTGTGTCTCTCTCCGAGCTTAAGAGAAGATATATCTGTATATGTATCATTTTGATAGATGTTTTGTATAATATACATGACAAACCTAAGTTCTGTATACTGAATGGATCGTGGTGTTGTAAAAATGTGTTAAAGATGGGAATGAGTAAGTTGTTTGCAGATACAGGACTGTGAATATCCTTGAAAATCTGGAGTAAGATTGTGTGCTTTTTCGGCTAGGTACTGAAAATTGTTTTATTCACAGTTCCCTTTTTTTTCAGATTGGCTGCTTCTATCACTGACTTGCCTCAGCTGTTTTTAACAGCTATTTTTATAATTTATTTTGGAAAGGCATCTAGCCAACGAATGAGTGGGATGTGTGCGGGGTTAACGACCATGGGAACTGTAGTCCCACACCTCGGGAAGCTGGCATAGGCGTTAGACTTGGAGCAAGGAGCTTGCTAAACCACAGTAGTGGTGGTGTCTATTTTTCTACCTTGCAGGGCTGTTGTGAAAGCCGACTGGGTGACCTTGGGCCAGTCCCTCTCTCTCAGCCCAACTCACCTCACAGGGTTGTCGTTGTGGGGAAAATAGGAGGAGGAAGGAGTATTAGGTATGTTTGCCGCCTTATTTATAAAAATAATAAAGGCAGGATAGGTAGGTAGGTAGACAGACAGACCGACCGACCGACCGACCAACCGACATAGAAGCAGCCAAAATATTCTTTTCTCTTTCTTTTGGCTTGGAGAACAGTATATCTATCTCTTGAAATATAGGAGTTCTGCTTTTTTTTTAAAAAAAAGGGAAGACGTGGAATAGCTGGTTGTAATTTAGACCCACTTGGCCAGATCTTGATGGAGAGGCAATGGGGATTGATTGATGGACGGAACGGTTTCTCGTATTTCTTAGAAGGGCCACTCACCTTCCTTAGCACCACCTACTACAAGCAGCTTTTAGTTTCCAGCCCGTGCAAAAGCATTCAGAAATGAGGGGAAAATGGAGCTCCTAATGGAAGCCATTTTAGTAATTATTTATAAACCCAGGGCCTCCCCAAGATGAATCTTTGATTTCCATCAGTGGCTCTATCTACCTCCTCTCGGTGAACCATATCAAAGCACAATTAGCAATAGTAACCGTTTTATATTTTATGCACCTATCACTACTCACCGCCTGAAACGATGAAATACAACATCAAGAGTTTGGTCCAATCATCCATTCCAATCCAAATGAAAATTGCAGTGTGAAATGTAGAATTGTTTCGGCCTGAATGGCCCTAGCATTTAAACAATCGTTGGCACCGCCGTCTAAACAATAAAAATTATCTCTGAAGAGTTTGAACCAGCATCACAAAGGCGCAGGAAAGAAACATGGATTTAGCATCTTCTAAAAATTTGATAAACTGGATTCTGTTCTGGGGGGAGGTGGGTTCCAGGGGCCAGATGGGGAACCCAGGTGTGGCTGTTTTAATACAGAGAGATACCAGCTAGATCCCATGCTGGCTGGGGAATTCTGGGAGTTGAAGTCCACCCATCTTAAAGTTGCCAAGCTTGAGCTAGACGGCTGGGCTGGGCACGCACGAACCCTTTGCAGATTTTCCAAGTAGATGTTTCCCTGTACAAGGCCCAGTGGTCAGTACCAGTAACTTTAACCGATACCTTTCATGAACACCCAGCCAGGACTGGTGAGAGAGGGAAGTTCAGCAAATAGTTTGGCAGGAGTCCACCAAAGATTGAACTCCGGGATAGATGGATCTTACCAATATTCATTAAATGCAAATTACAAATTTGGGTGCTTTGGCCTCGTCCGTTCCTTCCAACTGGGGTGGGTGGTGGCTCGGAAAACAGAGGGGAGATGGAAAGAGGGAACTATCAGTTGTTCATAGATCCTAATTTTGTATTGAGCTGAACTTCCAAAGCAGCCGATGGAGACCTGCTGTTCTCTCTGATGCTTGAGAAAACACCAGCCAGGGAGATGTTGATGCAATCCCACAAGGCATCTGTCTTTCTCTATTTAAAACTCTGAGATATTTGGCAAGACATCATCTTAACTTGTTGACAGCATGGCTTATTTGCTTAGCTATCATAGTGTGATCTGTGAGGAAATCAGTTGTGCTTTGTTAACCTGGTGTTGGATGAATGGGTCGTGCGAATCCATTGGATTCCGGGAAGCTCAGCTTGTTTTAGCCTGTTGTGCGAATCGGGCCATAATGTTAAGCCACAATATGGTTGATTTGTTTACTGCATTCATGTATCTTCTTGTAACCACTGTGTTTTCTTAACCTGAATTGAGTGTGTTGTGTGAAACCAGCTACTGCGTTGAAGATGTTGCGTCTTGCAAAATTACATATTGTACTGCATTTATTGGTGACGTTCTACAGGGACGGGAAAATAGCTTGGTGATAAAAAAGCTGTGCGTTTTTGCAAAAATAGAAAGCGAAGCTGATAGGCTAGGGAAGAGACCATCAGCTTCTATGAAAGAATCGTTAAGACTTCCAAAATTTCTGCTAAAATGCCTTCGATGTAACCTGAGATCTTTCAAATCTTTTAAGCTACAGTTCCTAGAATTCTTGATCGCTGTCTGTGTCTAATGGGAGCTGAAGCCTAAAGCATCTTGACAACGTTTGGAAAATGGATCGTAAAGACTCCGTCTTACGGCTTTTAGACACTGTCCAGAATCTGCCACGGGAGAGAAAATGGATCAGGCTTCTCCTAGAAACCTAGACTGGAACCAATTAAACAGGTACACAAGATTACAGGAACATTTGATGAAGAGTTTTGTGGTAGAAAAGCCAAGAAGCTCTTACAAAGAAAAAAAAAATTCCAGCAACTACTGCGTACCACGTGCAAACTCTGTTTATAGAAAAATCAATGTTCATAACATTCTTGCAACCTCTTTCTCCCATCTGGATTCAGCAAGGGCTGGATGGCCTTATGTTTTGGTCTGTTTCTTGTTTTGGTAATGGACCGATCTGGTAATAGGTTGTTTTCCTCTGAGAGCTAGCTCAAATAATTGGGTGCGGTGGTTAGACTGACAGGCTAGCATTGGAGAGACCCAAGTTTGAATTTCTACCCCGCAGGGAGTTTGCTGGAGGATTTCAGCCAGCTGCTGACTCTCCGTTGAACCGGCTTTATCGGAAAGAAAATGGGATGTCAGTGAAATAAAGCAATGAAAATGTTATCTTTGGGATGGCTCAGTAAATTGCTCGCCTAGTAGGATCATATTGTTGAAATACTGCCAGACTTATCTTGGGGGTTCAGCTGCTGCTCTGTGCGTCATCCCCACGTCATGCCCTCCAATTGTCTGCAGTTTTGCATGGCAAGAACTTGGGGTCCTTGCAAGGAAGACTTAGGGTTTCCTCTCCCCTCATTTCATTAGCACGTGTAAACCTTTGTGATTTTGAAGGCCAGCCTACAACGTGGCAAGCTAACGTTTCTCAGCAGGGTGAAGAATACTGGTGGAAACCGATGCAGCGCTTTGCCCATAAAGCCGTATACAGGTAGTACTCACTTAACAACCATTCATTTAGTGACGGTTCGGACTTACAACGGTGTTGGAAAAAACGAATTACGACTGGTTCTCACACTTATGACCATCGCAGTGTCCCCGCGGTCACATGATCACAATTTGGGCTCTTGGCAACCGGTTTGCATTTATGACCATCGCAGCGTCCTGTGGTCACATGGTCTCCATTTTCGACCTTCCCGGCCGGCTTCTGGTGAGCAAACTCAATGGGGAAATGCCTGATTCGCTTAACGACCATGTGGTTTGCTTAATGCCTGCGGTGATTCGCTTAATGACCGCTGCAAAAAAGGTTGTAAAATTGGGTCAGATTCGCTTAGTGACCGCTTCGCTTAGCAACCAGAATTCCAGTCTCAATTGTGGTCGTTAAGCAAGGACTACCTGTATCTTTATGAGAGATTAAACTTCTGGAGTTTGCTGCATCCATCATGTACAGCATTTTTCCACTTTTCTCGGAAAGGGTTGATTTTTGGATCAATGACCCACGGAAGAGAACATTTAAAATCTTCTCCTTAAACTGTTTATGTCTCGGATGTCCTGAGAAGGGATATTACTGAGAAGCACCACTCAGGGAAACATCTCTAAAAGACTTTGTATTCAGGGACAGCTGGCAAATGGGTGTTTTTTGGCCAGACAGGCAGAAGCCTTTGGACGTGGCTGAAGAATCAGAAGAAAACAGCTACACCCTCATGGGATGTATCTCCTTCAAGTAAAGGTGCTGGAACAATTTTTCTTAGGCACAGATTATGGCCAGAAAGCTAACACGAGCAATGGCGTGGAAGAAAACAAGATGGGATGTATGGATCCTCCTGTTCTTTCTCCCCCATCCCACTCAAATGATGCTCACCTAGTTCTCTTTAACAAGATTTATTGAGAACAGCTCTAAAGAAGGACCAAGGCCAGCTGCTGCCATATTGATGATAAGAAAGCTGCATGGATTTGACCACGGGATCTCCAAGAGTCCAGCTTGACTGCTTAAGCCCAGCAAAGTGGCAGAACAAAGTGGCAGAAGGCTAAGTTGGTCACACCTGGTTAATACATGGATGGAAGACCACCAGGAGATCTCACAACCGCAGACTAGTTTGGGAAGGTCTAAAAACATCTTGCAAGAAGGCAGTGGCCAGCCCCTTCCATGTTGTTGGTAGGAAAATGACCTGGATGTTTCTGTTATGGGCCAAATTTGATTAGCAGGAGATTTTACTTTCCTGGATTTTGAGCTGGGAGGCCGTGTTTGCATAAAACAGTGCATGCAAAACAGCAATTCTGTTTCAAAACAGGGTTTGCATTTGGCTGTACAGATTTGGAAGCGCAGATTTTTCAAAAAGGGTCAGGACAATGGAAAGAAGAATTACTGGTTCATCTGGCAAGTGAAAGCACTGTCCTTGGCTTAGAACTTGCTTGTGTTCTCCTTGGACATGGACATTTCAGGAAAAATATATCAGATTTCAACCCCCAAAAATCAATTTCCTTAAAAAAAAAAATTGGCTTAAGTATCTAATGGCTTGGCAACAATTCAGCCCAACAGCACTGTCTTTGTATTCTTCTCCCTTAATTTTGTTATTTGCACAATAAACCACAGCTTTTCCTTTTTGTTTTGCACAAGGTTTATAAGGGCGGCGTGGCGTAACGGTTAAGACTACTGACTGTCGAACGAAAGGATGGCAGCTTGGCAGCTCGAGACCCGGAAGCACCACGTAACGGGGTGAGCTCCCGTTCTCGCCCAGCTCCTGCCAACCTAGCAGTTCGAAAGTACATAAAAATGCAAGTAGATAAATAGGTACCACTCCAGTGGGACGGTAACAGCATTCCGTGCGCCTCGGCGTTTACTCATGTTGGCCACATGACCACGGAAGTGTCTATGGACAACGCTGGCTCCCTCGGCCGAGAACTTGAGATGAGCGCCGCCCCCCAGAGCCGGAAATGACTGGAAGGGGAAACCTTATCTTACTTATAATGTGGTTTTCACTCATTGCCATTAATGTCACTCACCAGAAAAAAACAACAATGCAAAGACCCTAAAGTTGTATTGAAAAACTACAAAGAAGGAAGTTTATTCCAGCCAGCCACTTTAAATAATAAGAGTGTAGAGGTTCCTTCAACTGTTTTCGCTTTTGATTTCTGCTCACTTGCAAAATGTAATTTGTGCCAGAAATGGCTCAGTCTCCAAACATTGCTTGAACCCAGAGCTGAGCCTTGGAACCTACAGGTAGTCCTCAACAACCATTTGTTTAGTGACGGTTCAGACTTATGACAGTGCTGAAAAAAACTGACTTACGACCAGTCCTCACACCTGTGACCATCACAGCGTCCCCGCGGTCATGTCATCACAATTTGGGTGCTTGGCAACAGGTTCACATTTATGACCATGGTGATGTGATTGCCATTTTCGACCTCCTCGGCTGGCTTCTGGCAATCAAAATCAATGGGGAGCTGCATGATTCGCTTAACGACCACATGGTTTGCTTAATGCCCACAGTGATTCACTTAATGACCTCCGCAAAAAAGACTGTAAAATCAGGTTGGATTCACTTAATGACCGCTTTGCTTAGCAACCAAAATTCTAGTCCCAATTGTGGTCGTTAAACAAGGACTACCTGTATAATAAACGAATTGCTAACCTGTAGAAATTCTGATTTTTCTCTGTCCTGAATCTGCTGTCCATCTGTTTTTCCAAATAGCCCATATGGAGATGGAAACAGTGTTTTTCTTGCTCAGCCTCAACCCATTCATAATTTCTGTCCATCTCGTATCTCCACTCTCTTTCACAGGTTGATAAAGAGGAAGCAATCCATTTCTGTTCAGGGTTTTTCCAACCTTTTGACGGAAGGATACAAGTTCCCAGGCTTTGACTGAGAGAAAAATGCGCAGTGTTCGGTGGCTGTGATAAACAGGCTTCCTTTGCATGCTCCAGCAGCTGCGATGTTTGATGAGAAATAGCTTGGCAAATAAGGCGCAGTTGATCTTTACAGAAAGATTGCCAGTTCCAAATAACGGCCCGAGGCGTGCTTGTGCACCGCCTGTGAAACGCGGAGGGTGCTTTAGTAGAGAATAACTCGGAACCTTTCAAGTGTGCAAAAGAGGGTGCCTGATGCCTCGCTGCCTGTTTGTCGGTGGTGGATTCCTTCTCCTGCTCCCTGTCCTGTTGCAGGGATGAAATGAAATAAGAAGTGTGCTCGCTGAAGATTCCCTTTTGCTTCCTTGCATGAATCGGATTGCAGGATACATCCCCTTCCAACAGGGAATTGTGTGATTCTTGTGAAAACCCAAGGGCCCAGCTACTCTGACCTTCACACATTCTTGGGGGTTCTGAAAGTGAAATGCTTGATCTGGGATAAGGGTGAAGCATGCTTGCCCTTTTTATTCCTCCAAATATATTCTTTGACTATTGGGAGCTCAGGAAACCACACCGTCTTACTCTGCATCTTGGGGTGCCAGAGTTATGGATATGTTCAAGGACTTATTTGTTGAAAGGGAACCTGGAGGTCACCTAGTCCAGCGTGGAGTCCATTAGAACTTCTCCAAAGATGACTATCCAACCTCTGTTTGGTGAAGAACGGTGATGACCTGTTTCTCTGACTGACAGCTCCTACAGTCAGGCTCTTCCTCCTGATCTTTAGCCTGAACCTCCATCTTTGTCGGCTAAATCCATTGGTCCTACTGCCTGGGACGCTTGAGAATAAGTCCGCTCTCTCTTCTATGTGACAGCCCTTCAGATATATGAAAACTGTTATATCTCTCCTCAGTCCTCTCTTCTGTAGGCTAAACAGACCCATAACCCTTCCTCATAGGGCTTAGATGGGAGGACCATCGCCATCTTGATAGCTCTCCTTTGAATGTCCTCCATTTTGTCTGATCCTTTTTGACACCCAAAACTAGATGCAGGATTCCAAATGGGGCCTCATCAGGACTACGTCGAGTGGAACAATTTTTTTCCATTTGTAGAGAATTTGGTCTTTTTTTATATTTAAACTTAGCCCCATTTTTTCACTTTGCTCCTTAATTTTTATTACTAGAACTTGCAGATCATTTGCATTTTCAGCTGTCAGCAGAGGTTCATCAGCCCAGCGCAGGTTATTGATGTTTCTTCCTCCAATTTTAAAACCGTGCACATCTTCTTCCAATCCAGCCTCCCTCGGTATATATGCTGCATACAGGTTGAATAAATATCGGGAGAGTATACAGCCTTGTCTCACTCCTTTGCCAAGTTGGAGCCATTACATTTATTGTTGCTGCTTTGATGGCTTCCCTTATTTTGTCAGTTCTCGTATTTTATAGTTTTAATACCAACAGCTAAATGTTTGTAATGGTTGGGCAGAATGCTAACTTCCAGTAAGGGCTGACATGGAAATCTTCAATAAAATAAAACAATTTGGAAAGGATTATGGTTATGTGCTATCAAGTCAGTGTTGACTCTTGGCAATCACATAGATAGATTTTCTTCATGACAGTCTGTCCCCAGCCTGGTCCTTGGGGTCTTCCAACAGTGCCCCCGTCGTCACTGTAACTGAGTCCATCTACCCTGCTGCTGGTCGTCCTCTTCTCTTTCCTTCCACATTTCCCAGCATCAGAGCCTTCTCCAGAGAGCTGCGTCTTCGCATAATGTGTCCAAAGTAGGATAATTTGCACCTGGTCATTTGTGCCTTGAGTGAGAACTCTGGACTGATTCGTTTGATGATCCAGTGGTTTGTTTTCTTGGCTGTCCACGGTATTCTCAGGAGTCTTCCCCAACACCAAATTTCAAAAGCATCAATGATTTTTCTATCCTGCTGCTTCATGGACCAACATTCACGTCCTAGAGTGCACCCCAGGATAGCATTGGCCTTTTTAGCAGCTGTGTTACGTTGCTGGCTCACAATTCAGTTGCTTGGATAGTTGGGTGTCAGGACCTACGCTCACATTCAAGGTCTCAGTTGCTGCCAATTTTTTATTATTTCTACGGACTGGGTGCCTATGCTCTGCACACTTTTAAAGGGAGATACTTCAGTTTATAACAGCTGGGATTGATAACCGCTATGCATTGTGGTGGGAGAAGAGCTGATTCTTTGTGGGTGCTAATAAAAAGGTAAAGGTTCCCCCTGCACATTTGTGCAGTCGTGTCCGACTCTAGGGGCCGGTGCTCATCTCCGTTTGTTAGCCGAAGAGCCAGCGCTGTCCGAAGACGCTTCCACGGTCATGTGGCCGGCCTGATGCACGCGGAATGCTGTTACCTTCCCACCGAAGTGGTACCTATTTATCTACTTGCATTTGCATGCTTTCAAATTACTAGGTTGGCAAGAGCTGGGGCGAGTGCGGGAGCTCACTCCGCACGCAGGGCTAGGGATTCGAACCTCCAAACTTGCGATCTTCCGATCCACAAGCCTGGCATCTTACCCGCTGAGCCACCACGCCCCTTTCTATTTCTGTGCTAATGCACAGGCCAAAACACTCCCATTTGCGGATCATTTCTTTCAAGAGAATGCAACACTACTGGAAAAAATGGAGCAGTGGTCTTGGATCCCAGTTTCTGACAAACATCTGTATTGGTTCAAATCTGCAAGCTGGTACACATAAGCTGCATTGAACTGGGGAGTCAGGGAATTGTAACCAAACGCATTTGGAAGGCACCAGGTGGGGAAGACACCATGCACTTTGCATCCACCCTACTATTCAAGACATTTGGGGAAAAAATCCAAACACATGGGCGCCTGTTCTGTCCTTCCTTATTTTGTCTCCTTGTTCCTGCTGTTCTGAGAACAGATTGGATTGAAAAGGAGTTGAAGGAATGTGGTCTCTTCATGGGTGTTGAAGAAGCCCAAACACCAAAGATGGCTAGCGACTATAAAGTGGAGCAAATTCTGATTTGTTTTGTTTCGGTGGTTCACATGTGTTACCAGTGCTACACTGCCTTAGGGCTCGAAGGTAAACTTGTGTGGACATCCTTGGAAAATGGGTTCGGATTAGATGTTCTGCCCTGAGAATCTCAGGAAGGAGAACAGAATTTCAAGCAAGTAGACCAGTATTTCTCAACCGTGGCAACTTCAAGATGTGTGGACTTCAACTTCCAGAATTCCCCAGCCAGCCTGCTGGCTGGGGAATTCTGGGAGTTGAAGTCCACACATCTTGAAGTTGCCAAGGTTGAGTAACACTGAAGTAGACAGAACAGAGCATCCGTTTCCTGTGTAGCTGTGATTCGTGACCAATTTTTAGCCTGTTATAACTGAATTTAGCTTATTGAGGTTCCCCAGTCTGGATTGTGTGTTCCTCTGGAGCAGAAAGTTGGGGTCCAGTGCCCTCTGAATTGGCTGCAAAGGCTTGGCATCGAATTCCAACACATCTGGAGGGCACCAGCTGGCAGAAGCCTGTGTTTGAGCTAATGGCTGTTTGGATTGTTTTCTGCAGCAACATGTTTTCTTCAGCTGCATTCTTGTATTGGACCACTTTGCCCACCAGCATGGACCAGGATGAGGAAAGGTCTCTGCAGTGTGAGGTGACACCAAAAATGTACATACAGTTGGGTTTTGAAAATTGAGCAGAGGCCCAAGGACATCTGCCTGCTGACTTTGGAAAAAGCACATGGTGGACCTGTTTCATCCATCTGGGCTGCGCTGGTGATCATAAGCTGGTTCTCTTCTGGTGCATCTGCTGAAATGTTGGGAATTAGAATAATTGGAGGCTACAATTCACACAGACCCCCAACCCCAGCTAGGCATCTAGTTGGCCAACAAACTGCTGGATTATCACTCTCCACCAGACTGATAGCCCTTGATAGATCAGTCCAGTCATCCAAGTTAGTTTTCACAAGCTCTTGAGATAAGGACTTCACAGGTTAATTCAACTCTGCTCATCACACCACACCGACTGAAGAGAGTCTGGTAGAAATGGCCAACCTTTTCAGGATTCTGTCAAGAACTTCCTTTAGAAGTAAATGCTAATTTCAGCCCCTGCCTTGATTAGTGGATGTGGCTCAGAAATTCCAAAGGTGGTCTAAAGGTTAACAAATGTATTAACTTGTAAACATTTGTAGGTCACGTCCCATGAAGCCATTCCTATGTGGATTGGGAACAGTCAGAGTAAATCCAGAATTGCTACCGTTGGTCAAGCAGGCTGTTTCTACAAAAACGAAGAAAGTGTCGGAGACCCCCAAGTTGTTTGCCCCTGTTAAAAGCACCCACAAATACAGACAAGCTTTTATTTGAAAACGGCCACTGATCTGCTGCATCTGCTGTGGATTCTGTAATGTGCATGATATTGTAAATGCTCGTAGTGGGTTTCAGGTCGTGCGGGAGAAATGTTTATATTCTGTAATTAACATTGGTGTGGTTCAGTGTTTTTCAAACTTGTCCATTTTAAGGTGGGTGGACTTCAACTCCCAGAATTCCCCAGCCAGCATGCTGGCTGGGGAATTCTGGGAGTTGAAGTCCCCACATGCTGGCTGGGGAATTCTGGGAGTTGTAGTCCCCACATGCTGGCTGGGGAATTCTGGGAGTTGTAGTCCATCCATCTGTTGCCAAGTTTGAAAAACACTGGTGTACTTACTTGTCCTTCTCTTTTGAAAGTCCCACTTCCTCTGAATGGAAGAAAATACAGCTTGGTATCTGCCTTTCCGTGCCAGGCAAGCTGCTTGCGGAAATAAAGCAAAATCAGGAGAAGGACTTTTTTGAGTTTTCAATTATCTGAGAATGAAAGCATGCCAGTGAAATCCACAATCTCTGCAGGGGGGAAAAAACAGCTGTTTCTTAACTCTGGCAGAACTCCAACAAGCTATTTTAGGTGTGACTCAAGCTTTGATGAGTTTTTTTTTTCTTCCAAACTTAACTGTTTTGGGCTCAGGGATTCTATCACCCGATTCACTGAAACTGAAATTTCTCTTTTTTTCCAAACAGGCGTTATGGTACGCTTAACAACGGGAACCAGGACTGCCAGAACTACCGTCACTAAGCGGTGCAGTCACATGACATCGCGCTTTATGAATGTGTCGCGTAGTGATGGAGTTTCTGGTCCCGATTACCGTCGTTAAGCGAGGACTACCTGTATAGAGAGACTGTTCCACAGTTCTTCAGGAGCGACTGTCAGGCAGTTTTCCTTTATATAGAAATGAAACCTGCAGCTTATTTCTGATCCTAATTTTTGTGGCCGTGGAACTGCAACTCCGTGGCAGGGCTGAGTTTTCACACTGTCCTTTGGAAGAACCAAGCCATGGGCCTTCTCACCCGCCTCCCTCGGCCAGCAAGGTTCAAAGCAGCCTGTTCAATCAGAGATGATGACTTCCCACAAGTTCTTTCCCGAGCATAGGCTTCCCTAACGACTTGGTTTTCTCCTCTCTGGTTTCCTCCCCCCTTCTCCCCAGCTATGCTGTCAAGCCAAAAATCAATCCACGGGCAGATCCATGCAATGAAAAATCCTTTAATTAACATGCACATTTTTAACCTTGTCTTAAGCGTGGGCTTGAACAAAAGGTCAGGAAAATATTTGCTGTTGCAGCAACAAGGAAGAGCAGTGACGGAGAAATTGTGCAGTGTGTGTGCTGAGGACACGGGGCCCATGGTGAGCACAATTCCTTGGCAGGCTGTGGGGTGAATCTGTTGCACAAAATGCTCCTGTCCTGCCCCCCCCCCCAGTGCTGCCTGTGGGGGTGTCCACAGGACCAGGGAAAACGTCAGCCTGAGCTACAAGTTTTAAACAGGACCAGGGAAAACGTCAGCCTGAGCTACAAGTTTTAAAGTTAATTGTTAACTCTTAAATTTTTTACTTGCTAATTTATTAATTTTAAAGTTTAATTTTTACCAGGATCTTAATTAGTTTGATTTGGGGTTGTTTACACTTGCTTTTTTTTTTTAAACTCTTGTAAGCTGCCCCGATTGGAAAATGAACAGAACAGGAATAAATGCATAAATAAAATGGTGCTAACAGTGTGAGTGTTTGAACCTACACGACGTGGCTTTTTCTGCTGTTCCTCACATCGCAGTGAACATCCCATTTGTGAATTTAGGGTGTTGCGTATTATGGTCTAGCAATGCAAAGCGAGCAATATGGGTTATATACTCAGATTGTCTCTTCCGGATCCCCAAATTAATGAAAACTTAATTTATATTGTTAAAAGATATGGCCAGTTCACACTGTGTTTCAATATTCTGCTTTGACATCTTGTGAGATTTGGCTGTGCTTTAAACTTTTTTTTTAATCTGTCAATTTTTACCCAATGGTAAAAAAATTGGTTGTGTTTTTGGACTTTGTTCTGCTTCCTCTCTGCTCTGATGGCTGCCCAGAATGTCACCCGTGGCTTCTCCATCTTCTCTGATTTCATTAGAAAAGGTCCGTTCTCTACTGAGCCCACTTTTACGATAATAAGAGCTGGGAATTTGCTCTTTAAGAGCAAGCAAAAGTTGAGATGGGATGCTGTAGAATTTAGATTTTCCTGAGCTCTGTAATACCATGATTGCCAGTTTGGTCTAGTGGTTAAGGTGTCGGGCTAGAAACCAGGAGACTGAGAGTTCTAGTCCTGCCTGAGGCATGAAAGCCGGCTGGGTGACCTTGGGCCAGTCCCTGTCTCTCAGCCCTAGGAAGGAGCCAATGGCAAACCAGGAGACTGAGAGTTCTAGTCCCGCCTTAGGCATGAAAGCCGGCTGGGTGACCTTGGGCCAGTCCCTGTCTCTCAGCCCTAGGAAGGAGCCAATGGCAAACCAGGAGACTGAGAGTTCTAGTCCCGCCTGAGGCACGAAAGCCGGCTGGGTGACCTTGGGCCAGTCCCTGTCTCTCCGCCCTAGGAAGGAGCCAATGGCAAACCAGGAGACTGAGAGTTCTAGTCCCGCCTTAGGCATGAAAGCCGGCTGGGTGACCTTGGGCCAGTCCCTGTCTCTCAGCCCTAGGAAGGAGCCAATAGCAAACCAGGAGACTGAGAGTTCTAGTCCCGCCTTAGGCATGAAAGCCAGCCGGGTGACCTTGGGCCAGTCCCTGTCTCTCAGCCCTAGGAAGGAGCCAATATCAAACCAGGAGACTGAGAGTTCTAGTCCCGCCTTAGGCATGAAAGCCAGCTGGGTGACCTTGGGCCAGTCCCTGTCTCTCAGCCCTAGGAAGGAGCCAATAGCAAACCAGGAGACTGAGAGTTCTAGTCCCGCCTTAGGCATGAAAGCCGGCTGGGTGACCTTGGGCCAGTCCCTGTCTCTCAGCCCTAGGAAGGAGCCAATGGGAAACCAGGAGACTGAGAGTTCTAGTCCCGCCTTAGGCATGAAAGCCGGCTGGGTGACCTTGGGCCAGTCCCTGTCTCTCAGCCCTAGGAAGGAGCCAATATCAAACCAGGAGACAGAGAGTTCTAGTCCCGCCTTAGGCATGAAAGCTGGCTGGGTGACCTTGAACCAGTCCCTGTCTCTCAGCCCTAGGAAGGAGCCAATGGGAAACCAGGAGACTGAGAGTTCTAGTCCCGCCTTAGGCATGAAAGCCGGCTGGGTGACTTTGGGCCAGTCCCTGTCTCTCAGCCCTAGGAAGGAGCCAATGGGAAACCAGGAGACAGAGAGTTCTAGTCCCGCCTTAGGCATGAAAGCCGGCTGGGTGACCTTGGGCCAGTCCCTGTCTCTCAGCCCTAGGAAGGAGCCAATGGCAAACTGAGAGTTCTAGTCCTGCCTTAGGCATGAAAGCCGGCTGGGTGAATGGATAGTGGATAGAAAGATAGATAGATAGATAGATAGATAGATAGATAGATAGATAGATAGATAGATAGATAGATAGATAGATAGATGAGAGAGAGAGAGAGAGAGAGAGATAAAATTGCCAGCCTGTGGTCAAGGGACTATCGGTGGTCCGGTGGTCCCTAAGACTACTCCAAGCAGCCTCTGGTTATCAGGTATAAATAGATAAGTAGTTGGAATATCAGGAGAAAGAGCAACCAAAATTCTTGCTGGGCTCAAACACCTTTCTTACAAGAAAAAGCTAGAATGTTTTGGGGACTGTTTAGCTTAGAAAGAGAGGGTTGGGGGGGAACACTTTCTAGTGTGTAAAATCATAAGAAAGTGGAGATGTAGAAGTTCTTCCTTCTCCTGTGCAATGGTAGGACCAGGGGCCGTTCAATGAAGGAAGGAGATTCCACAGAGAAAAAGTTGCCTTCTCCACCTCCAGGTGCCAACTTTTTAATAATAATTCCTCCAGGTTGGGGGAGATGCCTTCAAATTCTAGTTGCAAGATTGGATAAATCCATGGAGGACCCATCTGTTGAGGGGCAGTGGGGCTCCAAATACCACTTGCAGGACTAATGGTGGAAGAAGAGCACATCTCCATCTCCTGCTTACTGATATCCCAGGTATCTGGATTGTCATTGTGAGAAACAAAATACTGGGCCTTGGCTTGATCCAGTAGGACTTTTCTTAACTTCTTAAAACTCCTAAGGTGTTGGTGTTCCCACCTGAGATCCCGCAAAGCTTTGAGTGAGAATAGCATAAACCTTGTTTGAGCAAGAATGCCCACATTTGGCGAGATTTTACAATTACATGAGATTTCAGGAAACTCTGTATGTGTGTCTGTGGCTTGAATCATGTCAACTGGATTTCTATTTTCTTAGTGGAAACGTTTCACTCCTTATCCAAGGAGCTTCTTCAGACTTAAGACTGAAGAAGCTCCTTGGATAAGGAGTGAAACGTTTCCACTAAGAAAATAGAAATCCAGTTGACATGATTCAAGCCACAGACTGTTCCACCTGGATGACTGAGAACCTTCATAGACAGTCTGTATGTGTGTGTTTAATTTTGTGGTCTAGTTGGTGCCCTTGGGGGCATCATTTACGCCCTAGAGCATGTGGGTACAGTCCTGCTGTTCCTTGGCACGTGTGATCCTCAGAAGCTTGTGATGTAGCCCCCCTTCCCAATAGAAGGCAGATCTGCTATTCTAGGGAGAGAAAGTGGATCTTTAACTGTAATCTGACCATTAGCTTGAGATGCAATTCCATTACATTAGGAAGCCCAGCACTTCTTTGAAGTAAATGTTGCTGGTCCTATCATCTCAGGTTTGGTGAAAGACTATCGGGGGCTTTCATAATACTCAAATGTCCTTTGTTCTTTTACCAAAAGCTTTGCTCTCCCCCTCCCTCTGTTGTCTTTACGGTGCCATCAGGCTGTTTTGGTTTTTCTGCAGCAAACAAAACAAAACACCACTGTGTGTTGTGTGCCTTTCTCTTTTTTGTGTAGTAGCCTCTGGCACATTGCAAACTTGTCAAAAAAACATACAAAAAGATCCTCCCTTTTTCGTCCCTCCCTCCTTTTTCCCTCCCTGCCTCGCTCGCTCCCTCCCTCCCTCGCTCCCTTCCTTCCTTCCTTCCTTCCTTCCTTCCTTCCTTCCTTCCTTCCTTCCTTCCTTCCTTCCTCCCTCCCTCCCTCCCTCCCTCCCTCCCTCCCTTCCCTTCCCTTCCCTTCCCTTCCCTTCCCTTCCCTTCCCTTCCCTTCCCTTCCCTCCCTCCCTCCCTCCCTTCTTCCTTCCTTCCTTCCTTCCTTCCTTCCTTCCTTCCTTCCTTCCTTCCTTCCTTCCTCCCTTCCCTCCCTCCCTCCCTCCCTCCCTCTCCTTTCTTCCTAACTTTCTTCCTCCCTCCCTCCCTCCCTCCCTTCCTTCCTTCCTTCCTTCCTTCCTTCCTTCCTTCCTTCCTTCCTTCCTTCCTTCTGCTGTAGGTGGGGGAAAACTGGGCAGCAGTCATTTTTCCTCCTTTTTTCTCTTGAAATGCATTTTTTAAAAGTTGCATGATTGAAAAACCATGTCAATGTTCTCTCTCTGCAGCTGAGTGAAAGGTTACAGTCTGCATTTGTTAACGTGGAGCATCTAGACGGGCAGTTAGTCAGTCCTGGGCACTTCAGGCATGCCGAAATCTTAAAATGCAAAAGAGCAACAACAGTGGTTGACCGAAGGAGTCACTGCTCTGAGATGGGCAGCTCCATAAATCATTTAAATGCATAAAAAGCGATAAATGACAGCCATTGAGATGTGGGTCACTGAGCTTATGTGGTGTTTTGGCAGCGGCATCCGCGCGAGGGGATCAAAATTGGCAAGGTGGTGGATGCTTCCTCTGCCTTCTGGCCGATTTTGGACCCCATCCCTCCCCTGCAGACCCTGATGGTGTTTGGAATCGTTGGCATTTGCTCCAAGTCGGGAACATTGGTTTAATGCTGTTTTACAGGAAGACAGTTGTTGGGGGAAGAAATATTATTAAAGGAGGACAGCGCAGAGGAGCTGGCTAAGTGGAATAATACAGAAATCCCCCCCCCTCTTCAGCTTCTTAAAAGCATTTTGATTAAATAGAAGTCATATTGTCAACTAAGTACCGTTGTGAGTCCTTAACGGTTCTTCCTTATGAAGAATTGATGATGCGCGCACCATTGAGGTAGATGCCCAAATGGCCATTATGTCTCCTTATACTGTTTCTCCTCCCCCAGTATCATGTTGTTTGGAAGAAAAAAACATGTGAAGCTATTCTCCTAATCCTCAAGAGCTTAGGAGAGGCATTCCTTTAAACCAGGGGTGGGCAACGTCAGGCCCGTGGGCCGTATAAGGCCCGTGGGGCTCCCGCCTAAGGCCCGCGGGGCTCCTGCCCACAAACTCCGCCCCTTCCACACGATTGGTTCCCACCCGCAAACCCCGCCCCCCAGTGCTTGTGATTGGCTCCTGCCCGTAAACTCCGGCCCCCTGGTCCACGGAAATCCCAGAAACCCCGCCCCCCACCCCCCTGGTCCCCGGTTATAAATATCCAAATGGTCCTTGGCAGAAAAAAGGTTCCCCACCCCTGCTTTAAACACATGATCACTCCAAGACTGAGCGTTACTGCGCTGGAGTGGGTGGGCTGCTTGTGGTCACGCAAAGCTGGATTGCTGGAGTAACTTTTCCACCTCCCACCCCCCAAATGACACAAACAAACTGGCCCGGCACACTCGCGCTATGCCATTGCATAGGGAGATGGACGGGGAATAAATTGAAATAATAAATAAATAAATAAATAAATAAATTAATGGGTGACCTGACTGTATTGCATCATCGTCTTACAGTAATGTTTGGTCATGGCCATGCTGGAATCTGTTTTAAATTGGCAAGAATTCCTGTTTATCTGCCGCACTCACAAATTCCAGATATGTCTGCCAGCCAAAAAATTTTTTTGACTTTCCTGGTTTAGGCTAAAGCAGCAAGGTTACACTGTACTCTTTCATTTAGGATCAGTTTTCAGATTAGTTTCTTGTTTGAGGAAGTTGCTGAAGATTTGTGGATGTAGACTAAAGCAAGGTTTGGCCCCTTGCATCAGCCCAGAAACACATCACTGCCAAAATTTAGCAGCAGAATTTTGGTCGATGCAGTCCTCCCCCTCCTCCTCTTCCTCTTCTTCCTCTTCTTCCTCCTCCTCTTCCCCCTCTCCCTCCTCCTCTTCTTCTTCCTCCCCCTCCTCCTCTTCCTCCCCCTCCTCTTCTTCCTCCCCCTCCACCCTCCTCCCTCCTCCTCCTCCCTCTCCTCTTCTTCCTCCCCCTCCTCCCTCCTCCTCGTCCTCCTCTTCCTCCTCCTCCTCCTCTTCCTCTCCTTCTTCTTCCTCCTCCTCTCCTTCCTCTCCCCTCCTCCCCCTCCTCTTCCTCCTCTTCTTCTTCTTCTTCCTCTTCCCCTTCTTCCTCTCCCTCCCCCTCCTCCTCTTCTTCTTCCTCCTCCTCCTCCCCTTCCATTTTTATCCTTAAACTTCACTCCAGAAAGAAAGAGAAAAAAAGGCTGAACGGTGTCACCAAAATTAGGCCATTTCAGTGCTGTAAATGGGCAAAGCAATTTTGAACTGTTTTATAAGGATTTACAGGGGGAGGGAACGGATGGGGCTATTCGTTTCTCTGCCAGTATTCTTCAGCTTTCATTCCTAACTGTAAACCCTGCAAAAATGAGAGTGAAAAATTCAGGCTCATCCTTCCATGAGTGATATCAAATCCCTGGATGCACTCTTGGGGTCCTCTGGAAGGTGGAGGGCACTGAATAGTGGCCGCTGACGTACCTCAAGTGTGGTCCACCCAAGAGCAGGTGGGTTATGATTTATTACTCAGATGGTGTCCATTGTCAGATATCTGAAAAGATGTCACATAGTTGGTCATGGCCTGTTCTCCATCATTCAGAGCGCAGGACACGGAAGAGCGGATTTGCATTCCAGGAAGGCTGATTCTGAGCAACTACCGGAAAAACCTCCCAACAGAGGGAACAGTTCAACAAGACAACCAAGGACTTAAGAGAGTTAGTGGGCTCCCTTTCATTGGAGGCATTTAAGATAGACTGCCATGTGTTAGGGTGCTTTTATTTGCTTTCTTGCACAAACCAGAGGGCTCAGCTTGATGGCCTTAAGGGTCCCTTCTGACTCTTGGATTCTAGGATCTGGTGGATTGGGTTGAAGGAGCAGGGAGCCAGTTACTAGAATAATCTGCCTGCCTGAACCATTACAGATCCTGGATCACGGCATCCTGATTTGGAGATCTTTATTGCTGTTGGCTATAAAAACTGTCTGGTTATTTGGTAGATAAGGAACGTCAGACCTTCTCTGAAAACTGCATTTAGTTTTTGAATGTGCCCTAAGTGGGTTGAGGCCAGGGCAAAGTGGGTGGAACCAGAACAAAGTGAATGTTGATTGAATTTGAATTTAAATTAAATTAATTGGGTACAGTTGGTATGATTTCTTCCTCCCCCCTATATCTAATAATTTCCCATTGTTGTCTCATTAGGAGGGATGTTGCATTCCTCTGCTATTAGTAAAGCTTATTATTTTTGGATTTCTAAGGTGGGGCAATAAGAAAACTCAAGATGGCATACAGAATTAAAAACATCGTAAGAATACAAAATGAAATTCAGAAATACTAGAGCTTCGGGGAAATAGACATGCAAGAAAATTCCAATCACCCATTAACAATCAAGGGGGATTCCAGATCGGCCTGGCCTTTGAAAGATCAAATCTTCAAGGTCAAGCTGTCTTCAAGAGTTGACCTGTCCAATTCTTTCTTGAATTAGTAATTTCTAAATTGCTGATTTTTAAACCTACCTCTTTAGGCAGCCATACTGCAATTTTTTGTGGTTTTGCTCTTGCGTGTTCACATATATTTTTTTCTTTTGCGTTGGAATGTGTTTTGATGTGTGGTCCTTCTAGCAGAAAAGTAAATTGACTTGCTGTACAGATAAGATGTAGTCAATAATAAGTCATAGTCAATAAAAGAGTGGGAAAGGCAGTACTGGGGTACAACCTCAAAAACGACAGAATGCTTTCAGTTCGAATCCAAGGCAAACCATTCAACATCACAGTGATCCAAGTCTATGCCCCAACCACTGATGCCGAAGAAGCTGAAGTTGACCGGTTCTATGAAGACCTACAACACCTTCTAGAACTAACACCAAAAAAAGATGTCCTTTTCATCATAGGGGACTGGAATGCTAAAGTAGGAAGTGAAAAAATAACCAGAATAACAGGCAAGTTCGGCCTCGGAGTACAAAATGAAGCAGGGCAAAGGCTAATAGAGTTTTGTCAAGAGAACACGCTGGTCATAGCAAACACTCTTTTCCAACAACACAAGATACGACTCTACACATGGACATCACCAGATGGTCAATACCGAAATCAGATTGATTATATACTTTGCAGCCAAAGATGGAGAAGCTCTATACAATCAGCAAAAACAAGACCTGGAGCTGACTGTGGCTCATGAGCTTCTTATCGCAAAATTTAGGCTTAAATTGAAGAACGTAGAGAAAACCACTAGGCCACTCAGGTATGACCTAAATCATATCCCTTATGAATATACAGTGGAGGTGAGGAATAGATTTAAAGGATTAGATCTGGTAGACAGAGTGCCTGAAGAACTATGGATGGAGGTTCGTAACATTGTACAGGAGGCAGCAACTAAAACCATCCCAAAGAAAAAGAAATGCAAGAAAGCAAAGTGGCTGACTGATGAGGCTTTACAAATAGCTGAGGAAAGAAGGGAAGCAAAAGGCAAGGGAGAAAGGGAAAGATATAAACAACTGAATGCAGAATTCCAGAGAATAGCAACGAGAGATAAGAAGGCCTTCTTAAATGAACAATGCAAAGAAATCGAGGAAAACAATCATTGGCGATCACTCGTAGCCGAGTAAGATTGTCTTTCAAAGGTAAAATTTTAACGGTGGATCCGTAAGTGGCTATAAAGGCCAATTCTGGATCCGCACAACCTCCCACAATGAGGGCATAGGTTTCCGGGTGGGAGACGGTCATGATGAGGGTTTGCCTGACGTGCCTTCCTTTTGGCTCTTTTCTCCTTTTCGCCCTGTACTCGTGCTTCTTCAAAGTCCATAGCGCCATTAATAAAGGCTGACCTCCAGTTGAAACGCTCATGAGTTAGGGCTTCCCAGTTCTCAATGCTGATATTACATTTTTTTAAATTAGCTTTGAGAGTATCTTTGAATCTCTTTTGCTGTCCACCAATATTCCTTTTTCCATTCTTAAGTTGGGAGTAAAGTAGCTGCTTTGGAAGACGATGGTCAGGCATTCGAACAACAATGGGGAAGACTAGAGATCTCTTCAAGAAAATCGGAGATATCAAGGGAACATTTTGTGGAAAGATGGGCATGATAAAGGACAAAAAAGGCAGGGACCTAACAGAAGCAGAAGAGATTAAGAAGAGGTGGCAAGAATACACAGAAGAACTATACAAGAAAGATCTTAATATCCCTGATAAATACGATGGTGTGGTCACTGACCTTGAGCCGGACATCCTAGAGAGTGAAGTCAAGTGGGCCTTAGGAAGCATTACTAACAACAAAGCTAGTGGAGAAGACAGTATCCCAGCTGAGCTATTTAAAATCCTAAAAGATGATGCTGTTAAAGTGCTGCACTCAATATGCCAACAAATTTGGAAAACTCAACAGTGGCCACAGGATTGGAAAAGGTCAGTTTACGTTCCAATTCCAAAGAAAGGCAATGCCAAAGAATGCTCAAACTACTGTACAATTGCGCTCATTTCACATGCTAGCAAGGTTATGCTCAAAATCCTACAAGCTAGGCTTCAGCAGCATGTGAACCGAGAACTACCAGAAGTGCAAGCTGGGTTTCGAAGAGGCAGAGGAACTAGAGATCAGATTGCCAACATTCGCTGGATCATGGAAAAAGCAAGAGAGTTCCAGAAAAACATCTACTTCTGCTTCATTGACTACTCTAAAGCCTTTGATTGTGTGGATCACAACAAACTGTGGCAAATTCTTAAAGAGATGGGAGTACCAGACCACCTTACCTGTCTCCTGAGAAACCTGTATGTGGGTCAAGAAGCAACAGTTAGAACCGGACATGGAACAACCGACTGGTTCAAAATTGGGAAAGGAGTACGACAAGGCTGTATATTATCACCCTGCTTATTTAACTTATATGCAGAGTACATCATGAGAAATGCCGGGCTGGATGAATCACAAGCCGGAGTTAAGATTGCTGGGAGAAATATCAACAACCTCAGATATGCAGACGATACCATCCTAATGGCAGAAAGTGAAGAGGAACTAAAGAGCCTCTTGATGAGGGTGAAAGAGGAGAGTGCAAAAGCTGGCTTGAAACTCAACATTAAAAAAACTCAGATCATGGCATCTGGTCCCATCACTTCCTGGCAAATAGAAGGGGAAGAAATGGAAGCAGTGACAGATTTTATTTTCTTGGGCTCCAAGATCACCGCAGACAGTGACTGCAGCCATGAAATTAAAAGACGCTTGCTCCTTGGGAGGAAAGCTATGGCAAACGTAGACAGCATATTAAAAAGCAGAGACATCACCTTGCCGACAAAGGTCCGTATAGTTAAAGCTATGGTTTTTCCAGTAGTAATGTACGGCTGTGAGAGTTGGACCATAAGGAAGGCTGAGCGCCGAAGAATTGATGCTTTCGAACTGTGGTGCTGGAGAAGACTCTTAAGAGTCCCTTGGACTGCAAGGAGGTCAAACCAGTCAATCCTAAAGGAAATCAACCCTAACTGCTCATTGGAAGGACAGATGCTGAAGCTGAAGCTCAAATACTTTGGCCACCTAATGCGAAGAGAGGACTCACTGGAAAAGACCCTGATGCTGGGAAAGACTGAAGGCAAAAGGAGAAGGGGACGGCAGAGGATGAGATGGTTAGATAGCATCACCGATGTAATGAACATGAATTTGAGTAAACTCCGAGAGACAGTGGAGGACAGGAAGGCCTGGCGTGCTATGGTCCATGGGGTCACGAAGAGTCAGACACGACTAAACGACTGAACAACAACAACAAAAACAGATAAGACACCTGGGGTTCCAGTGCATCATGACTAAATTAATAATATTGTCCCCACATGGAAGAAATCCAGAGATAAATGTGCTTGGAGGAGGGCAGGAGACATTATCAGAGTGTACAGGTAGTCCTCGACTTACAACCATTTGTTTAGCAACCATTCAACGTTACGACGGTGCTGAAAAAAGTGACTTGTGACCAGTCCTCGCACTTAACAACCGTCGCAACGTCCCTGCGGTCACAAGATCAAAATTCAGGTCCTTGGCAACCGGCTCAGACTTACGACAGTTGCAGCGTTCCAGGGACACGTGATCGCCATTTGCAACCTTCCCAGCAGGCTTCCAACGAGCAAAGTCAATGGAGAAAACCGCAAGTACCGGCTGTGAAAACTAAAAAAAAAAAACATTTTCTAACAAACTTCTACAGCTTGTTTTAAAGAAGTTTTGTTTGAGTCAAGCTGAACTGCTGATAACTTTATGGAACTTTATGGAAACGTCCATGTAGCTTCTTTTGGGTCATTTTTCAGCTGAACATAGGGAGGAAAACCTGTTCGCAGATAAATATAGCAGATGGATATGCACCACATGGGACATTTCTGTGTCGCACCTTAGTTCCCAATTCATGTGAAGCTGAGGTCATAGAATTGCTCCGTTATTATGCTAGTTCAGGGTTTTCCAAAGTTTTCCCGCAGCGACACACCAACCGCCGTTGGTGTGTCGCCGCGGGAAAACCCGGAAGCGCTGATGATGATCAGCGCTTCCGGGTTGTGTGGCGACACACCAGACTGTGTGTGGCGATACACTTTTGTGTCGCGACACACAGTTTGGAAAGCTCTGTGCTAGTTCCTGGAATTGCGATCCCTGATCTGCTGCCATGGATCACTACTTTTTCTGTCCTTCCTGTTCTTTGTTCAGGGTATTATCTTTTTTTCAGTTTTTGGAGAAACCGTTGAGGTCTCACCAGATGAGAAGGAAAAAAAATGGGCCTTTTCCTACATATTGTGATGCCGTGCTGTGATTTTGTGTGTGTGTCCAGCTCTGTTTTTTATTGTACGTTGATGGATCTCTGATTATTTATGCATGTTTTATTATTATTTTTTTTACTGTGGATGTGCTGCACATTTTTGTATACTGCTGAAAGCCTCATGATTGTGGCCGTGTAAGAAGTTAATAAATCTTTGAATGCCTGGGTACTGTGTCAATTTTCCCATAATGCCTTCAGGCAAGACTGGGCCAGGTGCTCTCAGGCATTGTGGGAAACGTAGTTCCTAGGGGCTCTCCTTAGGCATGCGCTCTGGAACAACTCACATTTTAGTGCAAGTGTTTGGTCCCATTCCACTCCTTTCAGTTATTATTATTATTATTATTTCAAATAATTATCAATTACTATTTTTTAAGTCACTGGCTCTCTTATGTTCTGAGCTGGTCTTGAGCTTCCTAAGGATTAAGTTGAGTTTTATTGTCAACGTGATAGTTGGAACTCTAGGTTGTAAACAAGATTTATTTTTGGGAATCCAGATTTTATTCTCCAGCCTGTCAGATAGGAAGCGTTTTTCTAATGAGTTCATAACAACTGCAAATGTGTTTCTTCGTGCAATTATCTAAGTCTTTAATAGGCTTTTCAGATGGGTTTGTGTGTGAGTATGTGTGTGTATATTTAAAAAAATGTCATGGTTACCCATGCAAAACACATCTGGCTAATTGGGCACAAATTGCCTGCCTCTTGTCTCAAAGATTAATTTACTGGGATTGTTTTCTTTAAGAGGGCTTGAAATTTCTGAATTTAGCCATTTTTTTTTATAGCAGCTTCAAACTTTCTCCCGCTTGCATAGGGCGAGCTTCATAGTTTGTCATCGGTTGCATTTATTTGGAGAGAGAGAGAGAGAGAATGTCTAATATACAGTATATCATTTGCTTATACACACACACACACTTTAATAAAATACGTTACATGCCGCTCTGTGCCTTGAATATTCATCAGCAAACTTAGGTAATGCAAATGTGCTGTTGGCAGGTATCTCGGGTGAATGGAGGTATATACAGTATTTGGGCGAGTGAAAAGATAGCAGTACTCCTCTGTTGCTTATCTCCTTTTACAGGTAGTCCTCACTTAACAACCATTCATTTAGTGACGGGTTGGACTTACAACGGTGTTGAATAAAACGACTTATGACCAGTTCTCACACTTACGACTGTTGCAGCGTCCCTGCGGTCATGTGATCACGATTTGGCCACTTGGCAACCGGTTCGCATTTATGAGTGTTGCAGCGTCCCGTGGTCATGTGATCGCCATTTTCGACCTTCCTGGCCAGCTTCTGGCAAGCAAAATCAATGGGGAACCTTGTGATTTGTTTAATGACCACGTGGCTTGCTTAGTGCCCACGGTGACTTGCTTAACGACTGCCGCAAAAAGGTCATGAAATCGGGTCGGATTCACTTAATGACCGCTTCGCTTAGCAACCAAAATTCCGGTCCCAATTGTGGTCGTTAAGTGAGGACTACCTGATATACTGCCCAGAGTCCTCCGTTCGAGGAGATGGGCGGTAATATAAATCTAAATAATAAATAAACAAATAAATAAAATATATGATTTCTTGGACCAGCATACAGATGATATTTGGCATCCAGAATGGAATGAGTTCTATTTGGAATGATGCTGCAGTGCAAGTTAATAGGAGGAGATGGAAAGATAGACAGGATGGATAGGGGGAGTGGGGAATAGATGGGCATGCGGATCAGTTTCTAAGTCTGAATCCTTGGAGGAGGAGGGCCGTGTTAGTCTATGGCAGTGTTTCTCAACCTTAGCAACTTTAAGCTGGGTGGACATCAACTCCCAGAATTCCCGAGCCAGCAGCCATTCAGAAACACTGTTCAGTTAATGATGGATAAGGGTGGCATGTGAACAGGGTCTTCGGCCTGCCAAATAGGTGAACAGTAGATGGGTGAAAGAGGGTGAAAGGTGATTCTTTGATTCCATATAGTGCAGTGTTTTTCAACCTTGGCAACTTCAAGATGTGTGGACTTCACCTCCCAGAATTCCCCAGCCAGGGAATTCTGGGAGTTGAAGTCCACACATCTTAAAGTTGCCGAGGTTGAGAAACACTGGTGTAGCGGATCCCTGTACAGGCAGCGGCATTGGAGCAGATGATCTCTAAAGTCGTTTTCACTTCTGTTATTCTTTGGTTCTAATATATAGTATTTCAACCGTTCAGAAAGATAACTAGATAGAAATCACATCTGGTGTCCGTAGCCATGGATTCCTGCCCTGAGCAGGACTAAATGATGTCCAAGGTCCCTTAACCCTAACCTCCTGTGGTTCCACGATGATCGGGCTTTGGTGAACCCAGATGGATTTCTAAAGGACCTCTCCGGGGAATTCTGTTCATACCACGGAGATTATTTTGGTTTCTCTCTGGATATCTTGAGTCTTTTCTCTCCACGCCCTAAACAGCACTGTGTCAAAGATGTGAAGTGTTTTGGCTTTGAACCAGATGCATCGGCATTGAAAGCATCCAGACAGCCAAACTTGGCAGGAGGAAGACGTGCCTTCTAGGGCAGTGGCTGTGAAAACACCGTTAGGCATGTGTTGTGTGGACTGCTAATAGAAAAGCCATCAAGTGAGGAG
Organism: Charina bottae; assembly: GCA_023362775.1. Taxonomy (NCBI): domain Eukaryota; kingdom Metazoa; phylum Chordata; class Lepidosauria; order Squamata; family Charinaidae; genus Charina; species Charina bottae. The sequence continues at coordinate 440,059 of JALMGJ010000045.1, read as the reverse complement.
AGGTGGGGGAGGCTGAAAGGGGGGTTGGAAAGTGCCTCCTCTTGTTGTTACCGATAATAACCATAAGGTATCCTTGGGCGGAGAGGATTCCATTCAGTAGGAAAACTCTTTATGAATTGGATCTGGTGGGATCGGCACTCTCAACCTGGCGTCCTCTAAATCGGGGGTCCCCAACCTGTGGGCCGGGCTGCACAGCAGGTGAGAGGTGGTGGTCTGCACGATTGGCTCCCGCCTGCAAACCCTGCCCCACTGGTCTCCACGATTGGCTCCCGCCTGCAAACCCCGCCCCCTGGTCCGTGCGATTGGCTCACGCCTGCAAACCCCGCCCCCTGCAATTGGCTCCTGCCTGCAAACCCCGCCCCCTGGTCCGCGCAATTGGCTCCTGCCTGCAAACCCCGCCCTTGGTCTGTGATTGGTTCCCACCTGCAAACCCTGCCCCCGGTCCGCGCGATTGGCTCCCGCCTGCAAACCCCACCCCCTGGTCCGCACGATTGGCTCCCGCCTGCATACCCCACCCCCCTGGTCTGCACGATTGGCTCCCACCTGCAAACCCCCCCCCCCCGGTCCGTGGAAAAATTGTCTTCCACGACCGGTCCCTGGTGCCAAAAAGGTTGGGTACCCCTGCTCTAAATGCACTGGAGTACAATTCCCAGAGGGCCGTGCCGGCTGGGAGTTCTGGATGTTGTAGTGCCAGTGCAGCTGGGGCGCACCAGTTAGGAAAGGCTGTGCTGGAGGAATGCAAACGGAGCTTAGCAAAAGAAAGTGGATTTGATTTCTGATGGCATCCGACACCTCCTTTGGAAGGAAGTATCGGGCTGCAGACTACATTTATTTCAGTCTTGCCTAGCCTGGAATTTCCATGACATGCGGTGGCACTCATGTCTGATATTTGTTGGATGTAATGATCCTTTTTCTAGTAGGCTTCATTCAAATAACTTTTACCCCTCTTTCTCCAAAAATTGTAAGGAGCTACTAAGACATTTAGAACCAGTTTGGTGCAGTGGTGAAGGCACCAGGCTAGAAACCGGGAGACGGTGAGTTCTAGTCCCGCCTTGGGCACGAAGCCAGCTGGGTGACCGTGGGCCAGTCGCTCTCTCTCAGCCCCAAGAAGGAGGCAGTGGCAAACCACTTCCGAAAAACCTTGCCAAGAAAACTGCAGGGACTTGTCTGGGCAGTCTCTGAGAATCGGACATGATTGAACGGATTTTTTTTTTAAAAAAAGACATTTAACCTTCGAGCAGTATGAAGATCAAGAAACAGTGAAAATGAGTAAGGGGAGTCGGCATAAAACCATCAGGATTGACACAAGCATGAGCCAAGTGGAAGTAAGCAAAAAGTGAAATGGAGAGAGAGACCTACAGGTAGTCCTCACTTAATGACCATTCGTTAGTGATTGTTCAGTCTTATGACAGTGCTGAAAAGAACGACTTACAACCGGTGCTCACACTTACGACTGTTGCAGCGTCCCTGCAGTCATGTGATCATGATTTGGGCGCTTGGCAACTGGTTCGCATTTACGAGCGTTGCATCATCCCATGGTCACATGATCACCATTTTCTACCTTCCCGGCCAGCTTCTGGCAAGCAAAATCAGTGGGGAACCATGTGATTCATTTAACAACCACATGGTTTGCTTAATGACCACAGTGATTTGCTTAAAAGGGGTCGTAAAATTGGGTCAGATTCACTTAATGACCACTTCGCTTAGCAACCGAAATTCTGGCCTCAATTGTGGTTGTTAAGCGAGGACTACCTGTGTTGATTTCACAAGACAGTTTGGGGTTCATCAATGAGAAAAGGCAGGATTGTCTTTGACCACCATTAATATTTCCTTCAGTATTCCCTACATGGGGAAGCTTGTGTCTCAGACTAATCTGCAAGTATTTAAATGACCACATGGTAAAATACTGTAATTCTGGGATCCCTTGGGAGATGAGATCGATTGCTCAAAAGTGACAGCTGATGCTTGCTCTGGATTTGCCTTCCCATTTGTCCCCCACCTCCCTCCCCTGGTGCTCACTGCAAAAGGTGAATAATTCATTTCTCCCTGTCCTGCTTCCTGTTTTATTTCTGTGCCTGTTGTGCTCACCAGCCAAGGCTTGAATCATTCATAAGCTGCCTTCCCAGCTGCAGGGAGCTGGACTGTTTCCCCAAAGAGAAGGTTGGAAATCATGGGGAGTGGTTTGAAATGCAGCATAACATGTATAAAATAAAAAAAAAGATGTGGGATGCATGGAAGGAAAATGTCTTACCAGCTCTGTTTCTGCAATTACAACTCCCTCCCTCCCATTTCCTGGAGCAGCACAAATTATGAGAGGAGTTAAAACCACTACCAGATGTGGACCTTTCCAAAAATTGCTCCACCACCCCGTTCCCCTTCTCTTTCAACTGCAGATACAGTAAGTGGGACTTGATACTGGAGCAAGCAGACCCCAGTTAGGGTGCGAAGACGCTCAGGAGTTCTTGCGTCTGGGTTGGAAACAGATTTTGGAACAGCACAGCCTTCTCAAACCAGAAGCTTTCCAGATGTGTTGGATTGCAATTTCTATCATTCCCAGGAGGGCTGAGAGAAGACTAGAGCCATTTCGGTGTGCTCACCGCAGAACTGTGGGAACTAACGGGGTCAAGTGCAGGTTTAATGAAATGCAGGGCATGTTTGATGAACTGATTAAGATCTCCTGCTTTCTTAATGCGGCTTCTTTGGATGTGACTTTAGCCTTCACTGTTTTTGCCGTTTAGAGGAGATGCCTGAACAAAATGGCCTGGGGTCCTTAAGCACTTGATGAGAGTTGGGTTCAAGTAGCCGAGGGCAATTGTGTTGGGGAGTTTATTTATTTATTTATTTAAATTTATCCCCACCCATCTCCCCGAATAGGTTCCTGGTACAAAGCTCGCCTCTGCCCCGAATTTAGGAAAAACTCAGCATCCCCGCATGCAATAATGAGATTTTAGTATAAGCAGTTATTTTATGGCAAGCTGATAATATATGTGAAGCTTGTCTACATTTGTAAGTGTGAAGCTTCTTTTACTAACAATATTTGGATCTTGGTGGGATCTTAATATTGATGGGGCTGGGGTCCCACTTATCCTCTCTTCTGCTTCAAAGATGCATCCTCCTTGCAGCTCGTGGTTAAATGTGATCTAAATGTGGCCTGGTTTAGAGAGGGGAAAAAAATTCATAGGCTGGCTTGTACTAGAATCCCCCTCCTGACATGGTGGCCATATCAAATCTACCTTAATGTGTCCCATATGCAAACACATAGCCAAGGTGTCATACTCGCCTTATCTTCCCTAAGTCCTTTGTGGATGTCAATTTCCCTGGCAGGCTCTTCTGTGCTTTAGCAGGTAACTTACAGCTGAAGAACAAAGAGTTTTCATCCTCTGCATTTACTGTATACTTTCTGCTGCTGTTTATCAATCATTTAATTGCTGCAATGTTATTCTGATGACACTAGGTTTGACTTATTTTTGTTTTGTTGTGTGTTCTCACCGTATTCTAAGTTGCTTTCATTTGAGTTTGGAGAAACATGGGATATAAACTCCTTGGCTTCAACATAAGATGGAGAAACAGGACTTCCGGTGGGGACATGGTGGACTGAACAGCTGTGCCCGCGGGCTCAGCAGGCAGACCTGACAACACGGCAGTTTTTTCGGGCTCAGGCAGGTTTTTCCTGAAGCCCAGGAGTTTTTTTACGGAAAAAGGAAAACACCTGGAATCACCCCATCTGTCCTCCGGACGGCTGCTTGCAGCCAGAAGATCGCAAACAGAGTTTGCACTCGACTGGTAAGAGCTAGCCAGGAGGCTGGGATGTCACCATTTCCAAGCTGCGCTGTAGCCTTAAAGGGACACTAAGACCGGCCACCCCATTTCTAAATCACCCAATTTATATTTCTTTTAAGTACGCGTACCCTAAGAGAGGCTTTCTACAGCAAGGAGAAGCGGGTTCTCTTGGTGCTTATCGTTATTTTTGGGATCAATTTTTTTTAAAAAAATCTTTTTAAGTTTGGGCTTGTTTTCCATCCAAATATTAAGGAGGATTGAGAGTAAATAATTGTCTCCCTGTTACTATTTTTGTACTAAATTTGAAGATGATAGCATTTTCCTACATGTTGAATCGGCTGTTTTGAACTTTCAGTTTTCTGCTTCTACTTTCCCTGGGGAACTGTCTGCATATCTCACTTTCGCTTGTGTAAACACATTCCGGAATCCTTTCATATCTTCGACTTTCTCTGGTTAAGCTCTTAGGGGGCGCCATAATCTACTGCATGAGACATGGAGGATTTTAAACAGACTTTCTCTGACTTCCACCGAGATTTTAAACAGATTCCTTCTGATTCCTACCAAGTTTTTATGCAAGGCATTCAGGACATTGTGGAAAATATGAGGTCTAAAGTGTGTCATCTGGTTGGGGATGTCGTGGACGAAACTCAGGAAATTAACAGTGACAGAAATGTCACTTCTAAGAGTGAGATCGGGACTTCTGTTGAAATGCTGGATGAAGATCGGATAGTCGAGTTGAAGAAATTAAAGGGAGAGATCGAGTTGCAAGCCATAAGTGAAATTGATCTTCTGATGGAACGCCATGGAAAAGAAGGGGTTATTGTGTATGGGAGGTCTCCTGAAGAGAAGTCGGAGTTTTTGAGGGGGGCAGTTGGGCTGTTTGACTTTTTTAAGAAAAAAGCTCTGTGTGCATTGTGGGGATATGTAAATGCTCTGGTTTATTTTGAAGTGGTTTAGGAATATTTATCTGGATTGCTTTTAGGGTTTGGCTGATTTCATTTATCTTTAACGATTTGGATTAAGATTATTAAGGTAATAATACCTTTTGAGGGGGGAGATGGGCGGTGACAAAATTTGATAAATAAATAATAAAAATAATGTCTAGTTTTGGGTTTAATATTAAGATTATTAAAATTGTATTATCAAGTACAATGGCAGACAATTTATATGTTTTTTAGTTTGATCTTTATTATAGTAGACAGGAATGTATAGAATAGTAGTAGGAAGGAAATAATTAAATAAATGTTAGCTTTGGGGGGGAAGTTGATTAGGAGGTTTATATATATATATATTTTCTTTTAATATAAGGGGAGGGAGCAACTGTATTTAGTGATTTTTATAATGTGCCAATGGAATGATTTATAGAAATAATGTGATTTTGGTTTAATATAGAGTAAGGGATTGTTGTATATCCTTGCTGTTAAAAGTCGGAAGTCACCTCTTTTTGTAATTTTGAAAAGTTTTCTCTTGTGTTTCTACACTTTTTTAGTTATTTCTTTTTTTTCTTTGTAGTTCTATTTTTTTCTGTAGCTTTTATCTTTGCTTGAAACTTAATAAAATTCTTATTAAAAAACATAAGATGGAGAAACAACAGGTGCATGGATAGTGTCTTTCCATAGTTCAGTCACTAGGTGGCAATAGACCTCATTTTATTTCTGTGTAGTCAGGAGATAACTTTGTTCTATTCTGTACTTCAGGGCTTTCCAAACTTTTCCTGTTGGCGACACACCAACGGCGGCGCGCGAAAACCCAGAAGCGCCACCGCTGTGGCGGTGCGCAAAACCCCGGAAGCACCGTGGCGGCGGTGGCAGCGCTTTCGGGTTTTCGCGCACCGCAGCGGTGGCAGCAGCAGTGTCCTGGTGTGCCGTGCAAAACCCGGAAGCACTGATGGCCTGCTGGGGTTTTCACGCGACACACCTGGACCCCCGCAGGCGACACAGTACTGTGTTGCGACACACAGTTTGGAACGCTATGCTGTACTTGTTAGAACAAACAGTATGGCTGGCTTGATTCATGGTCCATTTGTTGGTTGAACAAGCGACAATGGCCTGGTCCACATATGACTCTAAACTAAAAATAAACAAACCATGTTATGGCAATCCCTGATGGAAATGCTCCCATATTGCCTGGTGTGTCAAATTTCCCCAACCTGATTTGCTGTAGAATTGCTCTTATAATAGCCAAACGTAATGATTACTGGCCGTGCTAGATGGGATGATGCCCATTCTCCAGGATGCCAGGTTGGAGAAGGATGAGCAACATGGACAAAGAGCTAGCATAAGCCATGTCCTCCTCCCTTCAGTTTGAGTGAGAGGTGTGTCTGAGATGTAGGAGCTACATCAACCTTTCTCAATGAGATGCTCTCCAAAAATATTGAGTTTACCATTGTCAGGGTTACTAGCAGTCAGTGCCATGTTCTTTCAGAATTCTGGAGTGGAAATGGCTGGAGAGCAGTGGATTGAGGAAGGCTTTCCATGGGCTGTGATACATAGCATTTTTGTGGCCTTGTGGTAGGGAGGTCAGTGAGACTTCCCTTAATCGTGGATGGTGCCAGGAGGCCTGTGGCTGCTACCTTTTGTCCCAGGTGTGGTCCAACATCTTAACAATTGGGGGCTGTAGGGGGAGCTGTGGCCCCAAGCGGAAATAAAGGGAGCAACAGGAGAATTGAGGCCCCAAAGCAAATTTCAGTCCTGGGTCTTCTTCCTTGCCCTCCTGCTTAATGGCAAGACTTAGAAGAAAAGCGGTGGTATCTTGATGAGATGTTGGAGATATTTCTCCTAACTCAGTTGTTCCAGGGATTGACGACCTCCTCCTCCTCCTCCTCCTCCTCCCCTTCCTCCTCCTCCTCCTCCTCCTCCTCCTCCTCCTCCTCCTCCTCCTCCTCCTCCTCCTCCTCCTCCTCCTCCTCCTCCTCTTCTTCCCCTCCTCCTCCTTACTTTCTACTTTCTACTTTCTACTTGCTACTTTCTGCTACTTTCTACTTCTTCATCATCTTCATCTTTTTTTCTTTTTTTCTTTTTTTTTGCAGGAGTCTCCCAAGCCCTGATGGACATCTGATAATTTGCAGCCAGCAAGCTGGAAGAGCATGGTTAAACACCAGCCACTGCAGTATTATGAGCCCCAGCTGTGTTTGTCATGCCTGACGGGGATTTATGGCTGCCGATGGAAGCGGTACCAGCGGTCACATGATGACACCACCAAGGTGAGTCACTGGCGCACCAGGGTGGCCGTTTTGAGCTGGTGAGTCCTGAAGTCTGTACTCAGGACCTGGATTTGATAACGAAGCTTGAGTACCCAGAAACTGGGTTGCAGTTTCTTATGACCTGGGAGCAGAAGCTGGGCTTCAGTCAAGCAGCTTGTGAGTAGGGCTGTCTGTTCTAGCTGTTCCCGGATATTGTGCAGAAATACATAAATGGAGCTGGTCCCCTTTTAGACTGTTGGAAAGAGAAGCATTGCTGCAGAAACCAGAGAGGAAATTGTAGTGCGTGGTTGTTGCTGCGTGTGTATATTTAAGACAGAATTGGGTAGAAGAGTTGTTGATTAAGATAGCCATGTGAAATCTCCAGGTTTGGAGACAATATTCTTCTAGTTATGAGAACGGCAACAAAAAAAGTTGGTTTATGATGATTTCCTAAGCATTTGACTATTTGTGGATATTGTTAGAGAACCAGATTGAGGTTCAGGCTAGCAATTGTTGTATTCTCCTTGCCTGGGTGGTTCAGGAAAAGAGGAGGAAGGGCCCTTTATGACAGATTTGATACTAGATTGAACAGTTTATAAAACTCTTTTCTATTCCATGTCAAATCATATCCATGCATTTCACAGCATAACCTGTTCTGGTGAAATGCATCCTCCCACCCAATTTAATGGTTTCAAAGTTGTGGAAGGCAGTTTCAGCAGTCAGGTATAAAATGTGTGCCCATTCCAAGTGACGGCAAGAAAAAAAACACCCTCACTCTGATCTGGCTTTGAGCCACGATTATATAACAAGATATGCCGGCAGTAGGTTGATTAGTTATCCTTGTACTCTGTATAGGATCCCTGATGGTTTGGGGCTGCCTTGAGAAGAGGCTGGCTTGATTTAACCAATCCCAGGTGGTCCTTGTTTAATGACCATTCAAACTTACAACAGCGCTGAACAAGTGGTAGCTATGACCAGACCTCGTACTTACAGCAGTTGCAGTGTCCTGCGGTCATGTGATTGCGATTTCCAATGTTCCCTGCCGGCTTCCCACAAGCAAAGTCAATGGGGAAGCTGGCAGGAAGTCAGAAATGTGAGGTCCTCGCTTAACGACGGTAACTGGGGACTGCCAGAACTGCCGTTGCTAAGTGGCACAGTCACATGGTTTTTTGACTTACGACCACGTTGCTTAACGACAAGAGTTTCTGGTCCTTTTGGACACCTCATCCCTGAATTCTTCTTGCTGAAGCCCTGAAACATCCCTAGTCTTAGATGCAAAACATTTCAAAATAGGAGAGGCTTCCTGGGATTTTTTTTTAATGACAAATTACAAGAAATGTTATTTGCAGGTGGCTAAAAGCCGGAGCGGGGGGAGAACGACATTTCCTCTAAGCAAGATTTATTTGAATAGAAGCAAGAGTTCGAAAACTTTTGTGTTTTAAAACTAAACTGTCAGGTCTCCTCTTTTCTCTTGATGCCTCTTCACACATCCTGGCCCTCATTTAATTAATATTTCAAGAGATCAGCAAGGCGATAGCACAGCTTTCTCTTCTGCATCTCAATTAATGGTAGCAATAAGAGGACGCTGTGTATCCAGGAGTTCCTGGATCAGAGAAGCAGCTTTCAACGTTTCCTTCCTACACTGGAAATCAGAGGAAGTTCACCTCGCGAAAGCTGATGCCTTTGAATGAAATGTGTTTGTTGAAGAAGGCGCTAACAGACTCCTAATTTTTCTGCCGCCATAGACCAATGTGGCTGTCCTTCTGTAACTTCTTATGCTAAATCTTCCTTTCCCAGGCCAGGAGCCTGAGATGCATGGAGCGAACAATCTGGAAACGGAGTTGTCATTTTCTAGATCTGACACTCAGAAACCTGAATTTTCCCTTTTAATGCCAAATAGACCCATAATCTAACCTTGCTCTTAATGCAGGATGCGCTATACCCCATTAGTTGCTGTAATAAATGTGCAACTAATGTTTTTAAAGCGCTGCAAGGCTGGCTGTGGAATTCTGGGAGTTGAAGTCCGCACATCCTGGCTGGAGAATTCTGGGAATTGAAATCGACACATTGTGGTTGGGGAATTCTGAGAATTGAAGTCCATATACAGTATGCTGGCTGGGGAATTCTGGGAGCTGAAGTCCGCACATCCTGGCTGGAGAATTCTGGGAATTGAAATCGACACATTGTGGTTGGGGAATTCTGAGAACTGAAGTCCATATACAGTATGCTGGCTGGGGAATTCTGGGAGCTGAAGTCCGCACATCTTAGAACTGCGGAGTTTAAAAAACACTGCTGTAGGGAATCTGGTTGATGGAAAGAGGAGCAGGGCTTCCCCAGTGGTCCATAATGCACAGCAGGCTTTCTGAGCATCCTGCGAGAAAGCCCTGATGAAAAGCAGCATGATCTGAGAAGCAGGGATTGCTGGCATTCGGTGCTATTGTCGCCCTGAAGATGTCTCCCTGTCTCTAAGGTCTGTGTGGGAACTTGTGAATGGGAGCTTTCGGGCTTCAAGCCAGAGGCCTGGAGAGCAAACTCCCACTTCTTTTCCAGAAACCTGTCTTAGAATTGGAGCCCGGCCGTTTGCAACCCTCTGGTTTCCAGGAGAGGCTGCAAGCTGCCAGCGCCGCGCGTTGACTCTGGCCGGCAGAGGACAGATGCAAAGCTGGCATTAGGTCAACATGGGAACCGGGTTGGCATCTGCCTAATTTTGGGGTGGGACTAGCACTGCTGCACATCGGGCATCCTTCACCTGCCTCTCCCTCACTTTCTGCACCGCTGGAAAGACTGCTTGGCCGGGTGGCCTTTCGAGATACTCAGCTGGGCTGGCCGTGGGCACGGGGGCAGCCCTGGAGGTCCAGGCCTGTGGCCTTTCTGTGCCTCCTGCCTTCCCTCTTCTTCTGGGCAACGCCATTAAAAAGGTAAAGGTTCCCCCCGCACATTTGTGCAGTCGTGTCCGACTCTAGGGGCCGGTGCTCATCTCCGTTTCTTAGCCGAAGAGCCAGCGTTGTCCGAAGACGCTTCCGCGGTCATGTGGCCGGCATGACGCACGCGGAACGCTGTTACCTACCCACCGAAGTGGTACCTATTCATCTACTTGCATTTGCATGCTTTCGAATTGCTAGGTTGGCAAGAGCAGGAGCTAGTGCAGGAGCTCAGTCTGCACGCAGGGCTAGGGATTCGAACCTCCGAACTTGCAATCTTCCGATCAACAAGCCTGGCGTCTTACCCGCTGAGCCACCACGCCCCTTTTTTCATTTCAGGGGCCACCTGCTTATTGCTCTCTGGCAGACTCAAAGCATCTTTCTCCCTTTTCCTTCGGCCTGGCATCCGGCCTGGCATCCTTCTTCTCACTCAGGCATTCCGTCCCAGAGGGAAGAGGGCAAGCAAGCAAAGGGTGGGGGAGGAACTGGTCTGGTGTTGCTTATTGAACAGCACCGTTGAGTGAAGACTGGAACACAATTTCTCGTGGTCAAATATGCCACCGGCATCTCCCTTGGTGCCCGCGAGGCTTCTGGCCCTACCAAACCATTTGAAAAGGGGTTCCTTCCTTTAAAAAATCAAAATCTGGCATGGGTCAGCCCCACGAGGTCAACCAGACCAGGAAACCAACTCCCCGGGAAGGCTAACACTACCTTTATTGAGATGGGCCACAACAACAAAACCTTGCAAGTCTGATTATGCTGAGCCGCCTCGTCCAGTGAATCGGGGAGGTGTCTGCCCGAGCCGCTTCCAAATGTTATCTTGCTTCCCGGGACTTAAAAATGTTTCGGCCCCTTTTGCTTAGGGGACAATTTTTGCATATCTCCATCAAGGTCTTCCTCCTTACTTTCAACACATGTTGAAAGCAGCAGTTTGTAGCACCATATTTATTGATAGCAGCCCCGACCACTTGCAGATGTCCTATGGGGATGATAGAAGGTGTCCTGGAAGATCGTTTGCCTTCTGATCAAGAGGCATTTACTGATGGGCCGTACAGACCGTGGCAGCCATTTTGTGAGTGTTCCCACTCCCCAAATTCCCAGTGTGATTCCAACCCAAAGAGAGAGTCTGCTGCTCATATAAACCCAGCCCTCAGTATGAGTTCTTTTTTCTGATCAAAGTAGGAACGTGAATGGATACATCCAGCACCCAGTTGTGTTAATTTATCCTTGAGTAGCCATACCTGTTTCATAATATCTGGGACTAGAGGGAAATCTCCTTGTGCAGAACGGAGCACTGACGTTCTCCTGTGGCGTATTGGTGGCACGTCCATGCCGTAAAAACAGTGAAGTCTTGTTTTATTATCCCAAATTTTGAGCCAGCTATCAGCTTCCCCATCTCTTCTCTTGCAGCCCTGGTCTGGCAAACCTCCTCCTTCCCGATCTGGGGTCTCCGGTCTCTGCCCTAATCTCTTTGGGCTTTATATTTAATTTCAGCTGATAACAAGAGGTGGGTTGTCTGTCTCCCAAACTGTTTGCATCCTGGGTAGCTCAGAGACGTAATCCGAGAGGATTACTTAGCTGCAGAACGTGCCATTCCTTTGCTTCCCTTGGGAATTCTGGTTTTCTTAAGCCACGAAATAACTCTTTTTAGGAGAAGTTTGAGTTTACCCTTCCATGCATTCATTCCCCCCCCCCTTTATGGTTGCTTCTGATCAAATAGCTTGGACTGAGTTTTGAACAATAGGAAAGCCTAGCAGACCTGTCGTCCCACGGACCTGGAATTTTGGTGATGGATCTCATTAGGAGCAGCAGTGGTTCCTCAAACAGGCTTTCAATCTGTTGAAAATGATAATTTCTTGTCGTTGTTGCCATCTCTATCCTCTTTTTATGTAGGCGAAGGCCACGAGGAAGCTGTACAAAATTGTGTGCATTGGAGGCTTGCTGGAAGGCTCAATTCCACAGATCCCAATAAAAGAACAAAATGCTTCTCATTGTAGACATTGTAGGAAGAGAGCCTTGTTATCTGTGGTAGCCAAAAACCAGGAGTCTGGAATATGTCGATGAAGGTTCTCAGTCATCCAGGTGGAACAGTCTGTGGCTTGAATCACGTCAACTGGATTTCTATTTTCTCAGTGGAAACGTTTTGCTCCTTATCCAAGGAGCTTCTTCAGTCTGAGCAAAGTTAGTAAGGGAATCCTAAATATGTTTCTATGGTGGCTGTGTGACCTTGCACCTGGGGCTAGGTCATGGTTATTTTGAGTTTGATCTTTGGGTTCAACTCCAAAACACAAGAAAAGCAATGTAGTTTATGCAATCCAGTGCAGTGAGGAGTGCTCTGAACTCTACATTGGAGAAACCAAACAACTTTTGTACAGGAGGATGGCCCAACACAGGAGAAGTAACACCACAGGACCAGAGTCAGCAGTTTATCTTCATCTAAAGGAAAAAGGACACTCATTTGAGGACGTTAATGTTCACATTTTAGACAGAGAAGATAGGTGGTTTGAGAGAGGGGTCAAGGAATCCATTTATGCCAACTTGGAAAATCCTTCCTTGAATAGAGGTGGGGGCCTCAGGCACAATCTCTCCCCCATCTTCCTCCCTGCTTTGTCTTCTGTGCCTAGGAAGATTAAGACCATTTCACAAGCTCAACAGCAGCATGGTGATCTTAACGATCCTCCTTTAGATGATAAAAGGACTTAAAAATAACATCTCAATATAACCATGACCTAGCCCCAGGTGTAAGGTCACACAGCTACCTAGAAACATATTTAGGATTCCCTTACCAACTTTGCTCAGACTGAAGAAGCTCCTTGGATAAGGAGCGAAACGTTTCCACTGAGAAAATAGAAATCCAGTTGACATGATTCAAGCTACAGACAATTCCACCTGGATGACTGAGAACCTTCATAGACATGTTTTTTTTTATTATTTTGGTGGGGAAAAGGGCCATAGAGCCAAAATGGTGCTGCTTTCCAGCGGCAGCAAATAGAGAAGCCCCTGGGAGCCGGCCTGCCCTTTGAAAAACCGCTTTAATTGAATCATTAATGGCTTTCCTGAGAACAGCGAATTACTCTGTTGGATGTGGCTTTCCCCCTGTTAGACGGACCATAGGCAATCTTTTAAGGATTTTGTTCAGCTCTTTCTCCCTAATTGCAACGGTTTATGAAACTCTGCCAGTTACACAAAATACTGTTCCCTCCACGCAGCGAAGAGCGCTTCCCTTTTTAAAGGACTGTGTTTGCAGATGCCTTGCCACGGACAGATGCATTGTGCCACGATGTTGGTCCAAGAACTGATTCTGACCTGCCGTGAATAAAATAAATGCATTGAAAAGTCTGTTCTTAAAGAATTTGACCAATCTAGACAAACATTAAGTAAACCTATAACTATCCAAGGAACGAAACAAATCAAACTTGGGAAGGCACCAGGTCCAGATGGGCTGTTAGCTCAATATTGCAAAGAACCCAAGGAGGAATTGTTGGAGCCACTAAAAAACGCAATGAATGAGAGTAGATGATACCACCAACATGGGAAGAAACCTATATAACTTGGATGTGCAAAGAAGGTTATGATCTGGAGAAACCACAATCATATAGACCAGTGTTTCTCAACCTCAGCAACTTTAAGATGTGTGGACTTCAATTCCCAGAATTCTGGGAGTTGAAGTCCACCCATGCTAGCTGGGGGAATTCTGGGAGTTGAAGTCCACACTTGCTGGCTAGGGAATTCTGGGAGTTGAAGTCCACACATTTAAAGTTTCTGAGGTTGAGAAACACTGAGATAGACCACTCTCTTGGCTGAAGGTAGACTTTTTACAACATTAGCCGAACGACGAATGAAATTTGTTCCAGATGTAATACATATCAATCAAACAGATTACAGGTAGTCCTCACTTAACAACCATACGTTTAGTGACAGTTTGGACTTACAGCGGTGTTTAAAAAAACAACTTACGGATGGTCCTCACACTTATGACTGTTGCAGTGTCCCCGTGGTCACGTAATCACAATTTGGGCGCTTGGCAACCGGTTTGCATTTATGACCATCACAGCATCCCGTGGTCACATGATCGCCATTTTCGACCTTCCCGGCCGGCTTCTGGCATGCAAAATCAATGGGGAACTGCGTGGTTCGCTTAACGACTGCCGCAAAAAAGATCGTAAAATCGGGTCGGATTCACTCAGCAACTGAAATTCTGGTCCCAATTGTGGTCGTTAAGCGAGGACTACCTGTATGTTCTGAAGAGGAACATAAAGAACAACAGCAGGTTTATAATCAACAGCATTGAATATATTAAACCAGGGTTCCTCAACCTCAGCCATTTTAAGATGTGTGGACTTCAACTCCCAGAATTCCCTAGCCAGCATTGCTAGCTGGAGTATTCTGGGAGTTGAAGTCCACACATCTTAAAATGGCGGAGGTTGAGGAACCCTGTATTAAACCAAACTAAACCAAACCTACAGTGAAGGCTGCCAGCCCTGGTTTTAAGCTTCTCCAACGTGTGAAATGTCTCCAAAGCTGGTGGTACCCGGCCAACCGGTTGAGGCTCAGAAGCTAAGCTGGGTGAGGTTAGCGTTTGCATGGGAGACTGCAGGAAGCCTCGGGTACCCAACACAGCCGTGGCCTTCTGTTCTAAAAACGGCCCTCTGGTGTTGATGCGAAATATTATTTGCATATTTTAAAGCTTAGCACAACATTTGGCGCATGAAAATGCTTTGGCAGCCCCTCCCACTAACTTCAGACGAGCGTCAGGCAGCGAAAAAGGTGGGGGAGTCTTCTTGCTGCAATAGAGATGTTGAGGCAGCTTACTTATATGTTGGGCTACTAGCCAAGACACCTTCCTTACGCTCTGTTTTCGGCTCTGGCCTTCTACCCCAAGATTCCTGACTGCAGGGACCCCTCTTATAGATCAAGCTGACCCTCTTTATCCCAAATCCTAGCAAGTGCTAAAAATGCTTTGACATTCGGGGTGTTTGTACTGTTCCTTTAGAGCAGAGCTTTCCAAACTGTGTGTCGGCTGCAGTGTCTGGGTGTGTCGCGGCTGCTGCTGCCTCCACACCTGCCCTGCCAGGATTCCACGCAGGTCCTAGTGCCTGCCTTGTGCCTTGCTGCCTCCAAACCTGCCCTGCCAGGATTCCGCGCAGGTCCTAGTGCCTGCCTTGTGCCTTGCTGCCTCCAAACCTGCTGTGATTCCACGCAGGTCCTAGTGCCTGCCTTGTGCCCTGCTGTAAGAGTGTGTCGCGAAATGATGCATGTCTAAAAAGTGTGTCACCAACATGAAAAGTTTGGAAAGCTCTGCTTTAGAGGCTGGCATTAGTGCGTTTACTCTGGGGAGGACCAGGAGGAAAGAGCAATCTTTTGTTTTTCTAAGTGCGCATTAGAAGATGCTTAGAAGATGTGCAGGAAATGTTGGAAAACTGCCAACATTTAACCCGTGCCAGGTGGCTGAGCTGCTGGAAATAAAAAGAATGCCTTCTGCCATTCAAAGAGAAACTATCTCAGACGCTTCCTATATGTTCCATTTTCATCCGTGGTTCTTGGAGAGACAACAGACCAATTATTTATAACCTGCTCCCCACTGGGGTAAGGTCCAAAAAAAAAGGTAAAGGTTTCTCCCCGCACATTTGTGCAGTCGTGTCTGACTCCAGGGGCCGGTGCTCGTCTCCGTTTGTTAGCCGAAGAGCCAGTGTTGTCCGAAGACGCTTCCGCGGTCATCGTGTGCGATATGCCGGCCACATGAGGCCACATGACCGCGGAAGCGTCTTTGGACAGCGCTGGCTCTTTGGCTAACAAACGGAGATGAGCACCGGCCCCTAGAGTCAGCACGTGGAACGCTGTTACCTTCCCACCGAAGTGGTACCTATTTATCTACTGGCATTTGCCTGCTTTCGAATTGCTAGGTTGTCAAGAGCTGGGGCGAGTGCGGGAGCTCACTCCGTCACGCGGCACTTGGGTCTCGAACCTCCGAACTTGCGATCTTCCGATCGACAAGCCTGGTGTTTTACCCGCTGAGCCACCACGCCCCTAGACTGATAGATCATGTCTATCAGTGCCATAATTCAAAAAATCACAGTACTGGTACATAAAAAGCAGGAAGCATTGCTAAAAACCCAGCCAGCAGTTTTTGACCAAGAGAATTATGGGAAGTGGCTGTTCACATTCCTTCTAAATACATTATACATATTCTTAATTCTGTAATAACCTTGAGTCAAAATATTATTTGTAAAAGTAGGGGGCTGTATAGCTTGGCTGTAGGTCTGGACTGATCTGGCAGATAGTTCAGTCATCTCTTTCCAAGGAATCCCAAGTAAATAACAGTCTTTTGCCCACCTAAGAATTCTTCTGTATCTTTAACTCTTTCATTCAAATTGTTTTGCAGCTGATTTACAGCTCACTATAAAGTAACACTGCCCTTCCGATCAACATGCCTGGTGTCTTACCCGCTGAGCCACCACGCCCCTGGTAAGGTCCAAGCCCAAGCCAAATTAACAAGTTAAAATTATCCAAAGGCAATAAAATCACCGTGCCTTATGGTAGATTTAGAATTGCAATAAAATAACCCACAGTCGTAAAATAGTCAGCGCTCAGCCTGACACAGCTCCCATCTGACTTCGCTCGTAAGATTGACAGCAAAGCTGTACGTCACCTCAATGGACTCACTGCCCTTTTCAGTGTCTGCAAAGCACTGTCTCCACCCATCCGTCCTTCAAATAAGGAAGTTCTCAAATCTTGGTTAACTGCATCCAAAGTCATGCAGTGACATCTTGAGCTGCTCAAGGGAAAGCAGGATATAAATGTAAGAAATAAGAGAAACAGTGTGGCGCAGTGGTTAAGGGAAGAACCTCTTGGGGAGAAGCAGATTTGGGTCCATCCTCAGCATTGGAAGCTCAGCAGGTGACTGGGCTGGCCATGTTCTCTCTGCCCAGCCTACCTTGCAGGGTTGTTACAGGAAAAGAAAATGAGTGAAATCTATGCCCCCTTAAGGAATGGCGGGGCATCAGTCCAGCAAAACACACACACGTCTCAAGGCAGGTCAGCTGGTGCCTTCCAGATGTTTTGGTCTTCCCATCAGGCTAGTTTGGCCAACCGAAAGGGATTATGGGAATTGTAGTTCAAACCTCTGGAGCAGAGCTTTCCAAACTTTTCATGTTGGTGACACACTTTTTAGACATGCATCATTTCGCGACACAGTCTTACAGCAGGGCATTGTTTTGTGACACACACAGCAGGGCACAAGCCAGGCACTAGGACCTGCGTGGAATCACAGCAGGTTTGGAGGCAGCAGGGCACAAGGCAGGCACTAGGACCTGTGCGGAATCCTGGCAGGGCAGGATTGGAGGCAGCCAGGCACAAGGCAGGCACTAGGACCTGCGCGGAATCCTGGCAGGGCAGGTTTGGAGGTGGCAAGGCACAAGGCAGGCACTAGGACCTGCGCGGAATCCTGGCAGGGCAGGTTTGGAGGCAGCAGGGCACAAGGCAGGCACTAGGACCTGCGCGGAATCCTGGCAGGGCTCGGAGGCAGCAGCAGCCACGACACACCCAGACACTGCAGCGGACACACTAACGTGTCACGACACACAGTTTGGAAAGCTCTGCTCTGGAGGGTACCACGTTGCAGATCCCTGCAGGGGCTGTTTTGGGCAACATCTGCCATGCTGTGTGCCTTAGCGCCTTGGAGGAAGAATAGCTTGCAGATCTAGGCTTCTTCTGGAGCAACCAAGCCAGATTGCAGGTCAGGCTGTTGCAAGATGATGGTCATTTTGGGGTGGCTTTTATAGAGCTGTCAGGCAGGAGAAGGTGGGGAGAAAGGGCACCTTCCAGATAAGGAGCAGAATGATGCAAATGGCTGTAGACTAGATGCCAAGGGAATAGTGGGCACCCTAGCAAGGGCTGGGTGGGCGGAGGTGGGGCCATGCAATCCACCTGGGAAAACATTTCTAAATTCCTTAACTCCAAACTTCAGGAATCTCTATGGCCAGTTTTTAGCATTCTCCCAGAGCTGCAGACGAGGCGACTTGAGGTCTCGCTCGTGCACCGAGGGTCCTCCTGCAGCTAATGCCTTTTCCAAGCTGCCCTCTTTTCTTCCTCCTTTTATCCGAGGTGGCTGAAGGTCCAGTTTAAATTCCCAGCAGGTCCTGTATACACCCGGCCCTCTCAAGATGCCTCAGCTAGCCGGGCGTTTTCACGCCAGAGGCCTCTCCTTTCATCTTTGCAACAAGAGACCCCTTTGAAATTCCAGGAAGCTTTGTTGGCTGAGTTCATACCAAGGTGCCATCCAATTATGATTTTTTTAAGCCACTGAAAGAAAAAAAAACATTGCTTATGGGGAAAATTGCCCTAATAAGGCAGAGGCACCTTTGAATCAGGGGGCATGGTGGCTCAGTGGGTAAGACGCCAGGCTTGTTGATCGGAAGATCGCAAGTTTGGAG
The DNA here is from genome assembly GCA_023362775.1 of Charina bottae. NCBI lineage: Eukaryota > Metazoa > Chordata > Lepidosauria > Squamata > Charinaidae > Charina > Charina bottae. The sequence goes on along the minus strand of JALMGJ010000045.1, from coordinate 421,745 downwards.
GTTCGAATCCCTAGCCCTGCGTGCGGAGTGAGCTCCCGCACTAGCTCCAGCTCTTGCCAACCTAGCCATTTGAAAGCATGCAAATGCAAGTAGATTAATAGGTACCACTTCGGTGGGTAGGTAACAGCATTCCGCGCGTGTCAGGCGGCCACATGACTGTGGAAGCGTCTTCGGACAACGCTGGCTCTTTGGCTAACAAACGGAGATGAGCACCGGCCCCTAGAGTCGGACACGACTGCACAAATGAGCAGGGGGAACCTTTACCTTTTTACCTTTGAATCAAGCTCAGTGCCTCATAACCGCATCCGTGCAATTATTTTTAGCAGCCTCGCTGGAATGGCCTTCTTCCAGAATGTATTTTTTTTTACTTCCTCCTCTTGCCCAGAGCCCTGGCATTTCCCAGTGGTCTCCCACCCAGGTACGAACCACAGCCAACCTCGCTTAGCTCTTTCGAGATCCATCAAGGTCAGTGAAGCCCTGCCGATTCTGCAGACATAATCCTGCTAACTGTTTAATTTATTCAATTTAAGGAAACCAAGCTTGATATTTGCCTTGCAACGCAATGCATGTCCTTTGAACCCCCCCCCCTCAAAAAAAAAAAACCAACTGCGGGAGGCATTTTGCGCCTCTGATTGAAGCGGTGCAAAAGAGAGATGGTGCATTTTGCACAACACCCACTGGCTGAGCTCACTGGAGCTGCCAAGGTGTCTTGTTGCATTGTCTAAATTCCTCTCTGCTTCTGGCTGGTGGGCGCTCTGGGGAAGCAGGTAGGTGGGTGGGAGAAGTGGTTTGACTAAATGGCTTCTTTGTTCAAACCGGTGTGTTTGCATGGGGGCGGGGGGACAGGGGATGGGAAAATGGCCAAAAATGATGAGTGGCTTGATTGAGCGGCTCGATCTGAGGAGATTAAAACATCCTGCTAAAATTGCACCTGTTAAATGCTATTTATAAGAACTCTTCTCATCCCCCCTTGTTTGTGGATTTTCGGCATGGTGATTTGAACGGAAGACTGCGAACGAACATCGGGGAAGGCGTTGAGGGGGCCGGTGCATGAGAGCGTGAAAAACGGTGTGGCTTGAAAAAAGCAAACCCCCAAATTGGCTGGTTTGCTTCTCCCTCCATTGGATAGGGCTGCGTTGGCTTAGAACAGAGCTTTCCAAACTGTGTGTTGGGACACGTTAGTGTGTCGGCTGTGTGCTAGTGTGCCTCCAAACCTGCCCTGCCAGGATTCTGCGCAGGTCCTAGTGCCTGCCTTGTGCCTGGCTGCCTCCAAACCTGCTGTGATTCCGCACAGGTCCTAGTGCCTGCCTTGTGCCTGGCTGCCTCCAAACCTGCCCTGCCAGGATTCCGCGCAGGTCCTAGTGCCTGCCTTGTGCCTGGCTGCCTCCAAACCTGCTGTGATTCCGCACAGGTCCTAGTGCCTGCCTTGTGCCTTGCTGCCTCCAAACCTGCTGTGATTCCGCGCAGGTCCTAGTGCCTGCCTTGTGCCTTCAAACCTGCTATGATTCCGCACAGGTCCTAGTGCCTGCCTTGTGCCTTCAAAATTGGCTGGTTTGCTTCTCCCTCCACTGGATAGGGCTGCGTTGGCTTAGAAATAGGATCAGGGTAGGAAGGCCGGGACACACTATTGGCTGATCCAAAGGGGCATAAATCTTTGGGTGGGGGGGCATCACCTCTGTTGGAAAGACCCAAGTGGAACTGCATTTGAGGCTGGAGCTGGTGTGCTTTGCCTGTCATCTCCTGGCCTAGGAGTAGTCCTTGCTTAACGACCACACTTGGGACCGGAATTTCAGTTGCTATGCAAAGCGGTCATTAAGTGAATCCGACCTGATTTTATGACCTCTTTTGCGGCAGTCGTTAAGTGAACCAGTGCAGCTGTTAAGCGTATCATGTGGTCGTTAAGCAAATGATGTGGTTCCCTGTTGATTTTGCTTGCTGGATGCCGTCTGGGAAGGTCGAAAATGGTGATCATGTGACTCTGGGATGGTGCAATGATCATAAATGCAAATCAGTCGCCAAGCGCCCGAATAGTGATCACGTGACCGCGGGGACACTGCAACGGCTGTAAGTGCGAGGACCGGTCGTAAGTCAGTTTTCCCAGCATCGTCGTAAGTCTGAACTGTCGCTGAATGAATCGTCATTAAGCGAAGACTACCTGTACTCACCATAGGCAAATAAGCAATGTTCATCTCTCTGCCTTTCAAGCTTGAGATAGAAGATGCTGAGTTGTCTCAAGGGTTAGGAGTGGGAAAGAGTTTTAGACTGTTGGTGCTAGGCCAAAGGAACTGTCCTAAGGGAAAAAAACAGTTGTCTTGAAATGAACAACTTGGGAACGAAATCTCTGAATTGTGCCTTCTTTTAGTGGGACCCAACTGGTCCTGACATGTCGTGTGCTGATGTAAAGGCTGGAGTGGCAATAGGAAGCTTGCATTTCTGCTTTATTTACATCCTGCGGGTGTGTTTGACCTTCCCTTGCAAGCAAAGGAAAGGAGCGGAGGCTGCTGTGTTCAAGAGGGAAAAGCTGTTGCTTTTTTCTGAATGCTTTCTCTGCAGAACAGGCTGGGAAGGAAGGAAAGGAAAGGAAGGGAAGGGAAGGGAAGGGAAGGGAAGGGAAGGGAAGGGAAGGGAAGGGAAGGGAGGAAGGAGGGAGGGAGGGGGGAGGGGGGAGGGGGGAGGGGGGGAGGGGAGGGGAGGGAAGGGAAGGGAAGGGAAGGGAATTCTCTGAAAGCCAACATTCTGAGCTGTAAGTGCAGTTTTTGGCACCTCGCTTCTTCCGGAATATGGATTTCTTCCCCTCCCCTACAAATTTTCCTTCCTTCCTTCCTTCCTTCCTTCCTTCCTTCCTTCCTTCCTTCCTTCCTTCCTTCCTTCCTTCCTCTTCTTTTCTAGCATGTGGCTTGAAATAAAAATCCAACGGTCTGAAATATATTATTCCTGCGATACACAGGGTTGTGGACTTGTTATTGAGGGAAACTCAGCAAATCCGCAAAAGATGCCAAGCTGCACAAGAATGCCGTCAGAGACGCAGATAGAAAATAACAGAATAAATTAAATAAAGTCCAATGCAGACTTCTTCGTTTAGGGAAAAAAGAATCAATTGCACAGGTATGGGGTGGGAATAGGTGGCATGAAAAGGTGCTTGGAGTTGTAGCTGATTCAAAGCTGAATTTGAGTTGGCTTGTGTAAGTGATTAAAAACCCAACGTGAGTTGCCATGGTAAGATGGTGATGACAAAAGTAATTGCAATTTTGGGGGCATCAAAAGAAGAACGGCTTCCAAGTCATGGGAAATAGGAGTTCTTGAAAAATCATGTCTTGAAAATCACATACAGTATAGCAGGGCTTTCCAAAGTTTTCCCACGGCGACACACCAACCGCCGTTGGTGTGTCGCCGCGGGAAAACCCGGAAGTGCCGCCGTTGCGGCAGCACGCAAAAACCCGGAAGCCATTGGTGTGTTGCCGCGGGAAAACCCGGAAGCGCTGATGATGATCAGCGCTTCCGGGTTGTGTGGCGACACACCAGACTGTGTGTGGCGACACACTTTTGTGTCGTGACACAAGGTTTGGAAAGCTCTGCAGTATAGTCTTGGGCAATGTTTTTTCCGAGCCCTTGTTATAAATAGGAACCAATTCAAGAAGGGCAAAAAGGATGAAATTAGGATTAGTAGGGAGAGACAGAGAGGATTCTGGAAGTGTTTTGCCTTGAGAAAAGAAATGTTAAATATCCAAGAGGGTGTCACAGAGTAAGGGATCAAGACCTCTCTCGTTCCAGAATGTGGGACACGGAACGTGAAATTAAAAGAGGGCCGATTCTGACTGAATGTACTGAAAAACTTCCTAACGATAATTGGACGGTGGAACCTGTTCCCCAAAAAGTTGATGAGCTTCTCTTTGATGGATGTATTTAGACAGAGGCTGGACAAACACCAGGCAGAATAACCCCGACTGGGAGCATTTAACTTTGTTGTTGTTTATTCGTTCAGTCGTTTCCGACTCTTCGTGACTTCATGGACCAGTCCACGCCAGAGCTTTCTGTCGGCCATCACCATCCCCAGCTCCCCAATGGTTGAGTCCGTCACCTCCAGAATACCATCCATCCATCTTGCCCTTGGTCGGCCCCTCTTCCTTTTGCCTTCCACTTTTCCTAGCATCAGCTTCTTCTCCAGGGTATCCTGTCTTCTCATTATGTGGCCAAAGTACTTCAGTTTTGCCTTTAATATCATTCCCTCAAGTGAGCAGTCTGGCTTGATTTCCTGGAGTATGGACTGGTTTGATCTTCTTGCAGTCCAAGGCACTCTCAGAATTTTCCTCCAACACCACAGTTCAAAAGCATCTATCTTCCTTCGCTCAGCCTTCCTTATGGTCCAGCTCTCGCAGCCATAGGTTACTACGGGGAATACCATTGCTTTAACTATGCGGACCTTTGTTGTCAGTGTGATGTCTCTGCTCTTAACTATTTTATCGAGATTTGCCATTGCTCTCCTCCCAAGAAGTAGACGTCTTCTGATTTCCTGGCTGCAGTCAGCGTCTGCAGTTATCTTTGCACCTAGAAATACAAAGTCTGTCACTGCCTCCACTTTTTCTCCCTCTATTTGCCAGTCATCAATCAAGCTCGTTGCCATAATATTGGTTTTTTTGAGGTTTAACTGCAACCCAGCTTTTGCACTTTCTTCTTTCACCTTCGTCATAAGGCTCCTCAATTTATTTAACTTTAACTTCTGTTAAATTCAGCATAGTCTCTTTATCTGTAAAATCTACCCTTCTGCTCTCGTTGCTGTAGCCCTGTGGACACGGTTGCTTTTAAGACCCTTGGAATTTATTCAAGTGCTGTTCTTGGAGGTTGATTAATAATAAATACAACAGCTTCCTGAGTATCTGTTGATCGAAAAGTTTGAGAGACAGCCTAGATCAGTGTTTTTCAACCTTGGCAACTTGAAGATGGGTGGACTTCAACTCTCAGAATTCCGCAGCCAGCCTTGCTGGCTGGGGAATTCTGGGAGTTGAAGTCCACCCATCTTCAAGTTGCCAAGGTTGAAAAACACTGGCCTAGACCGTCCATGTAAACTTTCAGGAAGAGCATTAAATCCTGCAGAGCAAAGGATTAGTTGAGCCTTGCCAGAATCGAGCAGAAAACTGTGCACGTTACTTCCTCTTCTATCCTGGGAATGCAAGTTGAAAATATAAGTAACTGCAGTTTTTTTTTCTTTCCCTCTTCAATATTTGCCATGGACTCCGTGGGAGGTGGAATCAAAGCTGTGGAGATGCCTGTCCCTGACTTGTCACAATAGTGTGATCTTTGAGGGTGTCTGATCTGTTCCCCCCCCTCCCTAGTAAGGAGGGCATCACATTATGAGAAACTAGTGAAAACCCCATCAACGGTCAGGGCATGCCTCTTGCAGGGATCTGAGACTGTAAAAGTATGTTATGTACAGGGTGTTGTTGTTCAGTTGTTTAGTCGTGTCCGACTCTTTGTGACCTCATGGACCATAGCACGCCAGGCCTTCCTGTTCTCCACTGTCTCCCGGAGTTTGCTCAAATTCATGTTCGTTACATCGGTGATGCTATCTAACCATCTCATCCTCTGCCGTCCCCTTCTCCTTTTGCCTTCAGTCTTTCCCAGCATCAGGGTCTTTTCCAGTGAGTCCTCTCTTCGCATTAGGTGGCCAAAGTATTTGAGCTTCAGCTTCAGCATCTGTCCTTCCAATGAGCAGTCAGGGTTGATTTCCTTTAAGATTGACTGGTTTGACCTCCTTGCAGTCCAAGGGACTCTTAAGACTGCAGCCATGAAATTAAAAGACACTTCCTCCTTGGGAGGAAAGCTATGGCAAACCTAGACAGCATATTAAAAAGCAGAGACATCACCTTGCTGACAAAGGTCCGTATAATTAAAGCTATGGTTTTCCCAGTAGTAATGTATGGCTGTGAGAGTTGGACCATAAGGAAGGCTGAGCGCCGAAGAATTGATGTTATGTACAGGTAGTCCTCGCTTAATGACCACAATTGAGACTGGAATTTCGGTTGCTAAGCAAAGCGGTCATTAAGCAAATCTGACCCGATTTTACAACCTTTTTCCAGCGGTGGTTAAGTGAATCACCATGGGCATTAAGTGAACCATGTGGTCATTAAGCGAATCACACCGTTCCCCATTGCTTTTACTTGCCAGAAACCGGCAGGGAAGGTCGAAAATGGTGATCATGTGACCATGGGACACTGAGACGGTCATAAATGCGAACCGGTTGCCATACGCCCGAATTGTGATCACGTGACCACGTGGATGCTGCAACGGTCGTAAGTGTGAGGACCGGTTGCAAGTCTGTTTTTCAGCACCGTTGTAAGTCTGAACCATCACTAAATGAATGGTTGTTAAGCGAGGACTACCTGTATGCTGGAAACCTTGGCACATGTCTGCTGCTTTTTACACTTGAGGTTCTTGCCTACAGCATTTTTTTTTTAAAATTTTTTATCCCACCTTTATTATTTTTTATAAATAACTCAAGGCGAGGAACATACCTAATACACCTTCCTCCTCCTATTTTCCCCACAACAACCCTGTGAGGTGAGTTGGGCTGAGAGAGTGGGATTGGCCCAAGGTCACCCAGCCGGCTTTCATGCCTAAGGCGGGACTAGAACTCCCAGTCTCCTGGTTTGTCATTGGCTCCTTCCTAGGGCTGAGAGACAGGGACTGGCCCAGGGTCACCCAGCCGGCTTTCATGCCTAAGGCGGGACTAGAACTCTCAGTCTCCTGGTTTGTCATTGGCTCCTTCCTAGGGCTGAGAGAGAGTGACTGGCCCAGGGTCACCCAGCCGGCTTTCATGCCTAAGGCGGGACTAGAACTCTCAGTCTCCTGATTTGTCATTGGCTCCTTCCTAGGGCTGAGAGAGAGTGACTGGCCCAGGGTCACCCAGTTGGCTTTCATGCCTAAGGCGGGACTAGAACTCACAGTCTCCTGGTTTCTAGCCTGGATACCAATTTTTCTGCTTTGGGGCACTGATTCCTGCATTGAAAGACACACAAACTCTCTTCCTATGCCAGCAAACAAGGAAGAAATCCTATTTTCCTGCAGTTTTTAACTCTTGGCCTTGTTTTCAGAGTTATTTTTCCTCTGCTTTGGGCAAAGGCCATACAGGAGGGGGGCAACTTTTTGAAATGGTTTTTTTCCGAAAAGGCCAAGGGCTGCAAGTGGCGAGATCACATGTTACCAGACTGCCCAAGCTGTACATTTGTAAGGAGGGTGTTTGTAAGGCATGGAAAGTCTCCAGGGACTCCTCTTTTGGAAGACATAGTAGGAAAGAGGAAGGTGAGGTTGAATCCATCATGCTGGAAAAGCAGTACAAGCCGTCCTCCTGACCTTTGGCCGGATTCGTATTTGCCTCTGGTGTGCTGAATCTTGTTTTGTTAGCAGTCCCATAAAAAAAGGTCAAATCCAACATTCAGACCTAGTAAAACTCTAATTGGTGTTGGGGAGGAGTCCTGAGAAGACCGTGGACAGCCAAGAGAACAAACCAATGGATCATTGAACAAATCAGTCCGGAGTTCTCACTCAGGCACAAATGACCAGGCTCAAATTACACTACTTTGGACACGTTATGCGAAGACCCAGCTCTCTGGAGGAGGCTCTGATGCTGGGGAAGGTGGAAGGAAAGAGAAGAGGACGACCAACAGCAGGGTGGATGGACTCAGTTACAGTGACGATGGGGGCACCTTTAGAAGTCCTGAAGGCCAGGTTGGAGACAGATGCTCCTGGAGAAAATCTATGAGTTCACTAAGAGTCAACACTGACTTGACGGCCCATAATCAATCAATCGTTCAACACAAAGACCCAGCTCTCTTGAAAGGTCCATAATGCTGGGGAAGGTGGAAGGAAAGAGAAGAAGATGACGACCAGCAGCAAGGTGGACGGACTCAGTCACAGTGGCGATGGGGAAGACCTGAAGGACCATGTTAGGAACAGAAGATGAGATCGCGCTGGAAAAGCAGTACAAGTTGGGGGGAAAAAAACAGGATATTGATTCCTACTTATAGAAGCCATTTCTCAAAATGTATTCAAGACCTATTTTTCGCTTCAGCTTCCAAGGCCCTACCAGATTTATCTTTCTGGTCTCTGCCTTCCGTTCCTTTTTCCCCAGGATATTTTTGGGTTTTGCTGCCTTTCTCTCCAAGAGCTGAAATGTTAGAACTGCCAACTTTTCCGCCATGCTTCCATTCCCAAGTCACTCCGGCCAGGACTTAGCACCATCTCCGTATCCAGCTCGAGGCTTTTGTAATCTGGGAGCATTGCTGATGGACAGGGAGTTGCCGTCAAACGGGCCAAAAGTATGCAGCCTGCCTCCTCGCTTCCCATGGTTATTCCCCAATACCTTTGTAGGACTGCAGATCCCATCCTCTCAGACATCCGTGAGTGCCGGCTTGGGTTGGTAGTTGGTGGTCCAACTACAACTGCTGTGCCGAGCAGCGGGTTGCAAGAACAGATGAGTCTTATCTTGTCCTTGATGGCAGGCCAGCTGTCTCCTCTGCTCAGATATTGCAGGGCTGAGAGTGCAGAATGATAAGCTGTTAAAGGGCGAGTGGATGGAGTGGCCTGCTTCTCTCCTAGGCACCAGTGATCCTTAGGCTGTATAGCAAATAGACACTCACACCGAGATTATATAAAATAGCCTATTTACTTTATATACATACGTATTTACAGATCACTTCCACACAGGTAACAAATGATAACCAACGATACAGCATACAGAGGATGAATGAGAAAATGGGAATAAAATGGAATACAGAATATCTCTGCTTTTATAGATAAACTGACCAATCACATTATAGGTCAATCTCGTTATCTACCACACCCAACTTAACTCTTAGCAACTGTTGTTATGTGTCATACCTTGCCACATCATCCCTACAACAATGGCTGCTAATTGGGTGACTCTGCATAATATTTCACCTCTCACCTAGAAATCAAGCCTCTCTGTATAATTCATATCTAACAGTAAATTCCTGGGTATATCAAACCCCAACATAAGCTGGTGTCTTTCCGGATGTTTTGGATTCCGCCTGTGTTCGACAAGTCAATGTGACCATTGACAAGGGATTGTGGGAGACATAATCCTCAATCCTGGAAGGATCCCAGCTTGCTTGTCTTGGCTCACAATAATGGGTGATGCAACTCTATTCCCCTTACCCCTTAACCCAGCCTTTCTCAACCTTTTGACCCTGAAGGAACCCTTGAAATATTTTCCAGGCCTCGGGGAACCCCTGCATATTCAGGCTCAAATATAGGCCAGAAGTTACAGAATTATTCTATTCGTTTCATGGGTAGGCCTGTATAGATGCATTGACAGTGTTCTTAAACTGAAAACAAAGAATGAAACTTACCCCTTTCATGTGAAGTTGCCCAAATTTGAAATAATTTTTTAAAATAAATCGTGATCTCCCAGGGAACCCCTAGTGACCTCTCGCGGAACCCTAGGGATTGGGGGAGATGGGCGGTGATGTAAATTTAAATAATAAATAAATAAACCCTGGTTGAGAAACCCTGCCTTAACCGTTTATATTGCATTTGCAATGAGGACAGAGTAGCCATTTAAACATTTACACCCTTGGTTTGATACTAGCAATGCACCTTTCCATTCAGTAGGTGGGTGGTGGTCTCATACCCCTGTGGTGTCAGGCAGGGGTGCTAGAGATTTCATCTGTAGTAGGTGGGAAACATACTTGGTAAAGCCCATTTTTGAAGCTCCCAGAGAGCTAAGAAACTATGCTGCCAGGTTTTAGCAGCAAAACACTGAGAAACACAGCTGCTGTGTTCCTTGCTGGGTTGGGATTGAAAAACAAAAATGGCTTAGTATATCTTTATTTAGGCTTGACAGCCAGCTTCCCTAAACCCAGGAAAGAAAACCTTATTTCTTCGGAAATTGGGCTCTACCTGGTTAGTGGCATCACCGTGTTATTGCCTGGCCCAGTGCGTATCTGAGCCACATCTCCCCATCCCATAAATTTAAAAAAAAAAAAAAAAACCACCTCAAGCTGTAGAACAAGAAATAACTTCTTAGCAAAGAAAAGATCTGACCAGGAGAAGATTTCCCTTAAAAAGCAACTTTCTGTTTCAGAAAACAGGATTTTTCTCAATGGCTGCAGCGAAAAGAGAGTTACAGTAACTTCTCATTTTGTGTCTGTGGTTGATCTTAATAATTAGCAATCCACCCCCCTCCCCATCCAATTGATGCTATTTATAGGTTTAAGGTGGGGACAACAACTATGCATGTTGAATGCAATGATGCATTTAGTGTCAATTACAGCTCTGAAACTTGTATTTTAAGCTGAATGTCTCAAAGAGTGGTACCATCCCCCTAGTGTAGATTTGGAGAGAAAAATACATTGATTAGACTGTAGCTTGAATCATGTCAACTGGATTTCTATTTTCTCCGTGGAAACGTTTCGCTCCTTATCCAAGGAGCTTCTTCAGTCTGAGCAAAGTTAGTAAGGGAATCCTTAAATATGTTTCTAGGTGGCTGTGTGACCTTACACCTGGGGCTAGGTCATGGTTATTTGAGATGTTTATTTCTAAGTCCCTCTATCATCTAAAGGAGGATCATTAAGATCACCATGCTGCTGTTGAGCTTGTGAAATGGTCTTAATCTTCCTAGGCACAGAAGACAAAGCAGGGAGGAAAATAGGGGAAAGATTGTGCCTGAGGCCCCCACCTCTATTCAAGGAAGGATTTTCCAAGTTGGCATAAATGGTTTCCTTGACCCCTCTCTCAAACCACCTATCTTCTCTGTCTAAAATGTGAACATTAATGTCCTCAAATGAGTGTCCTTTTTCCTTTGATTAGAGCTTGTTAATGAAGGAAAAGCTTTTATTTGCTCCATAATATTCTGTGGGGGTGCCAGATAGTTTTAGAAACTTTATGCTCCGTAAAGATAAATCTCCTTCAAATTGAAGCTGACCTCCATCATTTTAATGGATATCTCCATGTTGTTTTTTGGGAACAGTATGAAGATGATTTCCTCCTCCAGAATATTTTTCTGGGATTTCTTGGTGGTTCCTGTCTGAGGTCTAACCAAGTGCAACCTTGCTTAGAGTCCATGCAAGGTTATCTTGGTGCTGCAGATTGATCAAGGCAAAATGGGTGGATTTCAGAAATTTTCAGGTCATTCTCTCCTCTTTCCTTACCAGATGGCCCAGGATCACAATGAAATTTACTGGCCCAAAAGTTCAGCCACCACTGGAAGGCCACAGATGTCCCACCAGGATGATTTCTGGGCACACAGAAAATTTCTGGGCCAGGATTCAGATACTTTGGCATGAATCTGAGATGCGCTTATTATATGCCTTCTCATTGATCTGGTAAAGAGGTTGGGGGAATGTTCATGGATCTCAGCCTGAAGAAACTATTTCCACCATGGTGTCTGTTTTTGTTCCCTTGAAAAATGATTTTAGGAGCCCAAAGACTTTGACTCACAGTTCTCGGTACCATCAGGCAGTTTAAGCAGACAAAATCATTTATCTTCAAAGCCTTGGTATTAATCATCCCCTGTTCCTTTGTAACATAAACAAATACCTAGATCAGAGCTTTCCAAACTGTGTGTCATGACACGTTAGTGTGTCGGCTGCAGTGTCTGGGTGTGTCGCGGCTGCTGCTGCCTCTGAGCCCTGCCAGGATTCCACGCAGGTCCTAGTGCCTGCCTTGTGCCTGGCTGCCTCCAAACCTGCCCTGCCAGGATTCCGCGCAGGTCCTAGTGCCTGCCTTGTGCCTGGCTGCCTCCAAACCTGCTGTGATTCCACTCAGGTCCTAGTGCCTGCCTTGTGCCTTGCTGCCTCCAAACCTGCCCTGCCAGGATTCCGCGCAGGTCCTAGTGCCTGCCTTGTGCCTGGCTGCCTCCAAACCTGCTGTGATTCCGCGCAGGTCCTAGTGCCTGCCTTGTGCCTGGCTGCCTCCAAACCTGCTGTGATTCCGCGCAGGTCCTAGTGCCTGCCTTGTGCCCTGCTGTAAGAGTGTGTCGCAAAATGATGCATGTCTAAAAAGTGTGTCACCAACATGAAAAGTTTGGAAAGCTCTGACCTAGATATTACAACACAAGGGTTAATCCATCTCTGGACCCACAAATTCCACCCAATGATTTCTTTTTGATATTTTTCATCAGCCCACTAGCTGCTTTGGACCACAGCTCCCATCATCCTTGATCTGCTGTGTTGGCGAGTTTTGGTTCAAAATTGCTAGAAGGCACCCTGTTTAGAAGGAGATGAGAAACGGAGGTCTGCCCTAACACCTACATATGCAGGCTGAAAGATGGCTATTTGCTGTTCTCTCTCTCTCTCTCTCACACACACACACACAAACATGTGTCCATGCATGCACACACACACACTCACTCACTGTTTGACAATTCAGGAGAAGGGTTCCTGTCTCTTCTTGAGAGAGACTGAACTCCAATTAGCATCAGCCAGGGATGGATCTGTCTCAGGGGTGATTGATGTCTCACTGACAATTAGCTTGCCAGCCAAACATCTAAATTTAGCTCAAGTGCATTTCTTCGTTAGTGTGATTCTGAACCCTTCTAGAAAGGGTAAGAGTCTCCCATAAGGGTAAACATGTGCCAGACCTAATGCCCAGGATGGGAAGACCATCAGAATGGACTTCCTGAATCAAGCCAAGATCAATCTGAATCCAGCAAGCTGGAGGTGGAAACACCCTCCTCTTCCAGCTGGCATTTTTGAAGATAAGTTGCCTACAACTTGGAGGTAACATTCGTTCCTCAAGATTGTTAGCTATCAATGGACGTGTCCTCCATGAATGTACCCAATCCCCTTTGAAAGCCACCCAAGTTAATGGGTGTCACTATGTCTTGTGGGAATGATAGGGTGAGCCCTGGTTCTGATGGTTTTGCAGAAGGAGAAACCAGTTCGTTGCCTGCTCTTTCCACACCAGGCGTGATTTTACACGCTTCGATCGTGTCCTGCCTCAGTCACAGACTCTGCAGTATTTTGATCTTTTCCTGCAAGGGAGGTATTGAAGACCCTGGATCCTTTTGCTTACTCTCTTCTGTACCATTTCCAACTTCGTGAAGTCCTTTTTCAAAACCGGCAAACAGTACTCCAGAAGCAAACATACCATAATTTTTATAGAAGTATTACCATATTGGCTGTTTTATTTTCAATTCATTTCCTAATGACCCTAGCATAGAATTGGCCTTTCCCCCAGCAGCTGCATACTAAGACAACACTTTCATTTAGCTAACCTCAATAACCCCAGGATCTTTTTCCTGGATAGTTTTAGACAGCTCTGTTTCCATCAATGTGGGTGTGAAGCTGGGGGTGGGGTTTTGTATCTTCATGCATCAATTTATATTAGTTAAATTGAATGGCATCCCCCATTTGATTAACCAGTGGCCCAGTTGAGAGAGATACTTCTGGATTTTTTTTTAAACCGCCCTGAACAATTTACAGGTAGCCCTCGCTTAACGACCACAATTGGGACCAGAATTTCAGTTGCTAAGCAAAGCGGTCATTAAGTGAATCTGACCCGATTTTATAACCTTTTTTGCGGCAGTTAAGTGAATCACCGTGGGCATTAAGTGAACCACATGGTCGTTAAGCAAATCATGTGGTTCCCCATTGATTTTGCTTGCCAGAAACCAGCCGGGAAGGTCGAAAATGGCAATGGTGACCACAAGACACTGCGACGGTCATAAACGCGAGCCGGTTGCCAAGTGCCCAAATCGTGATCACGTGACTGTGGGGATGCTGCGATGGTTGTAAGTGTGAGGACCAGTCGTAAGTTGGTTTTTCCAGCACTGTCGCAAGTCCGAACCATCACTGAACGAATGGTTGTTAAGCGAGGACTACAGCAATCATCTATAGATTTGGTCTGCTTGCTGCAAGTTAGGATTATTGATAAAAAAGCATCAATCCCAATTAGATCATTTTGTACTTCCTTAAATTCCCCACTTTGGAACCCAGTAGGAGAATCAAGTCACAGGATGGACTTGGCCAGCACACAGATTCAAGCAACGCTTTTAAGAAGTTGAAGCAGAAGTTCTCTTCTAATTTATTTATTTATTATTATTATTATTTATTATTTCTAACTTATATCACCGCCCATCTCCCCCCACAAGGGAACTCTGGGCGGTTTACAATTAATTTTAATTTTTGTTCTCGACCCTGGGAATTCAAGAGCATTTTCAATTCGGCAGTTGCAAAGGATGCTCGGACAAGCCGGGTGTTTAAAAACTGAGGTAGGGCTGTTCACTCAGTACTAGAGCAGCTTTTGTAAAACAGGGATGGGGACTAATAACTCCACAGTGTAGCTTTTGAGTAAGGACCAGCTCCTAGCAGAATTTGGCTGCCCAGTCCCTCTCCCATCGGAAGCTTGCAGGAATATTCCCTTCTTAGTAAAAAAAAAGGGAAAATATTTGCCTTCCATCAGTTGAAGAATTGTGCATGAAATGATAAAAGAGAAATACTCTTTTGGAGTCTGCATCTGTTACAGCTGTGATTTGCAATTGTCTTCTCCGTTTTTTAATTTTTCTTTTACTTCTCTAATGTTTTGCAGATAGTAATTTTATTGAATTCTTAAACCAATGCAATTAATGCTCTTTATGGCTAGAAGGCCTTTGGTTTGTACATCAACAGCAACCACAAATGGATAAGTTTCTTTCAAGGAAATAGAGAATTGATTTAAAGTGAGAATAGTTTGGGATGCATTTAAAGCATTTGTATGTAGTTAGGCCACAGCTGATGCCTCTTGGAGGGGAGAGATGAGAAAAATCATGTTGTAGAAAATTAGGAAACAGAAGAAGCTTTGAACACATAAGCTAGGAATCACCCTCTGGAAGCATATTGTGCTTTTAGAACAATTAAATTGGAGCTTGATTAATAAACTGAATATTCCTTAAAGTGTATTAAACAGATACATTGGGAACAGGGAAAAACATCTGGTAGGATATTGCTTGAAGTGGTTAAACCAAAGTAAGATTGTGATTCTCAGGTTAGCCAACAGCCCTGGAACCTGCTTTGGTCTTTCTGCCTGGAGAACGATGGGGGTTGTACCAGGCAGGGTGGGGGGAGAGGAAGATAGCAGATATGGAGAGACTAGCCAGTGTTGTCTAGAGCAGGGGTCCCCAACCTGTGGGCCGCACATCAGGTGAGCAGTGGTGGTCCGCGCGATTGGCTCCCGCCTGCAAACCCCACCCCTGGTTCGCATGATTGGCTCCCACCTGCAAACCCCGCCCCTGGTTCGCGTGATTGGCTCCCACCTGCAAACCCCGCCCCCTGCCCGCGCAATTGGCTCCCGCCTGCAAACCCCGCCCCTCCCGGTCCGTGGAAAAATTGTCTTCCACGACCGGTCCCTGGTGCCAAAAAGGTTGGGTACCCCTGGTCTAGAGCAGTGTTTCTCAACCTCAGCAACTTGAAGATGGGTGGACTTCAACTCCCAGAATTCCCCAGCCAGCATGGCTGGCTGGGATATTCTGGAAGTTGAAGTCCACCCATCTTCAAGTTGCTGAGGTTGAGAAACATTGTTGGCTGGGGGAATTCTGGGAGTTGAAGTCCACCATCTTCAAGTTGCTGAGGTTGAGAAACATTGTTGGCTGGGGGAATTCTGGGAGTTGAAGTCCACCATCTTCAAGTTGCTGAGGTTGAGAAACACTGCTCTAGAGACTGTTCACCTGAGGATAGCTTTTGAGGTGATCAAGAAATGGGCTGGTTTATAGAAGGGGGAGATTGCCAAGTCATATTGGAAATGGGGGTACCTAAATTTTTCATCTCATCCCCTTGCAAAGGTGGCAGACATCCAGGGTCCAGAGAAGGGATGCTGGCAGCCCTACTTTCTTGCATCCGTGCTCATACCCTTCCTTTAGAGCAATCCAATATATTCATTGCTTCTCTTTCTCAGCCTTTTTGTCTCAAAATGCCAGTTTTAACTCCCATATTTTGTTTTCCCCTCTCTCTTCCTCTAGGGGAAACCACAAGGTGAGGCTCGAACGAAGCAGAAATAAAAGCAGGATCTGCTGATACGTTGCCTCCCCTTGACATCGCCAGGGTTGTGCTCCAGAGCTGGCACACTTTGACACTTCCTTGTAGGCAGACCTCGATGCTTGATACTAATTGTAGCTTTCAGTCAGGTTGATGAATACATGCAGGGCTTTATGTTCGGCAATGGAAAAGTCAACTTTCCCTCTGCTTTTCCTGGCGGTAAGGAATTGAAACGGTGCAGTCGTCCCCTTTGGCACGGTCAAAGGCCACAACCGCTGTGATTTGCTGCACGTCAGTTATACTATGTGCTTTGTCAAGGTGGAGCTTGCAGAGGAGGGCTCTGAATTGTGGGACTGGCCTGGGGCAATTGGGTGCATCCAGTGTGGAGCCCTGATTTGGCCCAAGGTGCTGCTTTTAACCCAGAAGTTCCTTCCAGAATTTTGAGTTTGGGATTTTTATTATAATGTCTGCCTCCCCTACCTGGCTTCCTTCGTTGCTACTGTAATGTCTATTCCGCTTGCATGTTATTTTTTATTTTAATTTACTATTACTTTAACCCCCCACCTTTCTGCTTAGAGAAGCACTGCAGGAGGCTTACAACAATAAAAATACCAATTTTATTACAGGTAGTCCTCGACTTACGACCATTTGTTTAGTGACCATTTGAAGTTACGATGGTGCTGAAAAAAGTGGCTTACGACCATCACAACGTCCCTGCGGTCATGTGATCAAAATTCAGACGCTTAGCAACCAACATGTATTTATGATGGTTGCAGCGTCCCGGGGTCACGTGATCACCATTTGCGACCTTCTCAACCAGCTTCCAACAAGCAAAGTCAATGCCGGAAGCCAGATTCGCTTAACGACCATGTGATTCACTTAAGGTTGTAAAATCGGGTGTGACTCACTTAATGACCGCCTCCCTTAGCAACGGAAGTTCCGGTCCCAATTGTGGTCATAAGTCGAGGACTACCTGGAGAGAGGTGATAGGAATTATACCCAGGGTTTTTTTATCCCTTTTTTTTTAAAGGATCATAAACTGCACTTAGCACCACAAGTTTCATAGGAATTTCCTCGTGAAAAGGACCGTAGGGGTGAGACACTCAGATTTGGTGTCGTTTATACCGAGGGGCAGAATGGATGGTACTCTGTAGAAACGTCACCAAATCAGAGTCAGTTTATTTCTTGTGCTGTCGCCCCCATGCACCCCCACCTTGGTTCCCACCTCATCCTGAGTCCTGATGTGCTTGGTCTTGTTTGAGCTTACTTTGAGCCAAAGTAGTTTGTTTAATAATCCATGATGAAGCAAGGCATTGCTTCTTATGACGTGGGAACCACCCAGTATCTTAATGAGCTGGCAGCTCAAGTATTCCACTCCTGGGTTATTGGTCAGGCTTTCTTCATCTGTCCTCAGCCTGGCGCACTTCCAAATGGGGTGGACTACACTGCCCATAATATCCAGTAGCTTCTTATTGTTTTCCTCGATTTCTTTGCATTGTTCATTTAAGAAGGCCTTCTTATCTCTCCTTGCTATTCTCTGGAATTCTGCATTCAGTTGGTTATATCTTTCCCTTTCTCCCTTGCCTTTTGCTTCCCTTCTTTCCTCAGCTATTTGTAAAGCCTCATCAGTCAGCCACTTTGCTTTCTTGCATTTCTTTTTCTTTGGGATGGTTTTAGTTGCTGCCTCCTGTACAATGTTACGAACCTCCATCCATAGTTCTTCAGGCACTCTGTCTACCAGATCTAATCCTTTAAATCTATTCCTCACCTCCAATTTTACTTCCCCTTGAATATAAGAGAGCCAGTTTGGGGTCGTGGTGAAGGCAACAGGCTAGAAACCGGGAGGCTGAGAGTTCTAGTCCCGCCTTAGGCATGTAGCCAGCTGGGTGACCTTGGGCCAGTCACACACACACAGCCCTAGGATGGCAAACCAGGAGATTGAGAGTTCTAGTCCCACTTTAGGCATGAAAGCCAGCTGGGTGACCTTGGGCCAGCCACTTTCTCTCAGCCCTAGGAAGCAGGCAACGGCAAACCGCTTCTGAAAAACCATGCCAAGAAAGCTGCAGGGACTTGTCCAGGCAGTCTCCAAGAATCGGACACGATTGATTTAAAAAAAAAATAGTTTGGATGTTCAGAAGATGATTTCCAAAAGCTGTGGCCACTTTGAAGGCCGTTTCCCAGCATTGCATTTGCAAATATAGATATATTTCAGGCAGGCAGCACCAGAGGCTGCAAGGTGGCTGTGGGAGATTAAGTGATGTTTGTTCTCCCGCTTTCTTGGGCTTTATTTGTTTATTTTATACGTTTACTTTCTAAGTTTATTTTATTCATTTTTGATGGCTTGTAGATGGCTATGGAGTTTTTAACTGTTGCGGCCACTCCGAGTCACGTGTTTGTGAGACGGGCGGCTGATATGCTAAATAAATAAACATTGGCTGAAGTTGAAAAGGCACAGCTGGAAGTGGTTTAATATTTAGTGGAGAGTCCTTCACAAAATCCTCGGTCTGCAGGCTAGACTCAGGCTAGACTGAGGGAAAACAACCAGCAAGGAAACGACAGCAGAACACTTGCCTGATGTTGCTGAGAAAATGACACAGATGTGTGCATTAAGTCACCATGTTGGGGAAGACAGTATCTTTTAGAGCAGTGTTTCTCAACCTTGGCCGCTTGAAGATGGGTGGACTTCAACTCCCAGAATTCCCAGCAAGGCTGGCTGGGGAATTCTGGGAGTTGAAGTCCACCCATCTTCAAGCGGCCAAGGTTGAGAAACACTGTTTTAGAGGTTTGCAGAGGCATGGCAAGAAGCTTAGGAACATTTTCCTCCAAAGAAAACTTTGCAGAAGTTCCCTGAAAATATCTTTGGGGCGGGGCGGGGTACATAAATGTATACATAATTATATATAAATTATAAGTTTAATAATAAATAAACAAATATTTTCTTAATTTTATTTAAATTTTATTTTATTTAATTTTATTTAAGTAAATTTATTTAATTAATTCAATTTTATTTAGTTGAAAACATACATATAAATAAATAAATAAATATATTAATTAATTAATTAATTAATTAATTAATTAATGTTTATGTAACTCATTGCTACCAGACACAGCAGAAGCTCATGGGGCCAATCGTGTGTGTGTGTGTGTGTGTGTGTGTGTATGTGTATGTGTATGTGTATGTGTATGTGTATGTATATATATATATGTATTAAAAAAATAAACCCAGGATTGGCCCCATGAGCTTCTGCTGTATCTGGTAGCAATGAGTTCCAGAAGCTCGGCTGGGCCAATGAAAATCCCTCTCCTTTCCTACTGTCTTTCCTGCTGGGGCGATGGCCGTGGGGGTGGTGGAAGTTAAACCACCTTGTAATTAACTTAAAGCATCCTCTATAGCAGTCTTTCTCAACCTTTTGACCCTGGAGGAACCCTTGAAATATTTTTCAGGCCTCGAGGAACCCCTGCACATTCAGGCTCAAATAGAGGCCAGAAGTTACAAAATGATTCTATTCGTTTCATGGGTAGGCCTGTATCTATGCATTAACCATGTTCTTTAACAAAAAATAAAGAATGAAACTTACTACTTTAATGTCAAGTTGCCCGAATTGGAAATAATTTTCAAAATAAATCGTGATCTCCCAGGGAACCCCTAGTGACCTCACGTGGAACCCGAGGGTGCCACGGAACCCTGGTTGAGAAACCCTGCTCTGTAGGGTTCTCACAACATCCTTGGTCTTTAACCTGGCCCCGTTAAGATGTTTTGTGATGTCCAGAACCTCCAGGGGCACCAGGTTGGAGAAAGTTGACTTTTAAACCACCTTTGGACAGATTCATTCTTCTTCTTTCAAAAGTTTTTGCTTGGCGCCAGAAGAACTCCCAGGTTGATGTCTTTCAGGGAGAGAGAAGTCTTGGCTGGAAGCTCCCGCTTTGAAAAGGCCCCAACCCTGGTTCCTCGGCTTCCAGCGTGGGAGGGATTCTTGAACCTTGGCAAATGACCTCAGCATTTGGGAAAGATTTTAGGAGAACTGTTTGAGTCAGAACCACCTAGGGCAGGTCCACACAGCCTGCTTGTCCTTGATGCGAAGATGCCCCATGGATTGTCAGTGAGGCACATGAATGCTCCGTGTTTTCTCTGCCCTTTTTGAGAGTTGAAATCCACCCATCTTAAAAGCTGCCAAGGTCGGGAAATCCTGCTCTAGAGAGCTTGATTTCCGGCCGGTGGGTGTTTTGTGCCTGGCCAGGCTGATTTTGGAAAATCACCCCGTAGCCATTTTGTGAGTGTGCCCACCGTTGCCTGCAAAATTCCAATTGTGCCCCTTTTCCAAAAAGGTGGCCAAGCCTGAAATATCGGTCCAGGTGTGTATGTGTGCTGGATCTGAATGAGTTCGGAAGCAAAATGCATTTATTGAAACCTTTCAGGACCTTGGGATTTATCCCTATAACACTGACAGCCCCTGAATGTTTAAATACCGTTAATTTTTTAAAAAAATCAGAGACCCAGTTCTGTTCATCTCCTCTCTCTTAGAGAAAATATTGTTTCCACTTGGATCCTGCTCTTTCCACTCCGGCAAGATACCAGCTTCAAGATGCAGTTTTGAATGGCTCTTCAGCTGTGCTGCTGGCATTCCTTCATGAATTAAAAGAAAAGCAATTAACATTGTGAATAATTAATAATGGCAGAGCTAGGTGATTGCCTCTTTCATTTCCTCCTCCTCTCGCTGGCAAATCTAGGAACCGGTTTTCTGCACTTAAACCCAGACTGGGAACATTTGCAAACAGTAGAAGATGCTTAACTACAGGCCCAGCTGACTTTTACACTTGTGGAATCAGAGATAAGGGGAATCAGGCTATAGTCCATTGTTTTTGTCTTCTGGTGGAGTGTCGTGGTTAAGAGCTGAACCTGTCCCCCTGAAATTTGGCAGGATTCATACGGTATTTACTACTGGTGTGCTGAATCTCATTTTGTTAGCAGCCCCATAAAAAAAGGTCAAGTCCAACATTCAGACCTAGTAAAACTCTAATTGGTGTTGGAGAAGACTCCTGAGAAGACCATGGACAGCCAAGAAAACAAACTGATGGATCATTGAACAAATCAACCTAGAGTTCTCACTCAGGCACAAATGACCAGGCTCAAATTATCCTATTTCAGACACTTGATGCGATCCATAATGCTCGGAAAGGTGAAAGAAAAAAGAAGAGGGTGACCAGCCGTGGGGTGGATGGGCCTCAGTGACAGTGGTGGTGGGGGCACTGTTGAAAGACCACGCTGGACAGAAATCAACCTGGAGAAGGTCTTCATTTATTGGCGATCACTCGTAGCCGAGTAAGATTGTCTTCCAAAGGTAAAATTTTAACGGTGGATCCGTAAGTGGCTATAAAGGCCAATTCTGGATCCGCATAACCTCCCACAGTGAGGGCATAGGTTTCCGGGTGGGAGACGGTCATGATGAGGGTTTGCTTGACATGCCTTCCTTTTAGCTCTTTTCTCCCTTTCGCCCTGTACTCAAAGCTAATTTAAAAAAATGTAATATCAGCATTGAGAACTGGGAACTGAACTGGAGAAGGTCTATCTCTGTGGTTGCTAAGAGTCAAAACTGGCTTGATAGAGCATAACCATCAATCAATGCAAAGATCCAGCCCTCTGGAAAAGGTGCTAATGCTGGGAAAGGAGGAAGTAAAGAGAAGAAGGGATGATCAGCAGCAAGATGGACGGACTCCGTTACAGTGGTGATGGGGGCGCCGTTGGAAGACCTGAAAGACCAGGTTAGGGACAGATCGTCATGGAGTAAATCTGTGAGGTCGCTAAGAGTCAACCACAACTTGCTGGCACGTAATCAATAATCAAAACTCGGGGGGTTATTGTCTACGTTGGAATTTTCTTGGAGGAGAGAGCTGGTCCATGGTAGACCTCGTTCGAAAGGCAAGCCCATCATCACAGACCTTGAAAATGGCTTCCTTCCATTGATCCTTCCATTCGATCAAACTTGGAGCCAGTCTGTCAATTAACTCTAACTGGCAAAGTAACTCCAGTGTTCACAAGGTTGGTTTGGAAGGTTGGTCTTCCATGATACAGAGGAACTCTCCCTCCCCACCCCTGCAAAATGCTACCCCTCTCTTAGAAATCTCACATTCCTTCCATCCTTCCGGTGTAATTATGGACAACAGAAAAATGGGCTAGCGAATGCTCTTCTATAAAAGATCTGGCTGTTGGCATAGAAATCTAAATGTGTAAAAAGTCTTATTCATCAGATGGAGCTGTTTGGTGGTTAAGTGGGAAGGCAAGTGAAGGATTGGATGAGTAATGGAATTAAGTTGTCATGTCAGCATCTCTAGAACTAAATAGCACTTGGAGATTATGCCGCCAGCCAGAGATGAAAAGGAAGGAATAATTGGTTTGCAAACTCCTGTTTAAATATACCACACCATCTCAGAATTCCTGTTAAAAGTGGGGGGTCTGCATAAATTCCTCCCCACGTTGGAGGACAATTGCCTTCTCTATCACAGGCGTGCAGGATGTTCCCTTTCGTGTTCACTTATGCGCGTCGGCACCTAGGCATAGTTGAGCATTTGAGTGACACTTTAATAGGAACGGCCCCGCTTCCCACAAACAGCAGGCGGTCCTCGAATGCTGAAAGGGCGTTCAGCAGTTTGAATGTTTCTAAATATTCCATTTCAATTCAGCAGCAAGGAGGGGAGGGGGATGATGTAATAAGACAGCTAAGGCAAGATTCCAAAGCTGTCCATTTTGGAGGATTGAAAAATGACCGGCTGCTGTGGCTCGCTCGCTCGCTCGCTCTTCTTCTCCCCGGTTGCCTGGTTTGTTGGACGGATGCGGCAACTTCCTCTGGGCAGGGGGCTAATTTTATGACCTAAATAGATCATATTCAATAGCACATTATCGGAAAACGTTTCAGAAAAGAAAATTGCATCCTTCTCCCGAATCTGGCTTTGGCAGAAAATGGATTGAAATGTCTCTCAAAGAGACAATCAATATTAGTAGCTTAAACCACAATTGTATTAGTTGGTATAATGCACTGTTTTTCAAATTTGGCAACTTTAAGATGTGTGGACTGCAACTCCCAGAATTCCCCAGCCAGCATGCTGGCTGGGGAATTCTGGGAGTTGCAGTCCACACATCTTAAATCATGCTGGCTGGGGAATTCTGGGAGTTGCAGTCCACACATCTTAAAGCATGCTGGCTGGGGAATTCTGGGAGTTGCAGTCCAGACATCTTAAAGTTGCCAAGGTTGAAAAACACTGGTATAATGTATGAAAGAGGAAACCGGTTAGGGAAGTTCCCCTTCCGTTCTGCCTTCTGAGAGCTTTCCTGCTCATGGACAGGCAGGCAGACCTAGAGGGCCCCTATCCGTAATTTCTCTCCGTCATTCCTTTGGGCAGAAGGATGAAACCGCATTGACAAATCTTGAAAAAATGAAAGTTGCATCTTTCATTTTCAGCTGGAGCGCATGTGCATTTTTCTGCACGTTTGGCAGAGTCTGCATATTTCCACAGTTTGGGGAAGTGTGGACCTGGCCATTGGTATCTGGAAGCTGTGGCTTATGAACTTCCGTGCCAGCCAGTTAAGCACGCCATGACTTACTTGACCCGAGGTGTGAGTCATGCCCATGTGTGTACGAAGTCAGCTAATTTCTGGGTGCCAGTGTGCTGCCATGAGAAGTTTTGGGATTAGGGTGTAGACATTTCACTTTCTGTGCACGTTTAATGCAAATATTACAGTAATTGGTGGGGTTGAAGCAGAGAAGATGGACGGGTGGGTAAGGAATCTTAATGAGGCTGAGGCCACATTTCTGCAGCTATTTCACTTTGGAGATGAAATGAGTGGCCGGAATGGCATAGAGTTGGCCAATTTATTAGCTCATAAAACTGACACTGTTACATTGGGGTAAGAATTATGTTTCCTTGAGTCAAAGCTGCAGAGAATAAATGCTGGCTCTGGGGTTTGCAATGCTAATAGATCCCTTCCAGTTCTCATTAATTTTGTCCTTTCCCCCCCAATAAAGACAGGGGCCTCTGTAATACTGCAAGAGACAGGAGACATAAAATTTTGAAAAAAGATATAGCTGGGGTGGGCAAGGGTTTGATGGTTTGCTTGCAGCTGGCCAACGGCAGGGACCTCTGAGATCGAGGATCAAGATCGGGAAGAAAATGTACGTAGCTGCCTTGTCCTTCTAGAGCAGTGTTTCTCAACCTCAGCAACTTTTAAGATGTGTGGACTTCAGCTCCCAGAATTCCTCGGCCAGCATGTGTGGACTTCAACTCCCAGAATCCCCCAGCCAGCATGTGTGGAGTTCATCTCCCAGAATCCCCTAGCCAGCATGTTCCAATTACATGCTTGCCTGAAGGAATGCTCCCTTTGTCACACAAAATGTTTATTTGTATCTGGTAAACCCGCATGTGTGTGTGGGAATATGATGGTTGGATTTCCTGAAATGCTATTTTTCTATATGCTGGGGGAAAATTATGACGCAGAAGGCATTCAACTGCCCTGTTCTATCTTTTTTCCTAAATAATTGTTTTGCATTATAAAATTTGAATAGTACATTATAAAATACAGATGTTAGCTGGGTATGGTGGTATTTGGGCAATATAAACTAGAAATTGTTAACACTATGAGGGTTTGGATGTTAAACCTTTAAAGACAAGGAGAAAAAAGTTTATGTTGGTGTTAAATATAATTTCTGAAATGTTAAACTTAAGGTGGCTTGAATGGTACAATTACACCTAAGTATGGCCTTGATAGACAACTGCAAAATATGTTAAAATACTTCATATTTTATTCCAATATATTCCATTATATATTCCATCTTTGAGCTTAATGCTTAATACTAAGGTCTCCGCTGTGTTGTTATTTATTATTTTTTACAAATGTTTAAAAAAAAAGAAAGGAAAAAGTACTTGGAAAGGTAGATACAGTATGTATTTGATTTCTAACTTCCCCCTTTATACTCTGACCGATTTGCAGTTTTTATAAACATTTAGACCAGTGTTTCTCAACCTTAGCAACTTTAAAATGTGTGGACTTCAACTCCCAGAATTCTCAGCAATGGCCATGCTGGCTGGGGAATTCTGGGAGTTGCCAAGGCTGGGAAGCAGACTGGCAGAGGGTGTCTAAAAGATTTAGGCAGTATACTTTCTTAGCTCTGTCTCGAGATGCTGGAGATTGAAGTTATTTTGAATAGAAATAGATTTAATGCACAGCATTAAAGCCCTTCTCTGGATCTGCCTGACTATCTTGTGTCCCTTCACTATACTGCAGGGGTAGGCAACGTCAGGCCCGCGGGCAGGGCTCCCACCTGCAACCCCCTCCCCTTCCACGCGATTGACTCCCGCCCACAAACCCCGCCCCCCAGTGCTTGTGATTGGCTCCCGCCCACAAACTCCGGCCCCCGGTCCACGGAAATCCCAGAAACCCCGCCCCCCCGGTCCCCGGTTATAAATATCCAAATGGCCCTTGGCAGAAAAAAGGTTCCCCACCCCTGCTATACTGTAATAAATTTGTCTCTTTTTTTTTGTGTCTTCACAGTGGGAACGCCTCTGGTTCTTAATCCTCACCTTTTCTTTCTTCCTAACCCTGATCTGGTTCTATTTCTGGTGGGAAGTTCACAACGACTACAATGAAATCAACTGGTGAGTCGAAAAAATACTAACCGTGGCCCCGTAACCCCTAGTGTGTAATGCACCTTTCCCCAACCAGATGCCCTCCAGATGTGGTGGACCCCCTGGAAAGGATGAGAGTTGAAGCCCAGCGCATCTCTGGTGAGAACCTAGCTGGAGAAGCTGGTTAAATAATGATAAAAGGCTTGGTTTTCTCCGTGGATCTGGTTTGCATTCATGAAAAAGCTCAGACACATGCAGTAATGTGAACAGTCTGCAAAGATTTCTCTTGCCACGGATTCGAGTTGGAAGAGCAGAAGAAACAGCACTTCGTCACACCAGGCATTTAAGTGTATCTGCAGCAGATGCTGACTCCTCTTTCCTCTTTTGTGCCTTAAACCGTTTCCCATTCGGACTACTGCAGCGCCATCTCTGCAGGGCCAGCCCTTGAAAGCTGTTTGGAAAGTGCCGCTGGCTGGCGATGGACGGACGTTTTTCCAGCACTGTCTTTATTGACATTGTCAGCTGGTCTTGGACAAATTGTGTTGGCTGCCCTTTGTTCAAGGTGGTGGTTGAGCATGTAAAGTGTGCAGTCATAAATTCCATTGGAGTGAATGTGGAAGTTCAGTTTCAGGAACACAAACAACTAACATTAAAGCCCAGTCAGCGTTCTGAATTCCCCAGGCAGGAAGATCTGCTTAAAAAACCCAACCCGGGTCTGAAAAAAAGGTCCACAGCTGAACGTTCCCTACAAACAACAGGGATTACCTTTTAAAAAAGAAGCTTATCTTAAGGAAATGTGCCAGGCCTGTTAAAAGCTTGCATCAACAAAAGTAGGGTGTCAGAGGAAAGAAGAGGAATAATTTGCATTTTTCATGAAATGTTCTTAAAGGAATTTGTGTTAACGCTGCTATGAATTAGCGTCTGTTGCTAGGTGTGGTGAATTTAGGAATTTTTAAATGATTTTTAATGAGGTTTTAAAGAATTTTTTGTAATTCTGCTCATCCTAGCAACAGGGAATTTGGATGTGTACTGAGAAATACCAGTACTGGCCTACTAACTTGAACATTCTGGGTTTTTCTTTTTTTTGTAAGTTCCTAATCTAGTTTTAAAGTTTTAGGAACTCCTGTACTAACCAGTGCTTGCTCAATTTCCCAGCCCAGTCAGGGTACAGATATAAGGAATTGGCATCTATGGGACAATTTATTTCAGTTTAAAACGATTTGGCAGCTTCAGTGTGGCCAGAGATCTTGCCTTCAGCCTGACATAGCGAGAATCAGTGTTTAGATAGTGTTTCTCAACCTTGGCAACTTCAACTCCACACGTCTTAAAGTTGCCAAGGTTGAGAAACACTATTTAGATCATATCTCTGTGCCAGTAATCTTTGGATTTCAGTTACGGAATTTTCTCTCCTAGTAATTGATAAACACCGCGACTGACGGCTGGTTTGGTTGCATCCAGACCGTTAATTCTAAGGCTTGTGCCCATGTGTTTAAGCTGAAATTTTTGATTCATGGGTTGGATCTTTTAGCTGCAGCCTTCTTCCACCCATTCTAAAAACCGCATTATCCATCTTGGCCTTATCCAGAGGAGGAAGACAGGATAGTAATCTAAGTTAAAAACACCGCATGTGTCTTTATGGTCGGACTTAGGAGGTGCGTGAAGATGACGTGACATTAAAAATAAGGCCAAGAACTGCAATTAAATAATCAGGGAAGAAATAGTAAACAGGGAAGGGCCTTAATTACAGCAAAGCTTGCGGGGAAAGGAGGAAACGCTGCCTCTCGAAAGCTTGGATCCTTTCTCTTGCATCCTCCTGTTTCTCAAATTGATTGCTTCTGAGTTTGCAGGGAGTTTGAAGAGGCAATCAGAACTGAGCCAAACTCGATCTCATGGCTTGGCTCCTGCATTTGGTTGTAAAATGCAAATTGCAGCTCAAACTGAGGCATGTCCACAATTTTGACAATGAAATGGAAACTTTAGGGCAGAGCTTTCCAAACTGTGTGTCGGGCCACGTTAGTGTGTCGGCTGCAGTGTCTGGGTGTGTCGTGGCTGCTGCTTCCTCCGAGCCCTGCCAGGATTCCGCGTAGGTCCTAGTGCCTGCCTTGTGCCTGGCTGCCTCCAAACCTGACCTGCCAGGATTCCGCGCAGGTCCTAGAGCCTGCCTTGTGCCTTGCTGCCTCCAAACCTGCCCTGCCAGGATTCCGCGCAGGTCCTAGTGCCTGCCTTGTGCGCGGCTGCCTCCAAACCTGCTGTGATTCCGCACAGGTCCTAGTGCCTGCCTTGTGCCTTGCTGCCTCCAAACCTGCTGTGATTCCGCACAGGTCCTAGTGCCTGCCTTGTGCCTTGCTGCCTCCAAACCTGCCCTGCCAGGATTCTGCGCAGGTCCTAGTGCCTGCCTTGTGCCCGGCTGCCTCCAAACCTGCCCTGCCAGGATTCCGCGCAGGTCCTAGTGCCTGCCTTGTGCCCGGCTGCCTCCATACCTGCCCTGCCAGGATTCCGCGCAGGTCCTAGTGCCTGCCTTGTGCCTGGCTGCCTCCAAACCTGCCCTGCCAGGATTCTGCACAGGTCCTAGTGCCTGCCTTGTGCCTTGCTGCCTCCAAACCTGCCCTGCCAGGATTCCGTGCAGGTCCTAGTGCCTGCCTTGTGCGCGGCTGCCTCCAAACCAGCCCTGCCAGGATTCCGCGCAGGTCCTAGTGCCTGCCTTGTGCCTTGCTGCCTCCAAACCTGCCCTGCCAGGATTCCGCGCAGGTCCTAGTGCCTGCCTTGTGCCTTGCTGCCTCCAAACCTGCTGTGATTCCACGCAGGGCCTAGTGCCTGCCTTGTGCCTTGCTGCCTCCAAACCTGCTGTGATTCCACGCAGGTCCTAGTGCCTGCCTTGTGCCCTGCTGCCTCCAAACCTGCTGCGATTCCGCACAGGTCCTAGTGCCTGCCTTGTGCCTTGCTGCCTCCAAACCTGCCCTGCCAGGATTCTGCGCAGGTCCTAGTGCCTGCCTTGTGCCCGGCTGCCTTCAAACCTGCCCTGCCAGGATTCCGCGCAGGTCCTAGTGCCTGCCTTGTGCCCGGCTGCCTCCACACCTGCCCTGCCAGGATTCCGCGCAGGTCCTAGTGCCTGCCTTGTGCCTTGCTGCCTCCAAACCTGCCCTGCCAGGATTCCGCCCAGGTCCTAGTGCCTGCCTTGTGCGCGGCTGCCTCTAAACCTGCCCTGCCAGGATTCCGTGCAGGTCCTAGTGCCTGCCTTGTGCCTTGCTGCCTCCAAACCTGCCCTGCCAGGATTCCACGCAGGTCCTAGTGCCTGCCTTGTGCCTTGCTGCCTCCAAACCTGCTGTGATTCCACGCAGATCCTAGTGCCTGCCTTGTGCCCTGCTGTAAGAGTGTGTTGCGAAATGATGCATGTCTAAAAAGTGTGTCACCAACATGAAAAGTTTGGAAAGCTCTGTCGTAGAGACGTAGGCACCCTGCAGCATAAAGCAAGGAATCCTGGCAGGGCAGGTTTGGAGGCAGCGAGGCACAAGGCAGGCACTAGGACCTGCGCGGAATCCTGGCAGGGCAGGTTTGGAGGCAGCAAGGCACAAGGCAGGCACTAGGCCCTGCGTGGAATCAGCAGGTTTGGAGGCAGCGAGGCACAAGGCAGGCACTAGGACCTGCGCAGAATCCTGGCAGGGCAG
>JALMGJ010000045.1:375000-387500 GCA_023362775.1 Charina bottae | reverse complement strand
GGTGGGAGCAAGGATTTCCTACCTGTTTCCACCCTGTCATTTTGGTCTGACTCCTGTGGTGGACATGGATTCCGCAAGGCTGTGGCCGACAATCTAAGTGCCTGTGATGTAAGCAGGAGCCGTTCGGCGTAGTGGTTCGAGGTACCAGGCTAGAAACCGGGAGACCGGGAGTTCCACTCCAGCCTTGGGCACGAATCCAGGTGGGGGACTTTGGGCCAACCACTTGCAAAAATGCTGCCGAGAAAAATGCAAGGACCTGTCCGTGTAGCTTCCAGGAGTCAAGACCAACTGAAAGGCACCCCACCCCCAATAGATATAGGAAAGGCACGTCGCCCCTCTGGAGGCTGATGAGGAGGCAAATGCAGAACAGGGCATCATGCAGAGACCAAATCCCTAGAGCTGGGATTTCAAGGACCTTGAAGGAATCTTGCAACTACTGTATATCACAGGATTGTCTGACCTCTGCAGAAATATCTCCACAGCCCAGATTTCTCTGCTCCACTAGAGAACCACCCTTGCATTAGCACATTCTTCCCCAAATTTAATGGGAATCTCCTTCCCTACAAATCCCAGTCATTGGTTTGAATCATGCTGCTTGGAGGGAAGGGAAATCATTCTGCTTCGTCTTCTGCACAATAGCCCGTGGGTGTAGAGGGCAGAGGGAGTGGCCTTGAGGGACAAGAGGAAGAGTCGCTACCAAGACAACGGGCAGATAAAAGAGGACTGAGTCCAAGGCAGGAATGTAATGTGTGTAAATGTCTCTGACAAGCCCCTCCCTAGTTCTCACAAAGATACAGGTAGTCCTCGACTTACGACCATTTCTTTAGTGACCATTCAAAATTATGACGGCACTGAAAAAAGTGACTTATGACCAGTCCTCGCACTTACGACTGTTGCAGCGTCCCTGCGCTCGCATGATCAAAATTCAGGCGCTTAGCAACCATCATGTATTTACGATGGTTGCAGTATCTTGGGGTCACGTGATCGCCATTTGCGACCTTCCCAGCTGGCTTCCGACAAAGTCAATGGGGAAGCCGGATTCGCTTAATAACCATGTGATTCACTTAACGACCACTGCAAAAAAGGTGGTAAAATCGGACGTGACTCACTTAATGACTGCCTCACTTAGCGACAGAAGTTCTGGTCCCCATTGTCATAAGTCGAGGACTACCTGTAAAGGGAGGGAGGGGGAAGCATATTCAGACTTGCATTATTCTGTTACTATAACTTTACAATAAAAGTACTATTGGCCTACACCAGAGCTTTCCAAACTGTGTCTCGCGACACAAAAGTGTGTCGCCACACACAGACTGGTGTGTCGCCACACAACCCGGAAGCGTTGATCATCATCAGCGCTTCCGGGTTTTCCCGCGGTGACACACCAACTGCAGCGCACAAAACCTGAAAGCGGCAGCAGCGCTTCCGGGTTTTTGCGCGCTGCTGCACTTCCGGGTTTTCCCGCAGCGACACACCAACGTCGGTTGGTGTGTCGCCGCAGGAAAAACTTTGGAAAGCCCTGGCCTACACGATACTAGATTCCTAGCCTGATCCACCTTGAAGGGCTGAAAATGGGGTAATGGAAGGGCCAACAGTTGAAAACTGATTTAATTCATTGCAGCCTTGTAGAACTGGCTCTCGGATCCATGTGAATGCTGTTTTTTCCTTTTACTTCCCCTATCTTTCTCTTGTTATCATTAGCTGTCCAGGAACTAACACTTGCCTGCTTTTAACATTTGCTAATAATTTTTGTCCCACCCTAGGCAACTGCTCCCTTTCTGCATCTAGGAGCCCTTGTGGCTGTCACCGCTCTGTCTTGGTTAGTGTCCGGGCAATTTGCAAAAGCAGAAAGAGCCGGTGAGTAGAACCAGGGTCCTTATTCAGCTGGAAAAATGGAATAACCGGGAAGGGAAAGGACAGATAAAGGACAAAACAAGGGTCACATCTCCACGATGCAAACTCTACCCCTTTTGTAGGTGTGTCGTGATGTCACACATACACCCACACACATAGGTAAGAGAAGGAGCATGCATCGCGACACTGCAGCGCTCATTTTGTCGTTTGGACAAAATTGTTGAATTCTGCAGATGCCTCTGATGTGACCCTGAGAGAGATGCTTGGGGGAGACTTAACCAGGCTTTGGAGAGCCAGAGAAATTTTTGTTAAATTTTCTTTCTGTGATGCAGGCATAATGCTTTATGGAGAAGGAAAATAAAGATTAAGGGAGCCGGGCTGAAAAGTACAGAGTCCTCGACTTATGATCACAATTGGTACCAGAACTTCTGTTGCTAAGCGATGTGATCGTTAAGTGAGTCACACCCGATTTTACAACCTTTTTTGCTGTGGTTGTTAAGCGAATCACTGCGGTCAATAAGCGAATCTGGCTTCCCCCACTGACTTTGCTTGCCGGAAGCCCCCTGTGAAGGTTGCAGATGGCGATCACATGACCCTGGGATGCTGCAACCATTGTAAATACATGCCAGTTGCCAAGCACCTGAATTTTGATCATGTGACTGTGGGGAACGCGTGATGGTCATAAGTGCGAGGACCGGTCGTAAGTCATTTTTTCAGCGCTGTTGTACCTTTGAACGGTCATTAAATGAATGGTCGTAAGTTGAGGACTACCTGTAGGATTTAAATTGTACATTTAGCTAAAGCAGAATTGATTTCATTTTTGCTTAACGTGTTGGACAAGCCGTCGTAGCTTGTAAATCATGATTTACGGTTTAGTGTCTTGTGGAAAGCTAGCCAATGTGGTTTATTCAGTACACCTTGGTTAAACCAGTGCACCAAATGTGCTATTTGTATCCAGCCCGGGTAATACCCTGCAGCCTATTTTCTTAACGTTCATCATGATAAGGCCATTGGCATCCAATAGAGGCCCGATGACATCACGGGCATCATGTCATTGTGCCGCTGAAGCACATGACATCATCTCTCCCCCCCTCCCATTAAAGGGGACACCGGCCTGTAAGGCTGGATTTGCCCGTGTATTTTGGGCTGTATCTTTGTGTCTACGTGAGTTAGAAACGTGTGGGGGGTTTTGTTTAAAAAAAAAAAAAAAGCTGAGATTGACAAGCAAACTGAAATCCGTGCCTGATTAAATCCCAAACCTTCCAGATGCAATAGTACGAAGTCGGTATCTATATTACAAAGAGAATTGTGGATTTTCAATTTCTTGGTTTCTTTTTCTGAGGGCCGGGGGATATTGCTTTGCTTATGGCCTTGTTAAGTTTTCTCCTTCCGAACGATGCTTTGATGCCCTTGTGGGGAACATCTCCTGCAATCAATAACCGCCGGCTGTAGTTTAGATACATGAGAAAACATCATGCGGTTTGCTCTTAAGAGGCCCAGAAGCTGCAAAGGTTTCCTGGATGCTAGAAAGCCTTTGCCTGTGGCACATGGAGGGAGGATGAAGCCAGGAAGGAGGAAATGTGTGGAGACACCGTAGGGAAGAAATAGGCAGACCATTCAACGTTCGGTAAATTAAAATGAGCAGATACTCCCAGCACTTCTCTTTCCATGCTGAGGCTTGCTGCCTTAAGCGTTCTCAGCCGCCCCTGGCTAGAGGCTGTCGTCATAATTCCTTTTAATTCTGATTCAGCCCGTCAGGACTGGAGCAGAAATGAAGTTTTGTGGGTTTTTTTTAAACTGCATTCGCAAACGCAATGTTTGCAAAACTATAGCAGGTTTCAAAGGAAGGATTCATGGAGCAATGCAACCCTAAAACTAAAAAAAATTAAAAATGTATTACCTATGACTTCTATGCCTTTTACAGAACTGCAAAACACATAAGGTTGCATGTGAAACCTTCAGCAGAGGGGTGTTGAGTGTCAGGAAGCAAATGTGGAAAAACTAGGGTGAGAAAGATGCAGCCTGCTTAGCCATGGACAGAAAAGAGCAAACAAAGGCCATTATTCTAAAGCAGCAACACAAGAAGAGATCAAACTACAGATAGTCTTCGCTTAACAACCATTTGTTTAGTGACGGTTCGGACTTACGACGGTGCTGAAAAACCAACTTACGACTGGTCCTCACACTCACAACTGTCACAGCGTCCCCGCGGATCATTTGGGCGCTTGGCAACCGGTTCATATTTATGACCGTCGCAGCATCCCGTGGTCACATGATTGCCATTTTCGACTTTCCCAGCCGGCTTCTGGCAAGCAAAATCAATGGGGAACCAAGTGATTTGTTTAATGACCATATGGTTCTCTTAGCGCCCTCAGTGGTTTGTTTAACAACCACTGCAAAAAAGTTTGTAAAATTGGGTCAGATTCGTTTAATGACTGCTTCGCTTAGCAACCAAAATTCCAGTCTCAATTGTGGTCATTAAGTGAGGACTACCTGTACATCTTAGCAGCAAACTGGGAATGAAATGATTGTAGCACTTTTATGTGCTGGCATTCACCCTCATTTGCATTTTGCAGTAGAAATTGAATTGAATTGAATTGAATTGAATTGAATTGAATTGAAATTGCAACTTCTGGAGAATAATATTATTTGGAATTAGGATTTTCTTCCCAGAAAGGGAAAACATGTGGAGATGACTTGGATAGGAACAGGTACCGAAAATGATCTTTGTTGACAGGGGGAACCATGGAAGCCTATGAGAAGAAAACCCAAGGGCCTTTTGGGGAAGAGTGGGGCAGGTGGGTTGGGGGTGGGCGAGTCTCCCCCAAGAAAGAGAAAAAAAATCAGTGCTACGGGAAAAATTGAGAACAAGGTTCTGCTGGAAGTGGGAAAGGGTACAGATTGTCCTTCTCCAAGGCATTCTAGATGGAATGCCTCTTCTGGCAACCTTCTCAGGCCTGGACATTCTTGGGAGATGTGGAACGGTCCCCCAAATTTCCAGCTAACATGGTCACAACTATGATTTCTGGGACTTGATGTCCATGCAAATACCCAGGAAGGTTGTTGAATGTCCAGGTAAGGACTGAGTTGCTTGTTCCTCTTTTTTGAAAGTGCTCCGGTCTTTGGAGACCAGTCTCATCCTCTCTCTCTTTGATGTCTCCCGTGTTTCTCCCTCCAGCTTCCCAGCTGCTGATGTTTGGGACCTACTTTGCAGTTGTCCTTGTGCTTTACCTGGTGCCCCTCACGATCTCTTCCCCTTGCATCATGGAAAGGAAGGACCTCGGGCCCAGGCCGGCTATTCTTGGCCACCGTGGAGCACCCATGGTAGGTAGGCCTCCTTCCATTGTTTGCTCCCTCCTCCCCTTGAAGCGCAGACGAGATTGAGCACCACTTTCTGCCGCCTATTGACTGTCTCACGGCGGGGGATCCACTCAAAGACGTGAAAGTGAGTGAAAGATCCCCAAGGATTCTGCGCAGGGGTGACCCCGAAGAATTCAGGGCTGACCAGTGGGGTTCTTCTCCACGAAGAGTAATGCCTTCCGCCTATGGGAACCCTTCCACCTTTGTGCTGTTGATTTTCTGTCAGAGTGCGCGCGGTGGAGCGGCCTGCTCTATTTTCCAAGACGCCAGTGATTCACGTTCTATGCAGTAAATAGACACTAAAGCGGAGATTAGATAAAATAGCCTATTTACTTTATATACATACGTATTACAGAACACATCCATACCGGTAACAAATGATACAGCGATGAGAAGTTACAGCAAACGAGAAGAAAGAATACCAGATATTCTCTGCTTATATACATAAACTGACCAATCACATTATAGGTCACTCTCATCATCTGCCACACCCAGCTAAATGATAGCACCTGCAGTATGAGTCATACACTGCCACATCATCCCTACAACAATGGCTGCTAATTGGGTGACTTGCAGAATAATTCCCCTCTCACCTAGATATCAAGCCTCTCCAGTATAATTTATCTAACTGTAAATTCCTGGGTATATACAAACCCCAACATTTTTCGTACAAGGAGAGGAAAATTACCACCGTGCTGAAATTCACCATTTTACCACCATTTCAGACGTACTGTTGGGTGCGTGGCTTCAGAAGCCATCCGTGGCTTGTGGCTGCCCATCTTTGTGGCAGGCAATGGGCGTGCTTTGACAGAAGTCCGCTTTCTTCTTAGCTACAGCTGCTGAGAGTTTTTTTCTCGGCTTGGTCATTCATGTGCAGATGTTCCTAAGGTCACAGCACAGAAGGTGTTACCTAGGCAGGTAATGAAATGTCTGCCAATGACAAACTGAGCTCAAGAATTATTGCCATCTGGCGTGCCAACCCTGGGCTACGTTCTTTCTCTTCCATCTCAGCTTTTTCCATATGCCTCAGCTGGGAGAGGGCATTCTGGAGACAGATGTTTCCCTTACAGGAGAAAGGTGATAGCTTTATTACCTTGACCTCCCCAGCAGTTTTTCACAGCTCCTGCCAGCATCAGTCAAGGATCCAGGACAAAAAGGCAGATATTCTGTATTTGCCTGCATGTTTGGAAGAGGCTTTGAAGCGCTTTTCCAATGTGTGACCGCTTCACTTGTGTGCTTTGCAAATCCTTTCCTTCCATCCCAACCATGTGTATTTACTTCCCAACCTCATTATGTTAAAACGAAGCTTTAAGCTGTCCACCAACCTAATTCTCTTAAAAGGGGTGCTTCTGTTTCATACGAATATTGGTTGAGCTTTGGCTTCGAATGAACATAAGGGAGTTGCATGGGCCACTGTTGTAAAACAAGGAAAGGATCGACTCTGTAATTAAAAATCTAAAGATGCTCCATTACACAAAATAAAGGGCGAGGGGGAGGGCTTTTATTTTGCTTTCAATTGAATTGACCTTGGAGCACCCCTACCGTCATCCAGATTTGGAAAGAGAATGTCTATTTTTATGCAGAGAAGCAGGAGGTTTTTGAATGAATGTGGCTGTCCTTGTAGGAAGCGGATCTCCCATTATTTCTTGGTCAACCAAGGAGTGCGGTGGCTTCATTATCAGGCCCCCCTTATGTGGGGATGTGATAGGCCACCAAAGACACCAAATTGGGGGTGATGATGCTTAGAGCCTCCAATGTATGTTGGCGTATAAGTCAACAGCAGATGCAGGATAAATTTTGAGTAGCTGGAGAGCACATTAAAAACAATCAGGAATTGGTGGTAGTGTCACCAGTGGAATATGATTCTTAGCTCCTGGAATCTTTGGGCAAGGGGTGGAAAGGAATTCTGAGAGTTGAAGTCCACACATCTTAAAGTTGTCAAGGTTGAAAAACACTCTCTTAAAATGTTGGAAAACCCCTTGCAAAATGACTTCTGTCTGTCTCCAATTTTGGAGTGTGGTTCCCAACATGGGCAGCATTCAAGTTTAAATAATAATAATAACAACGGCGGCGGCAGCAGCAAATAGAAGTAGAACAACTGTGGCAAAAGAAAGCAAAGATAGTACCAATAGTAATAGGTGCCTTGGGTACAATTCCAAAACATCTGGAGCACCCCTTGAACACCACCAGCGTTGACCAAATCACCATCAGTCAATTGCAAAAGGCAGCTTTACTTGGAACAGCTTCCATCCTGCGACGATACCTTTAATGTTATTAAACAACAACTTCTGCCTATCCCAGGTCCTTGGGTAGGACTCGAGAGGTGGACAGAAATGTCAAATCCAGTCTAAACATCTGGCTGACTCTGCGATCCACCATAATAATGTCATCACTTGAAATCTTGCAGAGCCCTCAAGTCAACAG
Organism: Charina bottae; assembly: GCA_023362775.1. Lineage (NCBI taxonomy): Eukaryota > Metazoa > Chordata > Lepidosauria > Squamata > Charinaidae > Charina > Charina bottae. The sequence continues at coordinate 379,865 of JALMGJ010000045.1, read as the reverse complement.
AAATAGCAAACCCCTGGGTTAGAGGCTGTGTTTTCTGTTGCTTTGTGTTTGTTTTCTTGAGTTTGTTGTTTATTATTATTCCCCCCCCCTCAAAATAGCCCTGAGTTGTATGAATGAGAAAATCAGGGAAACCGCTCAGAAGGATTTACACTGAGTAAGTCCTTCGTAGCCTCTCCGAAATACATCTACCCCTCTCATGTTTAACATAGGAGTCAGCGATTGGCAAACCTTCGGCATGCCTGGTGCCCTTTCTCAATTTGGCATGATGACCCAGGCACCCTCTTAATTTTATCTAATTATTTGAACTCCTGGAAGACCTCACCCCCAAGATGCTGCACAACAGTTGCCAAATCTTGCACAATTTCAGCCTTACTTTGCAAAGTTTTGATGTTCTCACGTGGGATGGCCCAAATATCACGAGATCACCTGGTCTCGCAAACGTCCTGCTGTCTGAAACTTTGGATATTCGTTTTGATTTAGTTTTGGAAGTCTGTGGACCCCACGGAGAGGTGGGCCCCCTGCTGCCAACTTCTGCTCTGCGGTTTCCAAACCTCACATTAATGGCCCAGTGGAGACTTCCAGAAATTAACATGGGGCTTCTCTGCTGGAATGGCAGCTGAACAGAGGCTCAGAAATCTGCCTCCCCCCCCAGTCTCCCCAGTTTATAACTCAGTGGCTTGGATGGGTTTCCGATCAAGTGATGCAAATCTCTTCCTTCCGCAGTGGAGTTTTAACCGGGCTGACTTAACTCAGACATGGCACGCTGCAGGCTTCAAAGGGCCCTCAAGCTTTTCCCCACGTTATTTCATGTAACTCCCCCTTCCTTTTTATGGATCAAAAAGGCATTTTTGCCACTTACCGTCGATTGGCCCAGCTTGGAGCAAAGGAAAATGAGTGCAACGCTAACCCTGCATTTAACTTACTATAATCTTTCCAAATTTGGGAGATACCTTTTTCCCCCCTCCATTTCTGAAATGAAAATATATAATTATTTTTGGGTTTTTTTTTAATATTTTTACTTGTCAGCCGCCCAGAGCGGTTGGGAGTCGGGCAGCATACAAATTTAATAGACAAATATTCAAACTAACTATAAGAAGGAGATTGCAAATTTCTGTTATTATAGCCGATCTCAATAAAAGTAAGTTTGTTTGTTTGTTTGTTTGATTGATTGATTGATTGATTGATTGATTTCTATAGCCGCCCATCTCAACAAGTGACTCTGGGCGGCGTACAATCATAAAAACATAAAACAATTAAAACTATACAAAACAAACACAGTTGCAATCGAAATTATTCAACCCCCATTGCAAATCAGGTTTATTGTCAAAATTTACAGACTTTTACAAATTTCCCGCCGTCTCTTTTACAGCCTGAGAAACCAGGGAGGGTCCCTCCTGAGCCTGTTTCTCCTCCCATTATGCAGCTGCGGGCTATGACCCCTCTTATCTGACCCTTCCCTTGGCAGCGTCTCTTCGCCCCGTCTCCCAAGGTCTTTCCCACATACCATAACAAGGACTGAGGAAATTATTAAAAACAGAGCTATTGAAGAGGGCTCTGGATATCTGTATGCGACCTTCTAGTTTGTTTGTTTGTTTATCATATTTCTTTCCTGCCCATCTCGTATTGCAACGACTCTGGGCGGTTTTAGTTATTTCTATCTTGTCATCTTCTCCCCACCCCTTTCTTGTTAGAACTTACATTTTCTTATTTGATATATAACGTTTTTATTGAAAGTTTTTACATATATAAAAGATAAATGGAAAGAAAAGAAATAAGAAAAAGAGAAGAAAGAAAAAGAATGTGAAGAGCCAAACAGAAAAAAAGAAAGAACTTATATTTTCAATGTGATTTTGTGATTTTAACTTTGGACCATTTTATTGGATTGACAGCGTGAACGCTGAATGTTTTAGTACAAATGACTAATTACTAATAATTGTAACCCACCAAGAGTCGACTGATTGTGGTGGCCAAAATCAAATAAATAAATAAATACGTTTTAAGGGTTCCTGGATCTTGTTCCCTGCAACCTTCTGCTTCTCCCTAAAATGTCCAGGAAAGTCTGGCTGGTTTTTGAACCTTCTCAGAGGAGCAGATGAGTTTGGTGAAGCTCCTATATTGAAGCTTAATATCGGAATGATTTTGGATAATTTCTCAGTTCTCAGAGTTTGTCCGTCCAAATCTGTTTTTTAAAACACGGTTGGATAGCTGATGTTCATATTTTACCCTGTTGTTTGGAACCATGTCCAGTTTGGCTTCTGGTGGGTAGGAGTAAAAAATCCAATTTATTCTCTCTCTTTCTTCTCCAGCTAGCACCTGAAAACACTCTGATGTCCTTCCAAAAAGCCGTTGAGCAGAAAGTCTACGGTGTGCAGGCAGATGTGATGATAAGGCAAGTCTCTCTGCTTGTCCTCCAGGGCCAAGAAGATGGTTTTCCCGTTTTTCATTTCGAAATTCCCTGCCCTGGTTTACGTTCTAAGTTCTGTGCTGCTGTCAAGCCCCTAATAGCAGAGATTCACAGTGACTCTGATCAGTTGGGTTTACTATCAATAGAGTAAGGGTCTCAGAGGGTGAATCTTGGAAATTCGAACAAGCTCAAACTCAAGCAATCATTTATTGGTGGATTCATTAAGGGGAGGTCCCTAAGAGTCCATTTGGACCTCCTTTTCCTAGAATGCAGGGCCAAAGGACTCTCGGCCCCTTTCCCAGATGACTGACATTGTAAAATCTATCTGCTCATTGTGAATAATGCTTTGAGGTACTCCCAGCTCCAGAGACCTCTCTTACATTGGCCCAGTTGATTAGATTTGTAGAGACAGGAATGCTATTTGGGACCTGGCAACCACAATGCCATTTTAGCAGTCGATGAAGAGGATTCAAGCTTCTGAGCTGCACAGAATCCTTTAGCAGGCTGGACAAAAGTGAGCAAGCTTTCTTACGCCCCCTTAGATGCCTGGTTTGAAGTGGATTCTGAGGATGGAAGAGAAGGACCCTGAGCAAGCATGACTCCATCTCTTTTAAGCCAACGCTACTCTAGCTCCCCAGGTGCCCTCACCTGAAGGTTGGATGGCAAAGTTCAGGGGACATCCAGAAAGATGTGTCAGGGCTTGGAATGATCCTGGGAGACTTTCCTCGATTCTCGATGGAATTTGATGATACCGAGAGAGAGAAATTCAGGAGGGCCACCCTAGAACAGCAGAGATGTTTCATTTCTATCCTTTTGTGAACTACAGCTCCAGATAATGGAGATTCATGAATGAAGGCTTCTCAAAAGCAACAAAGGTAATATGAGAAAAGGCAATACAGGTAGTCCTCACTTAATGACTATGATTGGGACTGGAATTTCGGTCGCTAAGCGATGCAGTCATTAAGTGAAACCGACCCATCTGAAAATAGCGGTCACATGACTGCGGAATGCAGCGACAGTGGTAAATGTGAACTGGTTCCTAAGTGCCTGAATTGTGACCATGGGACTGCTGCATTGGTCGTACGTACAAGGACTGGTCACAAGTCGGGTTTTAGCACCATCGTAAGTCCGAACCGTTGTTAAACTAATGGTTATTAAGTGAGGATTACCTGTATTTATAAGATGCCTTGGGTCCAGATTAACTTTGAAATGAGCCTGGGATCCTGCCAGGGGACCAATGAGAGTGGTATAATTAATTATTATTAATTTTTTTTTTGCAATTAAAAAAAATTGAGAAAACTTTATCAACAAAACCCACTAAGAACAAAAAAAGTAAGAAAAACAGTTTTTTTTAAAAAAAACTGGCAATATACTGCCATCCAGTGGATAGCCTCATTAATTATTAAATCTTGTTACCAAAACAAATAAACAAAAAGAACAACCCCCTCCCCCACCCATTTTGTACTCACACGACTCTGAATTTTGCAGTGATTAAAAAAAGGCTACAAACGTCCATATTAGGGGAAAGGAATCACAGAAGTGAATGCGACATACAATAATATGCCATAAAGGTAGTCCTCGCTTAACTACCACAATTGGGTATTTTTTGCCCGGAAGTTTGGTTGCTAAGTGAAGTGGTCGTTAAGCAAATCTGACCTGATTTTATGACCTTTTTTGCAGCGGCTGTTAAGCAAACCACGTGGTTGTTAAGCGAATCACGTGGTCATTAAGCAAATCACGCGGTTCCCCATTGATTTTGCTTGCCAGAAGCCGGCTGGGAAGGTAGAAAATGGCGATCATATGACCATGGGATGCTGTGACGGTCATAAATGCGAACCGGTTGCCAAGCGCCCAAATCATGATCATATGACTGTGGGGACGCTGCAATGGTCATAAGTGTGAGGACTGGTCGTAAGTCGTTTTTCAGCACCGTCGTAAGTCCGAACCGTCACTAAACGAATGGTTGTTAAGTGAGGACCACCTGTAGTGGGGGAAATATAGGTGCAAACATACATACTGTATGTTGTGAGAAATATGCAGGAGAATTGGTGTTCTTGACCTGAACATTCTTTTTTAAAAAATCCCAAACTGGTGTAGGAAAGACACAACTGAAGATGAGGAAAAAGGATTTCTCTGGGTTGCACAGTTGCAACCAAGTGTCCTTTCTCGTGCTTGACAAGAATTCCACTCCTATTTGCAAGGACCCCAGAAGCTTCTGGTTGGCCACTGCAAGAAGCAAAATTCTGAACCGGGATGGGCCCTCGGCCTGATCCAGCAGGATAATGGTTATGTTCTTGTGTTCCTATATTCACAGTTATGACGGAGTGCCTTTCCTAATGCATGACAAGACATTGCGGAGGACGACCAACGTGGAGGAAGTGTTTCCAGAACTAGCCTACGAGCATTCCTCCATGTTCAACTGGACAGATTTGGAAAGACTAAATGCCGGCGAGTGGTTCCT